>CM075195.1:26273898-26633898 GCA_037577475.1 Chaunax sp. Z400
TCGAAGGCTGAGATACTTAACCTCAATTTGCTCCCAGTGTGAGTGATGAGAAGGTGACGCCTTGCATGGTAACCTCTGCCACCACTGTATGACTGGGTGGATGCTGGCTTTTAAAGCGTTTTGATGGTCAGTCAGACTAGAAAGGTGCTATAAGTACAGTCCATTAATGACCAATGTTATCAAGTACAACCACTCTTTAATATAATTTTAGAGTTGGGTTATACTGTCGGTGCAGCCTACTGGTTTTCATATTTGGCAGCCTAGGACATAAGAGGGTTTCAAAATCTTGGGATGCCCAAAAAGAGGAGTAAATGACAATTACTGAGCTGTCTTAGCTGTTGTTGGTAGCAATGAAATAAGGTGGAGACTCTGCTACCCATACCTCTGCGAACTTCTGTTTGTCTTGTAATGTGAAGTCCTGCCACCTACCCACCCACCAACCAACCCACCAACCAACCAACCACACCCACCAACCCACCAACCAACCCACCAACCAACTCAAGCCCACATATCCATCCAGCCACCAACCAACCAGCAAACCAAGGTAAATGGACACAAGTGAAAACATAACCTCTTTAGTGGATGTAATAATATCAGTCAATAACAGTCAATAATATTCAGAGGAGGTTTTTCTGCATGTCTTTTACTTTGTGGAGCCAGTTGGACATCGTCATGTCGTCTTTTAAAGCTAAGGTTTTCAGAGCGCCTGTCAGCTCAGACACGTTGACTCAGACATGCTGAAGTCGTTTTACACAATGAGGCTGATTGAGGGCCTGGTGTCGGAGCAGGGAGGTTAGTAAGACACCCAGCTTCCTTCCAGCTTAATTTCAAAGTGCTACAGTTGTGAGGAGATTATTGGGGGGAGGGAGGGTTTGGGGTGCGGGGTGTGGAACAACAGAGGTTTCTACAGAGCTCAGTAATCGTACATTCGGCGAACTGCAGCGATAAGACATAAAAGGCGGCAGACTTGAGGAAAACCCTGACACTAAATGAAACACAAGGAAGGTGATAGCAGCAGCAGGGGGTGATAGAAGAACATACTACATCTCACTTCCCTTTGTTGTCAGGGAAAATGAAAGAAAATGAAAGATGGAGTGGCAGGAACAACAGCAGAGGAGGGAGGGAGGGATCTAACAATTTATTTCTTCTGTCTGTTTCACACTGCTTAAGCACACTACTTACACGCTGATATTATTATCCAATCATAACAATCTGTCTCCTGTAAGCTGATTGTTGAGGGTCCAATCCCCTCACTGTGGTGATCAGACAGCCGGGGCCCAGGTACATAATGCATCCTGGAATAATTATGGGATTTAGAGAGATGTTTGGCTTTGTCAGTGCTTTCATTGTGACAGTGTTGAGTGTTTGACACAGGGGTACTCCCAGTGCACAATAAATACCCCAGGGCCTGCTGCGGTGGGGGGGGGTTGAACGTCTGCAGACATGTCCTTTGATCGTTGCATTCCTGGTGGAACTTTCTGCTCTCAGTCAGACTGATAATGTTCATGCTGACCGCAAATAATTACTACTTTGAAAGTCTTGTTGCTCCTGTGATATTTTCACTCTCAAACAAATTAATATCATTTATTTGGGTGGTCGGTCCTCTTTAAAGGTTATTTTACTTCATTACCTCCACGGAAAGGTTATGTTTTAACTGGTGTCTCTTTGTTTGTTTGTTTGTTTGTTTGTTTGATTTTTTGCAGGATTACACCAAAACTACAAGACGGATTTTCATGAAACTTGGTAGAAGGGTTGGGCATGTAGCGAGGAGGAATATGTTACGTTTTGGAGTGGATTTGATTAGAGGGGGGATTCAGATTAAAAAAAACAACCCATAAATGATAGATGATCATTTTAAATTGTATATTGCTTTTCAAGTATTGTATATGTTTCCTAAATGATGTATGTGACAACATAGTTTGTGACGTCTCAATGGGTACATTTGTATCTGCTCTGGGCATAAAAATAACAGCTGTGTTGGTCTGAAACTAGCAGCAACACTTGCACTGTGCTGTGTCCCAGGTAGAAGATGGAACTCCTGGACTCTCATCAACTTAGAGCTTCTCCCTCTGCTCCTCTGCACTCAGGCTCTGCTCTATGTGTGGCTTATTGGTCCATCCTGAAATTAGCCTGCTGTGGTCAGGTTCGGGTCACAGGCCCTCAGACAGCAGCACTACACCACTGTGGGCTAATACAGCCTTCTTTCATTAAGACAACTCCATTCACTGAGCTCAGCCTTAAAAAGGGATTTCCACTATCTTAAATCACTGGAGCTTTCAAAACGTTCAAAGCCTGGAGAGTCACAGATTATCAAAGGGAGTTACATCACAAGTCGGGTTTGCAATACGCAAACAACCAGTGGATCATCCTCATTACATTTCCATCAACATGTTTTGATGTGCATTTTAAAGTATTGTAATAGAAAAGGTTGATGGAAACAGCAAAGTTTTGAAAGAAAAATTAAACCTCTCACTTTTTCAGAAAAATAATTAATGTGCTTAATGGGAGATGGAAACATCTTTCATGAATAAGTTGACATAGTTTTAGACATTAAGCTCACTCATCTGATCAGCTGTTTCTGCTCCAGAGAAGAAGAGGAGGCTGTTTCTATGGGCTGTGTCCTCCCTCATATTCCCATAAGAGATACAGACACAAGCAGACATTATAAAGAGCATCAGTTGATAAAAGGTGTGATGTAGACTCATGACAGAGGAGACAGAGAGACAGAGAGAGAGAGAATATGGAGAGAGAGAAGCGAAGTGATACGAAACTTTATTTGATCATGAAACCTTTTTTTTCGTCTATTCTATGATTTACCAGTCATGTGTTTTAACTGTACTGCAGACTGGATCCATGATATACGTCCTCTATCAAACATCTGGATCCACACTGCACTGCTTTATTATAAACTATGATGAGGTGTTTGTGGGTCACATCTCCAGCCAGCATCCAGGTGCTGTTTCTCCTTCTCCACCTCATCATTATAACATCATTACACCTCATTCAGTTCAGTTCCAAGTAGCTGACTGTGTTGCTGTGGCTGCTTTGACATACAGTATGTTGGTGTTCAGGTTTGCTTCTCTAGTGTCAAATTTATCAATTTTACATTATTGTATGAAAATAATTGTTGCATTTATACAAGATAGGCGTAACCTGTTAGGCCAACAAATCTGTCTATTGTATCTTTTATTAAGTTATTCTTTTGGCATTTTAACCTTTAATTGATAGAGACAGCCAAAGAGGAAGACATGCGGCAAAGGGCTAGGGTCAGATTCAAACCTGTGCCGGCCACTGGAGGACTGTAGCCTTAATTCTATAGCTTATGCATATAATAAATGGACTGTCATTCAAACAACTTTCAAGGGTCTGGATGTTGATATCCATACTGGCAAAATGCAACACTCCAGTATGATTGAGGAAAAAAAAATCAAGAGTATTTGGGAAACATAAACCTCAGACAAGGCTATTTATTTAACACCCGTTTTCAAATTGTTAACACGTAGAACTTCAAGTCACATTATTACCACCATTATTTACTGTGTTTATCAGGTAATGATAAATGATAAGTATCTGGATCCAGATCATTCTTTGCTATGTCCCATATAGTATATCCATGAGGCCATATGTTTCCTTTTTTACTTCATGAAATTACATTTATTCAAGTCAAAATGTGCGCACATATGTTCACATTCTGCAATAGTGATGAATCATTTGAGACAATTCCTGGATCCATATACAGATCCAGATCACTCCCAAAATGTTATCCATCAAACCCATTGCCAAGAACTATCTGTGATAACATTTTAATGAAAATCAATCGACGACTTTTGGCATAGGGAAAACAGCTGTTACATAGGAGGAATCCCGATGTCTGTTTCTAATAAAAGTTTCATGCAAATCTGTCTATAACTTTTTGATTAATCCAAAAAACTAAAAGGTAATCAGACACACGTCTGCTACTTTTCTTTAAACACAGCCTGAAGTAAACCTTTTTGTTATGAGGATGTGTCAGAGTGAATAGGTTCTGTATCCCTTTTCACAGATTTATAGCTTTGTAGGCGCTAATGGAGAAAAAGCCGTTCAATCATCTTCTGACACACCATCCTAATTTGTGGACTATTTAAGCTGCAACAATTTCCCATCTCTTCCTCTGCCTGCATCCACCTGTTGGCTCCGGTTAAGGGGGTTCAAGAAGTTTGCCCGTCACTCCCCAATGCTTCTATGTTAACATGGGAGTGATTGGTTGGAGCCTAGATGCCAAACCCAAACTATGCTCTGCCGCTGTGATGATAAACATTTCAGACTTGTGAGTTGTCTGGCTGAACTGTATGAACAGGTCTTACTGAACACTCAGCATCTTGATATTAGCTTACATAAATCATCACAAACTAAATTACATTATTATGCACAACTGGGTACTATTTTTTACTGTTTATTGTAAATTCTGTTTTGTCTTGTATTTGCCCTGTTAGTGGCTGAGCCCATTGATGGACTGCAAATCTTCGGTCCTTAATAAGGCACAAATGTAAAAATGCTGATTTACGCCTCAGATTAAAATCTCCAATATGTTTAATTGATTTCATTTTTCTTCCTTTCCATTTTACTCAAAAATCTTTAGTGTTTGTGAATGGAAGCCAGAACAAGCCCATGGTCTTGGTCCAGTTGTAGAGCTTTAATGAACAGACAGTTACGTCAGTGTTACAATTGACACAGCAAGAGGCTGGGGGAGTAAATGTCAGTACAAATTTCTCACTAATCTAATAATTCCAACAGGTAGAATAAATTATACTATGGAAACATACACACATGCTAAAAAGAAAGCCGAACAAAACAAGCAGGACCAAGATGTAAACAGAAGGGGTGGGGCTGAATATCTGTACATTTGATTCTTCATGTTCTCCTTGGTTCCTTGGTTTGTTGTCATTGAAAAAATATATATACACAAGAGTTAACACAGCCAGCGTCCAAAGAGTTTCCATGGCTCTTGTGGAGGTACACAGATATTCTGAAAGCCTCTGTTGTAGAAGGTGGTGATTGTCCTCACCATTCATGGACACCAGCACCCAGTGAGAATGAAAACAAACTCATCAAATGCTGCTCAGTTTCATTTCTCTAAATTCCTGATGGTCCCATGAACTGACGATTAAACGCTTAGCATATCTCTGGAATGGCATAAAGTAAAAAAAAAAAAAAAAATCTAAGAGTAGAGAAGCGTATTTTTGTTCAAGTACTTTTTACGTGTGGAATGATGTGATAGAAGGAAAGCATCTCTGGTCTCTGTTTATCCTCCAGACCATTGACCTTTGAGTGGTTTCCGTTGAAGAACAGAAAACAACTTGTTCTCCTCCTGAGCAGTGCTGTAGTTCCTGTGGAGAACATGGCGTAGCTTTCCCTTTGGTCACTAGAGTAAGAAAGATCACACATGGTCCACTCAATGGGCGTCACAGAAGTCTCTGATTCATATATTATAAAACGCTAATTTATCTCTACATGATGAGTGGTGAGTCCTGTGAATCAGCTTTGACTGATCTGTAATGGCCAAGTAAAACACGCTGAGCGTTTCTATTGTTAAGACGTTGCAGTGTTGACAGCAAACTAAAACATGAGCAGATATTCTTATGTCTCTAATACAGGCCTGTTTCAAATTAAGGCCTGCTTCTCTCTGCAGTTGAGGTAAGTAAAGTTCATAATTCGATGATTTACTGATGCATCAACAGTGAGCTGAGAGGAAACTTCAGGATGGCAGACATAGGCACTATAGCAAAGTGTTGTATCTGTAACCATCCTCCACCTGTCGACATGAGCAGATTATAACACTGACAGTAAACAATTTGAAGGTTTGCTCAATACGAACATTTAGTTTGAATTATTGAAGAGAAACATAATCCACAGCCTTATTCCTCAAGAAACTCATTTATCCAGTATGAACCTGTTATCTACGGGGCCGTTTACACGACAATAGTTTTATCAAAAAACGGTAAAGTTTTGTTGCATTTTGGCCTCTTCATTTACATGAAAATGACATTTTCAGGGCCAGAAAATGCAAGCTTTTGAAAACAGGCACCAGAGTGTAATCTTTTGAAAACGCCACCCTTCCATCGTCCTGTAAATGGGTAAAACGCAACTCCTCTGAAAACAATAATATCACTGCCTGCTTCGAGCATTCCTATTACGGCTCCAGCCTTATTCCCATACACAGACAGCAGAAAGAACACTACGGAGAGAACAACCACAACAAAGAATGTTGGACTGTGCAGTTTTTTTTGTGCTGCAGACTCTGTTGAGTTTATTTAAAAATCTAATCCAATGTAGATTTGCTGAACCACCACTGTGATTTTATTCTGTGGTGTTGATTTTGTAAAGGTACACTGCCAACTACTGCCCTGGCATACAAACTACAGCGTTTTCAATCGTTTTTGCGTATCCGTGTGTTGGGGGTTCATTTTGACAAAAAAAGGACGAGTTAACGCAAAGAAAAAAACTCCTCTGTTTTCAGCTAAAATGTCGTGTAAACGGGGCGTATGAAATCAACTGTAGGAGATATAAGTAAAAAAAAGTAAACAACACCAGTAACTAGTCCAATTGTAATGGCTACATTAATATGGTAATGACAAATGGTTGATGCTGGATTGTTTCTCACAGATAAATACAAGGAGTAGTACATGAAGTTAACTCAAAATAAAGGAAAGAACCGTAATGAATGGTACTGAGCGAAATGTCCGGATCCAACCAGGTGTGCTGTGATCGCCACTGGATGTCAGCAGCTCAGTCAGGAGCTTGTTTGACCTCCAAGGATTGCCAACACTATTCAAGAGGTCTTGTTGTTGATAAGAGGGGCTGCAGCATCCCAACAGAGACAGGAATGGCTGAATATGTCCATATCAGTCTGCTACAGAGGTCTTTATCTCCCTTACATACTTACACGCATGCACACATGAAGGGTGACGCTTGTTCTAAAGCTGCCAATATTTTATGCTGATGTTCAGTATCTATGACTGGTTTCACGTAAAAAATAGTAAGTATTTACGGTTTCTCCCACATTTTATTCTTCTCAAATTAAAAAAACGTTATAGACTTAGAACATTTAAAAGTCATCCTGGCTCAATGGGTCTAGTTGGGTTTTAATTCTTAAAGTCAGCAGCTGAGAATGTTGTTTTTGCTCAGTTTAATTCTCACCACCCATCTGTGATGCTGGTGGTCACACAGCATCACACCTAAATTTGGTTGGTAGCATCCATGACTCGTATTTAATGTCAATTCACAACATTAAATGCAATGCAGTGTAGTGTATAAATGCATCATTACATACTCAGGGTTCACATAGCCATTATTTATATTACGTCTTTACAAAAATCCAGTAAAGTTAGACGGGTAAAGTTGATTGTATACATGTTTGTGCAATATTATACAAGAACACATCATAACCGCTTCACAATGTCAGTGCAAATCCTTGTTGTGGATTTGGTTGGTCCCGTGGAGAATGTTTAAAGCTCAGACAGCTGCATTGTTCTTAAACCCTGGAGGAATAGTAAAATAAAATAAAAAAATGGAAAAGCTATAAATCAGCCCAACATATATCCATGGCACAGACACACACAGACACATTCTCTGGGAGATTGGTATTGATGGTAGCAGGAGGTGAACGTTGTGCTGGTGACCAGGTGTTGTGTTATTTAAATATGTTTGGTGAGTACTAGTAGGCCTGGCCAGTCTCGACCTGCAGCAGTCCCAGTACAGCTGAGTGGTCGGCCAGCTTCATCCTGCGCTGACTGGACAGGCTGACGTTCTTTGCCAGATAATCCACAGCAGCTGCAGAGGAGACAGGAGGAAGAGGTAAAGGCCATCTGATACTCCTCTTCAATTAGACACTTACTACTGTTTACCCTGGTCAAAATCTAAACGTACAGGAATCAAAATATTATGCTAACGTTTTGTTCAGTTTATTTCTTTACATGTCTCGTATTTATACATCAAATAGACAACCTTCTGACCTTATCCAGCCTATAGATAAATATAGATCTTTCAAGACACACAATTTAAAAAAGAAATCACTTAAAATAATCCAGGCAGTATAAATGCTTCTACCAACAACGATCTAGAAAAACAAATGAATAGTATACAAATTTAATTTCTAGAAAACCATGTTGCTTGGTGCTTGAGTTAACAACAGGATGGTGTGTAGAAACCAAATAAACTGCAGTGTGAGTATTTATGGTAATAGAAGGAACATGCTACACAATGCAACATCCTTGGATGTGTTTTTAAAAACAATGGCACAGAGGGATAACATATAGGCTAATGCACATAGAATACTTATTAGGACATAAATCCACTGTTGGTTTGAGTCTGAACATGAGATTTATTATAGACAGAAGAAGAAAGACAAAAGTCTATTACTGAAATGATAATGATTAAGGGACACACAGCTATGACGCTTTCACAGAGAGAGGCTTAGGTGTTTACCAGCATTTAGAAAAACAATCCTTAGTCAAGTATTATCATGAAAAAACAAAAGCTTATTCCACAGTTAGTCAATATGAAATACAAGCATAAAACATCCCCTCCTAAGGTATACTTTTCATATTGTAGAAAACTAACTAGGGCTTAAGACTTGATGATGTGGAGTCAATAAATTGTCCATGTTAATTGCAATTCTAATTCATTGCATGTATGAGAAAAAGTTACATTTTCAAATGAAAAAAAAAAAGCTTAAAATTTCCCAAATATCTAAAGGCAGCTTTCCACTACATCTGAGATCAATCACACTCACAGAATGAGCCTAAGTTCAACTGTATAGCAAAACACACCACTTCATGTTATGATTCATGTGTGTATGACGTTTCGTGAAAAAGTCTAACAGTTTTTGAGTTAATCTCCGAAAACAAATCGTGACAAACGGACGGTCTGAAGCCGTTCCTTTATTCCCCTTCAACTTCATTGGTGGTGGGCAATTAAAATATAGAATATCACCAGGGTTATACTTTAATATATATTGTTTGTTGTAAAGCCAATCACACTGACTGACAGGAGAACACTATGTCTGACAGACAGACAGTCAGAGAGACGGACAGACAGAGAGACAGACAGTAAAACAGACAGTCAGACAGTCAGAGAGACAGACAGGCAGACAGTCTCTAGAATAACTTCTTCTTTAAAGCTGGCATTAATGCTCAGCATAGACTTCTCTCAGAGAGGTGGATGTTGCCCCTCCCTGGTTCAGCTGCTGATAACTTCTCTTTATAGGGCAGCAGCGAGGAGGGCTGACAGCAGATGTGATGTGACATGCTGTGTTTGGGTGTGCATGAGTGTGTGTTGTAGCTCCTGGGAGGAGATAAGTAAGGCATGTCAGTTAGGATGCGAGCATGCACAGAAAGGATGCTGTCACTCTGTGCTGAGGAAGAAGAGAAAGAGGGCACCTATGGGTGGGCAGGTCTGTCTGCCAAGACGCCAGTCACCCAGACAGCTAGTGGGGAGCAGTGTGTGTTTACGTGTGTGAGTGTGTGTTTCACAAGGGTTTAGTGAGGCCCTCTAAAGGAAGCTGTTTTTCCTGTCAGCCAGGTTTATACCTTAAATCCCTGTTGAGCAGTCACACCGAGAGTCCTCTGCCTCCAAGATACAGCCTATCTGATAACACACACTAACACATATGCACACATGCACCAACACAGGTGTGCACACGTGCACACACAGACACACGTCTCGGCTATTTTGACAGTATGTACTTTAATCTGTCAGGAGCTTCCTGTAATAGAACAAGAGAAGAGTCAAATGTCTGAAGAGAACTGTCTAATCTGTCTGCAGGTGGGGGGAGGTGGGGGGGCGAAGGACCACAGCCAAACCACAAAAATCACATCACAGAAGATCCCTGAAAGCATCACAGACTAAATATATTTGGTAAAAAGTATAACCTGAGTATGATGTCACTGCTGTAAATCTTTCTTTTGTTGTTGGCAAACATATCAGACACAGTTCAAACCAAAATCTCAGCAATAATGTGGCAGCTATATTGTAATAGTGGGTCGGACATGGGTCTCACAGAAACCGATAAGATAGCATTCCTAGTTTCCTAGGAATTCAGTCCAGGTGAAGCAGCTACAGTAGGAGGAGTCGACACCATCAGGCAGCAGCAGGCAGGCAAACAGGTAAGAAATTATTGCATCAAGCAGTCCAGGTGATTGGGCACAAACGTAGAAATATCTACGGAGCAGGGCTGGTTCAGATTATTTTGGTGGTAAAAAAAAACTAAAGATAAAAAAGTCATATTATTTTTAAAAAAAAACAACATTAAAAATCAGACAAAAAACTTTGGACAAAGAGCCAGCAGTCAAAGTGCAACTTGTCTTTCTGGACCTTTAAAGGTAAAAGTGACAACATTCAGAACTCTAGATACTGAGGCCCAGATTAACTAAGAAAATGCCAACTAGCAGGACTCACTCTGGCCGTACTGGCTGTACTGGTAGCCGGCGGCAGCCACAGCTGGATCCATGCTGTAGCTGGTGGTGCTGTACGTCGGTGGGCAGTAGGACTGGGATGATGGAAGGCTGTCCACCGTCTTAATGGAGGACTCAACCGAACGCTGGCTGCAGCTGGCTGAGATAACATTGGATGGAGAGGAGTCCAAGGCGCTGTGCAGTGGTGAAATGGAGAAGTCATGTTGTGGCTGTGAGGAAACACCGCTGGGGTTACTCAGGATACTCATCACCTGCAAACACAAAGGAGACGACCCCATTGGTCAGATCACCATGGACTAGGCTTTGAACATTCATGACTATAATTTCTAGTCATTTTGGCTTTCCTTAACCATCACAAGATATTTCAAAATGCAACAGGCAGATTGACTGATGATACATTTTCCCCAGAGGATAATTACATTCTGATTGTAATAAACACATGATGCTCTATTTGAATGTTCAGGTGAAACTTTAAGGATGGCTAAATGTTCCTTATATTTATCTGAATATAGAGAGGGTGGCTAAAGATGAATATAGACCAATGTTACTTAAAGTAAGTAGAAAATACAAGCTGTGTCCCAATTCAGGACCTGGTCTACCTAGTCCTGTCCTTTGTCGACTTATTATTATTATGTTATGAGGTGCTGTGCCTGTCGCCTAGCAACATTACCAGCTGGAGCTGATTAGCTGATTAGCAATCGTTGTATGAAGTAGCATCACTCACATCCCATAACCCAGCGGATTATTCTAATGAAAGGTTGAGGTCCTAAGTCTAACTAACACTAAGTCTAAGTGCATTTTAACATTCATATCGGAAGCTATTGCAGTGACTTGAAACCCAGTGCTTATATTTAAATGTATACTCCTCATCATCGGATGGGGTTTCTATTACCTCCCATGCACTCAAGCTTCAGTTGTTGGGGGGACAAAATGTAAACATCCTTCACATCGCGGGAAAAGCAAGCTGCATCTGTGGGCCATATCTAAAGGAGTCTCCAGATTGGGACAGGCCTAGTAGCACCGCTGTGATGTATTTGGTCTGCAAATGCAGCCTTCGGAGGATGCAGCCCCTGAATTGGGACACAGCTATTGACTTTTTAGGCATGCAATAATAGCTGTAAACAATGTTTTGATAGTAATTCAAGTATACCAATCCATCCATTCCATACATCTATTTTCCCTGGACAAGTCACACAGGGCCACATATACAAACAACCCTTCTCACTCACATTCACACCTACAGGAAGTAGGTCACCAGTTCACCTCTGCTGCATGTTTTTGATGGTGGGAGGAAGCCGGAGAACTCAGGGGGAACCCACGTAGACACAGGGAGAACATGCAAACCGCACACAGAAAAGTCCCAGGTCGTGAACCCAAGACCTTCTTGAGACTGTGAGGCAACAGTGCTACCCACTACGCCACCATGGCACACAAACTTATTGTATAATTACATTGTCCAACTACTGTAAATCAACACATCCCTTTAGCCTCTCAAACCCAGTGTAAGGGAAACCCAATAAGCCTCTAATTTAACACATAACATCTGCTGCTGTGGTTTCTTGTTTCTCAAAGAATACCTGTTGTCTAGGTGGTCCTTCAGTGAAGCCAGGGACACATTTGTGTGCACACTGCTAAAGGAATGGGTTCACATAGCCCCAACCTCTGAATCTGGTCTCTGAGATCGGATTTCATTGCATCCTCATTGAGTCTTGGCTGTCTTTACACCTGTTCTTAGAACTGCCACACTGTGACACATCACTCCTTTCAGATAAATAAACATTTCCTGTTCTAATAAAGCCTTGTTTTGTTTATGTTTACGTCAGAGGAAACCCACTTCTCTGTCGGTTTCTAAGCTCAGTGTGCGTCTGCAGCTGCAGCCCACTGATATCAGTCCCACTCAGAGACCACAAGGTGTCCACAAGGTGTGCAGTGACATCAACATGTGTTCTCAGAAGCACATGTTTATGAATATGAATCAGCACAGCATCAGGGAGGAAATCCAAAATGAGGAGTAATTATGATGTTTTCACAAGCTGGGTGATATGTCTGTGATTATGGTCACCACTCACATGTATCATGTAAACTGATGCTGCAGCATGTCTGAACAGTTCAAATAAGATATTTAAACTACACTGAATGAAGGTAAAGATAGAAAGATGACTTACTTTTCTACCCTCCTAATTAAGGCATCAGACATGTCAGATTTGGGTGCAAAGTTTACAATGCAATGGATGATTATCGCTGAGACATAAGCTTTTAGATTTAATTATGGATTTGTTAAAAATCTCTTGCATCACATGATTGAACTACGGATGTTGAATAATGATGTATCTCCCAGATCTCAGCGATTAAACAGCTGAGTATTTAGGAGTACTTAACAGATGAAGAGGTGAGTGGAGACATTCAGATCTGTTCCTCATCTTCCTCAGTGTTTACGACAATCGAGGATGAACTCATCCTTGATGTTAACTTTCATACATAACTGTATAATATATGCCGTTAAAGCTTCATGCTGATTTACCTCCCAGTGTCAGGTTCAGCTTGTGTTGTGAGAGGATACAGCGAGTGGATTAAGGCTGATGTTGACACATTGCTGGTGTCAGACAGGATCTATCTCTATCTTCCATGGAATCGCATGTCAGACACTAATTGCAAAGCACATAGAGCATGTCAGCATTGAATGCCGAATATCTGATGCAATCAGCTGTAATTATGCCATCAGCTTATGCTATTTCACTATAAGCAGATGTGCTTTGTTTTTTTTGTCATGGCCATAATCCTGAAAATCCCAACTCCCCATCAGTGAAAAGAGAAATCAAATTCAATGTCATGAAGAAGATGAATTAAAGTACAGAGCTACACCATCAAACACAAATGGATTCAGAAGCTGCTTGAACTGAAAGTCAGATATTATATTACCTCATCTGAGGACATAAGTCATACCCAGAAACCAGATCCAGTGACCTCAGTGTGTCTCTGTGAGGTTATCAAAGTGGTAAATCTACCAGGAAGTAGTTAATACTCACAAATGTTGACATTTTTGCCTTGGCTAAGTTCACAAAAGTTCCACTTCCTCAAATCTTAAGGATCCTCCGACCATATCAAACTGTTGAAGGTCAGGATGAAGCTCAACATTTAGCCCTTAAGAAGGGGTTAGGGATAATAGAGAGCTAAATATCTGCGTTGTCCCTTAAACCTTGAACCAGGTGAGAAAGTAAAGATAATGCCATGCTAAAGACAGCGGCTGGAAACGTGCATTTTTTAATATGTAAATAATTTCAGCAAAATAAAACATCAGCAGTAAATGTCAGTTTTATTTCAGGGGGCTATTTTTCTAAACAATGTCCAGCAATCTTCCCGTTTATAAGAGTTTGAAATGGGTTTTAAAGGGGGATGCAGTGCTTTTAGTCAACCAGGTGGTGTGTTACTGAAGGTCATCAATTGATAGAATTTGGCCAACAAGCCAGAATTCATGAATGAGTATTTTTCACTTAAGTGACGCATTTCAAAACAAAGCAGCGGGCCAATCAGAGCTCCTGCTGCTACGTCGTAGGTTGGAGGGTTTTAGGCAGGACACAGCTAACACATCCTTAAAATAAAAGTCAACATAGCTGCCCTCAGCGTTCTGTTGACGTAAGTAAAAAAACAAATAATAATCATGGATCCAATCATTTATATTGATCTACTCCAAAATTCCAGCTTCCAGTCCCATTTTTTGCACGTCCCACTCAGCTCAAGTAATGACAATCTGTCAAGTAGCTTTAATGTAATCCTGCCAACAACAACAACACACACACACACACACACACACACACACACACACACACACACACACACACACACACACACACCAGAAGTAATAAAAGAAAGCTAAACAATAACTGTGACAGCAGGAAGACAATAAACTGTGAAATGACACAAACAATAAATAGAATAACAAAAAGATCAATTATTCAGCAATTTCTTTTTCAAATACAATTATTATTAAAAGGAGAAGCAGGAAATATAACTATTAAATGGCAAATTTTATCATTTCATTTTCACTTTATAATGTAAAATTTATAAATTCAATTTATAAATTTAAATTCAGTTGAACTAATTATTATTAATCAAATTTTCAAATTGAACTATTTGTGGAATTATTTATAAAGAAATGACCACCATAATATTAGCCATTAAAGTACAGTTTATTCAGCACCCTCAGTGTTTTTACCTGGGCTTACACCAGGCATCTATTGTTTAAATATTACTGTTACATATGCTATAACCTTAACCTCTTTTTGAAGTCGTTATTTTGTGCCTATTTTTACTTTGAAGGACAATCAATTGCAGATATTCAGTTCTTAGAATCAACATATCTAACTGCATGCATCATGCACAGTTTCCAGATAACCAGAGTTCACCACCACATCCACACGTGTGTTATTTCCTCATGTGAAAACACTGAGCAGTTAAAGGTTTCTCTCTAAGCCTATTTACACCACCCACTGCCGTTTCCTCCTGCACCACATCCACTCCAAACTTAATGTGACCTTTAATGATTTCAGGCCAAGAGGCTCTTAATCAGAGCGGCTGGGGTTGAGTCGGAGGACGGAAGCAAACAAGAACTGTTTGCTCAAGCAGCGAGAAGTCGGCCTATTGAGGGATGTCAGGTCGAATAGCATCTGACAGAGTTAATATCTACTCCACCTCACCATAATGACATGTAAATAAACAGAGCGATGGCTCTCAGCAGGAGGCTGACAGGCAGAGCGCTGCTGCAAACAGCAGGCAGCTGGGTCCTAAATGCATCGCAGACAGACAGTAATATCCCACGGACTGACAGTGCAGTTGAATCTGTTGGAATAGTTGCTTTGTAATATATTTACATTTCAACAGCCAAAACTAAATAGTAAATGAATATTTCTGTGCTCTTCGAGTCACCATTCACCCATTCACACACATTCTGTCATTGATGGCACAGGCTACCATGCAAGGTGTTTATAGGGGTCAACCATCGGTGACCTTTTAACTAGAGGGCAGCAGTTCTACGTCCTGAGCTGCCCCAGTCACAACGATGTCACTGGAGCTACAAAATAGGCATGAGCACAGAAGACAGCAACATGTCAGCAGCTCTCTACTGTCTGCTTCACATAAAATCATGAGACTGCCATTGGTTGGTGCAGGATGAGGAGTGATTGGTTACGATTACCTCACGTCACACAAGATTTTAAATTCTTTTTTTTAAAAGACAAGACAAGATTTAAAAAAAAAATTTTTTAATCTTGATATTCTATGAAAATCATTTCCACACAATGACACCCTGACCTTTAATCTACCACCATTAGGTCAACATTTTTCACTTTCACTTTTTAGTACCTTCTCCGTTGCGGTTCCAAGTGAGCCGAGCTGCTACTAAAAGGTCTCGTGAAACTTTACAGACCACTGATTGGTCAATGCCTGGCATGCACGGAGTATCCTGCACAGCATAAATCAATGGCCGTTACACTCAAACAGTGAAGCTACTTAAGCGACCAAAACTTCTTTTTTTTTTACTGCAGCAGCTATATTGCAGACGTGCAGAAGTTCCTGTCTTTGATAGCTGATGAGAGGATCACAAGAGGTGGATGAAATATTTGTGTCACGTTAAAGACTACGCAACGGCAGTTTCGCGTGGCGCCCATCTACCCTGAGGAGGTACCATCCCATAATGGAAAACGACCTGCAGAAAAGTACCCAATACCAAGGCGAGTCAAGTCCAGTAGAGCCCATTCTATGCAGAGGAAATGCAGCTTTTGATCCATGACTGAGAAATATGCTGTGGAGGACAAATCCTGATGGTTTCATGTGTTTTCCTCTGGTGCTCACATGTAAAGGGCAGATATACACCAACATCACCTTTTGTACATTTCCTCTTTCATTGTTCATGTGAAAATACTGAATTATGATTTTTTTGAGAACATTAAACAGTAAAGTTGACAGTAAAGATGGCCAATAGGGTAACATATACGTGCCAATTTATATTTAGGCTACAATCACATTACGAGGCTGAAGTGATTCGCTTCTGATTTTTGGCCTTAATGTGACACAAATCTGTTTTTTTTTTCAGGGCTGTGTGAACAAAGAAAAGTCATCTTTTCAAATCAGATCTGAGTCACATTCATAAACAGTCTTAAATCGGATGCATATCACATTTTTGGCCATGCAAAAGCTTTTTGTAAACATGCAATGCACTGAGCGCTGCCGTCATCAGCCACCGCCGGCAGCATGGTAAAACAAAACAACCAGAGAGGAGAGATGACAACAACAATGAAGATCGTCAACTGTTCATCTGTTTGTCAAAGTATTTGCCGTCTTTCAGAGATAAATGTCATGCATACATTCTCTACAAGTGCATCTATCTTGGTTTGAATACATGAGTCGTCTCAAAAACATGCCATTTTTGTCCACGCTGATGACATGTCAGCCATTAGAGGTATAGACGGGTCACTGTAATCATGAATGTGAACGTCAAGATCGCCAAATGTGATCTGAGCAAAAGATCTGAATTGAACAATGATGCTTGTAAAGTGAATGTTAAAACATAACATGATCCTTTTAGTTTAATAGTTGTTTCTGGTCCATCCTTTAGAGAGACCTTTACTTTTTACCTGAACTTTGAGCCGAGTTGCTGCTTTACCGTTTCAGCTGCATTTCACACTGATTTGGATGCTATGTCAGAGACGTGAAGATATCTGGAAATAATAACACCCTCTGGCCAATCAGAATCAAGTATGGTCATGGTATAAGTGTTGATCACATGATTAAAACTGCAGATGAGTTTCAGGTTGCAGTTGTTCCTGCACTGCAGCCAGTCAACGCCTACATTTCATCTGAACCACAGGAACTAGAGGCGCTTAACAGTTTTCTACCCACTCAGTCAGTCAGCCAGCACCCTGGGCTCTGTTCAGTTCCCACTGAGGGAGGGGGGGAGGGGAACACTTTGAGTGATAAATAAAGGAAAATATATCCTACAAACATTCCATCACTGAGTATGATTTAAATTCCTCTGCTTTTCTGGCAGCTTTCCTCAGTAGGTCTTGTCTTTTATTTATTTATTTATTTGCCATAAAGCTCCTTGCTTTGCATCTTGCCAAACTGAAGCAGCATCTGTTTTTCAGGCGATTTCTAATTAACATCTACCCCCCACCCCACCCCACACCGCCACTCTATTCCTCATTATGGGAATGATGTAAAAACATGTGCTCATCCTTTTTGATTTGTTGACATGGGAGCATGCCAGTTGACAGTGTGCCCAGTCAAAGGGCTTAATACTGCAGATTTTAATAGCAACTGAGACTAATATTAGGCACCGCACTCATTGACATTCAGGTGCACACGGCCGTGTCAACACATTGAACTGGCTGCTGCAGGAGGACGGGCAGAGAGACGGGGGCTTTTATTTGTATATTTTTAAGGGAGGGGGAGGGTGTGAATATATTCCATCAATGATTTTTTTAATAGGTTGCTGTTAACGTTAATGGAAGTGTATGTGGTAGTGGTGCAGTGCGCAGACTGGGGGTGCCCCCCCACCCCCCACGTCCCCCCACCTCCTTATCTCAGGCCGACAGTTGTCAGGAATCACGAGCAGAGGCCTGAGTTAGCGAGGCAGGCAGGCAGGCCTGGGGATATGGATCAAAGAGACAGAGCTGGAGAACCAAAGCAGCTCTGATCCCCCAACACTGAAACCCACTCTATTCTATCCTTACTCACCCGCTCTCTCTCACTCTCTCTCCCTCTATCTCTCACCCCGACATCAAATAGCGAGCCAAAGAGCTCCACCATTCCAAAGCAGGCTAAATCTCCCTCGCACAACAAACCGGAAAGGAAATGAGAGCACGAGAGGAGAAATGTGTTCCTCTATCCTCGTGTGATGTGTTGATGTGTTAGGGTCACTGTGGGAACTAATAGTTTCATCTTCAGTGGCAGGTCACTAAATTGTCTGACCTGACCAAAACGGATTAGTGGTCGAGCATCACTGAACCTCCTCACCACTCAGAGGGCTCTAAGCCAAAAATAGATTTATGGGAATTTGTCAAAAAGAGTGGTTGAAATAAAAAGCTGTGCATTTCCAGGGTTTCTTAGGGGGGTGAGGTTTCTATTTACACATGCAGCGCAACCACAGGGATGGCATTTCATAGTGTCATTTTGTCTTCCTGTCAATAAGACTTGGAATTGGCTGCACACTCCATCTCCACATGAAAGTCAGCCTCTAATTCTTTTCCATTCAATTTAGGGGAGGAGGCGCTGAAATGGCTTGTGTGAATTACATTCCAAATGCAATATAGCTGTTTCAAATTGAATTATTGCCTGTCAGACGTACAGCATATGGTCTTTCTGCAATTTTGAAGTGGGATCTTAGGAAATTCTCCCTACATTGTTATCTCATGTAAATGCCTGGGAACATGATGAAAGGGTCAACAGCAGTGAACTCATAATGGAAAAGCTTCAGCTAGGACTGGAAGCCATTCAGAACAGACTGGGAGAACAATAAATAGAAAATGCAGAAGTGTTCACTCCAGATGCGTTACGTGTCAGGAATGAATACCAGTCAAATGAGTTTACTGGAGCTGCTTGGGTATAGACTGATGGGATTTCATCAACATCCAACTCAAATGTTGGTGCTCTGTCCCATCACATAACAGAGAATGGTAAAATCACAGCTGTCTTAAGCTCAGAAATATACCTGAAAGATATAGAGGAGGATGTAGGCAGGTCTAATTCAGATTGGACCTTTAAACAACTTTAAGATTTGAGGGATGATGATATGAGCACACAGCATTAAGCACAGTGTCTTCTCTTTAAATAGCTTGTAAACATTTTCCACACTGTATGGCAGCCTCATAAAGAAACTGCTATGTGTTTGTTCCATTCCATCATTTATGTTATTGATGCTTTAAATGACTAAAACATTTAAACCAATGACAAAATGTTTTTGGCTGCATCATCCCAACAAATTGATATACAGTATATTGTGTTTGTGTAATTTTACCCTGATAAACTAATCCAGCATTTCATTTCACTCCATTTACTCAACCTGAAGTGTTTTTAGCACATGTTCTAATGATCACTGTCGAATATTTGTGGTTTCAGTTAGTAAAAAGACAAACATTCGTTGTGACAGCACATGTGCGAGAAGAAACACAAGGCCGCTCATTCATTCTACGGATCATCTGGCTCATATTACAAAGCAAAGAAAACTCTGCTTAAAGCTCATTTCAATTCAGAGACAAATTCAATGTTCTTCAATATGGTACCAGCCTAACCAGGACTTTCCTCACTTCTCCTGATTATCATTTTTTTTTAACTTCAGTTCAGTGCAGTTCAACTGGATACCAGTGGAAATGGATCACCAAAGAGCTTAAAGTATAACACAAAGGCAATTACACTTATTCTGTTCCACCCAGTTTTATTCTGTCCACTGAAAATCTGCACTAAACCAAACATCACACACAGACTATAAATGACATGTACTTATAGTGCCTTTCTAGTCTGACTGACCACTCAAACCACTGGGGATCGAACCACCAACCTTCTGATTAGTGGACTACCTCTCTACCACTGAGCCACAGCCGCTATAGATACGGCAGATAGATTTCAGCGAGGATTCATCACATCAGCCTACAAATGACAGCAACTCACTCGAGGAGACACGATGTCTGGAACTAATGATCACATCATTAGTCAGTGAGACTTTTTTCTTTTTTGTACTTTCACCTGAAGAGTGGAAAGATTTGTTCTCTAAGTTCTCTAAAACTTTCTGGTTGGAAGTTCAAGTCACACTCTATTATGAACCATCAGGTCCAACAGTGTTCTTAACTAAGACTAACTTAAAAATAGCTGACAAAACTAACACCATTCCAAGCAAACAGCTTTTGGTGGATGCTACACACCTGTCTTAACCTTCGGCGAACCTAAAATGTAACACACCAGTCTGTACACTGGACACACAAAGTTTAAACTGATATGGACGTCCTATCCAGCTACCAGCATGACAACAAACGAGTCAACCAGAGCAGTACTGGGATCGCAGCCTCACACTGATGCAGTGGGTGTTTAGTTCTGAACAGGTCTTACCTGTGAGGAGAGGCCATTGCTGACAGGGTTGACGTGGTTGCTTGGCACTGCAGAGCTCATGAAGGTGTCGGAGTAGCTGGAGAAGCCATGGCGATTGGAGGCCAGACCATAGGCAGAGTTGCTGTCCGTGCTGGACAGACCGCTCTGGTGCACGGTGGATGGAGGTAAAGGCTGGGGGCGGTGAACTGTACCACCACTGTCTGAAGATCAGAATACAACAGAGCATTAGCTGAGCACCTGAATACAGTCTATACCATCTGACAACCTTTATGGACAATTCCAATTTTTTCTCAGATTGGATTTTTTTGTGCTGTTCACATTACTTTTAAAATGTGGCTTATATCAGACTCCAGTAAGAACAGTTAACTATCCTGAACTGATCCACATGTGCAAAAGAACAATAACAAAGAAGTCACATGCAGGACGGCGTCATACTCGGCTCAGGCGACCAATCTCCCTGAAAAAGAGTGTAGCAGTTGGGTAGTATTGGGTTGTATTGGCGGGCAACAGCTGCATGTTACCACATATTGGCTAACTTGTTTGGCATTGCAAAGTCCTCCATTTTCTCGATTGTCTGAGAATTTTGCAAGGCCGTGCGCCGAGTCCTTATGCCTATTTACATTAAATTGCCCAAAGGAGA
The DNA here is from genome assembly GCA_037577475.1 of Chaunax sp. Z400. NCBI lineage: Eukaryota > Metazoa > Chordata > Actinopteri > Lophiiformes > Chaunacidae > Chaunax > Chaunax sp. Z400. The sequence goes on from CM075195.1 coordinate 26,295,085, forward strand.
TGAACTTCAGGAGGTCATACGTGGCTTCTGAATGAGGTGGGGTTTCCCCCAGTGCACTGGTGTGATCAATGGGATTATATTCCTATTATATTCATATTCATTGATAGCATTCAGTCCTTCTGCAGGGGGTCGATCATCAGTTCTGGTGAGCCTACATGAAATAATCTATCTTCAATACACTTTTCATTTTTTAACTAGAGGTGGCCATCTGCTAAAGGTTATACTGAAATACTGCAATGTTTTCAAGTGCAGTATTGAAATAATGCAATAATAATTAACAACATTGCAGTTATTCGATGGAAGATGACGTCAAAGTCTCATGAATTCTGATATGACAGTTCAGACTGAGGTTGCATTGCCTAAAACCCAACCTGTGTCTGATTTAGGACCACATATGGAAGTGTCCCAAATCGGAATTGAAAAATATCAGATTCCATGTGGTTTGTGTTTGTTCACACTGCCATGAAAAAGTCACATATGAGCAAAATATCTGACCTGGGCCACATTTTTCCTGCAGTGTGAACGGGGCCTAAAAGCTCCCTGTACCCCTGTCCTTGCTGTACCCCATTGTTGTGTGTGGATATAGATCTATTTCTACAACTCTAAAGCCTGTAAGTAGGATGAGATTAGATACATCCTGGATATATCGATGAAATCTGAAAGAAGGTTCAGATGTCATTGCAGCTAAAGGGTGAGCAGAGGACTGAAGTGCACCACCATGATGAAAAGGGTGGTTTGTATATCTGTTGCAGAGAGAAGTTGACATCACCTCAGTCGGGATCCTTTCACATCTGATCTGTTTGGTTTGGTGAAAACAAACTGTGCAACATTTTTAAAGCAGTTCATTCGGGCTGCTGTGAAACTTGTCAGCCTTAAACACCCAAAAGATTGTCGTGACCCACTTGAAGCAATGACCTCGGTTTCACTCGGACTCTTGTGTGGTTCATTTGTGATCTGAGAGCAAATTGATCAAGTGAAGGATCTCAGGATAGTAGATGTGTAATTTTAGCATGATTTCAAAAGCTTAACCACAAATAAAACCATCTTCTGATTCTAAACTGTTCAAGAAGCGATTAGCATCAACATGCATTGGCATAGAAGTGCAGGTCTTTCCCTGATCAAGCAGAAAGAAGTTATAACTGAGGTCTGCTGTGCTTCTATCCTGCTTGTGTATTTTGTCAGTCCATTGAGTTCATAAGAGAGAGTACTAAAACATTCCTGACACCTATCTGTCCTCCTGTCTCTACCTGTTTTCCATTTCTCATAACATGAGGTCAATTTGCAGTCTGATAATTCTGGTACAGTAATTCTCCAAATCATTTTCCCTTCTGAGCTCTTGATACCAGAGAACATAAACAGGTTTCTTTACATAAGAAGTGTTAAAGTGCTGCATAACCTGCTGTCAGGCACCAGAATTAGACCTCATGTTTACATCTCAGGGTTCATCAGTTAGAAGTCAGTCAGTCACAAACTACACTGGAGCCAGTGTATTATATTTTCTAGAGGTGTCCTGAGTTGATCTTATGTATTGCTACTAGAGCCAATCAAATTCAAATCCTTTCTTTACTCAGCTCTACTGAGTTTTGTCCACCCAGGCCTGTTAGTGATGCAGCACTGCTCTCCTTTGCAACAGCCTATAGTGCAAGCATTAAGCTACATAGACGGAATGAATAAATTCATTTCCGTGTCTAATCATTTATATAACCCATCCCGCATGGAAATGTTCACATACATCAACAGCATGTAAACCCACCATCATCTAAGAGCACAGAACACAGGGGAATTAAAAATACATGACTCAGGGTTTGGCATAAAGTAGAGAAAACCTCTTCTCTCCTTTAAAATTGGTCGTACGTCTAACTATAGGACAGTTTTGTTTTGTTTTTTTCTTTTTGCTAATTCTCAGGTTTTATTATGCTTGACTGATTTTTACCTGAAGACTTTAGTCTGAAAACACAATTTTTAGAAAAATAGCCCAGAAATCTTTTTTGTCCATCAGCTATAAAAATTAGGCTTCATTAAGGAATTATGCACCATTTTGTTTATATTGGCATATGTTATAAATGGATAATAGAAGGGCTTGATGGAAAATGTAACTCTGATTGTTTAAATTCAAGTACAAAAATGTAACACTGGCACACCAAAAAAACAAAACACCTGATCTATGTATTGTTGTCTGGTGCCAGCGCTGAGAGTTTGTCTCATTTGGACATTTGTATTTAGGTATTTACAGGATATTGTCATGAGAAGTTGAAAACACATTAAGCATAATTAAATCCCTCCAGTAATTCTGGCAGAGGAAGTCTTTTCTCTGCAGTGGAAAATATTCTGTTATTAATATTAATATTATAATATTCTGGTAAAACGTCTTAAAGGAAGAATTACAGACGATGTTTGTGTAAAACAGAACGTTTCTTTCATATTGTTGGTTTGTGGTCATTCACATCTCACATCGACAGCATTCATTTTCTATGCATTGACTAAGCTTTGACATTTTAGACTGTTTTGATGTGTATGATTGCTGAGTGTTGGATGGGTTGTGTTGTTTTTCTACCAACATGCCTGCCGTCCTCATTTTACATTAGACATTTCTGACTCTGTCTTAATGATGTTGCTGAGACCTCTGATATAGTTATAATTTTTACCTTCTCCAAGGACGTTATCTTTTTATCAGTGTTTGTTTGTTTGTTTATTTGTTAGCAGGATTATTCACAAAGTTAAAAATTTGATGAAATTTTTGGAGAGGTAAGGCATGACCCAAGGAACAATCTACTAGATTTTGGTGGTGATCTGGATCATCATCTGGATCCTGAATAATAAGTAAATAGGATTATTTACTATCACAAGATTTTTGCTTCTAACTTCATGGATAATGGTGACAATGCTTGGACAAAAATGACACGATGACATCCTTGATAAGATCTAACACACATCACAGTCTGTGATCCAGAATGAATGCATGTTTTATTGATATTAACGCAAAAACAGGAGCCACTCTTCATCTAAACCAAACCCATGTTTCCAGTGAATGAAACCGGATCTATGAGAGACTTTGGAGCGACATGTTAGACGATGTTCATCAGAAGAAATGATGGAATCTGTTTTGCTTTTCATCCCTCTAGTAGAGTCCCACACAACTGAGAAGATATGATGAGCAGCAGTGAAGCTGTTCTGGAGCTGCATGGTGGAACAACTCCTCACTAACAGACTGGACTGACTGACACTCAGCCCTCACCCATCTGCATGCTATCTGCATGCTATCAGTGTAAAGGTGTTACCTTGGGCCAGAGTGTTGGTTGGGTAGCTGGACTCTGGCAGCTGGTATGTGGGAAGTGTTGGCATCCCTGTGGGAGGAAATCCACCCGGCAACAGGTGGTTGAATGCTGCTAGCTGATTGGCTCCTGCTTGTTTTCGCCACCTGGCCCTTCGATTGCTGAACCACACCTGAAAAAAGTAGAAAACAAAAAAATCTTCATCAGTTTCATTAGTCTTTTTTCTTTCTCAGAGTAAGCTTTCCTCTTTCAGTTTAATAAATTACACATTAGCTAAAGGTTTATGCTACACAGTGTGCAATGTCAATGAAAGAGATTTATTTTCTAATTAAATAGAGGGTATGCAATGATGTCACTTCCTCCCTGGAGCACGCCCCCTCAGTCAGACTGAGTCCTGCAACATGACTGCCTTTAGTAGGGGAAACTACAAAACTGTAAAAGAAACTATTATCTTGTTAAATTAAAGGCTGTTAGACTCGACAGTGATACTTAATCAGGTTTCCTGACATCTATACATATGGTTTTGTCTTTAAAGGTTTGGGACGTGGTCATACTTCATGGCGGGATTTGTTGGTGAAAATAAATACTGATGAGGACACCGATGGATATTCTGGTTGTATGTGAACAGGTTTGACCAAATATTATTTAGTTAATGCATTCATGCAGCAACCTTGATGCTTGCAGGTCTGCCCAGAGTGAGGATGCTTGATGACACACCGTATGCCTCATAGCATGTCCTGGTTTGACCTACAATGAGTTTCATGACAAATGTGAGAGGGTCTTTGAGGATTAGTTCATCTGTGTTTCAGTGTCTGGATTACAGGCATTTCTGTGAATTGCGTCCATTCATTTGCTTCTCTTTTCTTATTTTTCCGCAGCCTGTCAAAAGATGAATCCGACAGCTCTTTTCCTTTTTGGATTAGTTTTTTTGTGTTTTCACAGGATTCAAGCAGAAGTTACTGTAATGTAACTAACATGCACCTACTTTCACATCACATCCAGTGTAGTGAACAGTTTAAGGTAAATGGAGGTGTGTAGTACGGTGTCCATCACACCTGTGGAGTCTCCGCCAGCTGCACAGGAACATTTACTGTTGGATATGTAAACATGAAGCCAGCATCACTGATGACTGTGGCAGCCAGCTCCACCAATCAGTGCCGTCATAATGCACCGAAACTGCTTGAAATACACGTTTAAATCACCACAGCAAAGTGAGAACTTTCAGCTGGTTTATGTTTCTTTTATTATCATTCTCTTTTTTAAATTCTTCTTAAGTGCTCAAGAAGAGAAACTTTAATTTCACCCAATTATTGAAACAAAAAATAGACTAATCTTTGCATTGAGAGAAAACAATAGTATGTCAGTAGAGTGTGTGGAAATCCTATGACTGTGTGGTTAATCATGCCTCTTCTTCATCAACATCCCACAGCTTAACACTTCACACATGATTGATCAAGCTCGCCAAGACACAGTACAGTTTTAACTTGGTACAGAGGATTTGTTTTTCTGTTTTGGAAGCACAGTTCATGTTTACACGACAACCGTTTAGCTTAAAATGAAAAAAAGTTTCCTTTGCATTTTAAAAAAAGTTCTGCATTCATATGACAACATTTTGGAGACGATCCTCGTGCACACTGATCCACAAAAATGCTTGAAAATGCTTTAATATGTATACCAAGCCAGTATTTCAAAATCAACAGCACAGAATAACATCACATCAACCCTTTCTTATACAGCGCAGTGAGTTGGCAAACCATGCAGCTCCTCTGGTCACAGTAATGGTAAATCAAACCTACAGTTTGTTGAAGGATTGTAAATAAACTCAGCAGAGTCTGCAGCACAAACAAAACTCTGTAGTCTGCCATTGTTTTTGTTGTTGCTCTGTCCACACACCTGTTAGGATGGAACCGTAACAGCCACACGTGAAGCGGGGCTCTGTCGTCATTGTTTACAGAGGAGTTGCGTTTTGCTAGTTTACATGATGACGGTAACGGTGGTATTTTCAAAAGATTACACTCTGGAACCCGGTTTTGAAAGTTTGCGTTTTCAGGGCCCCAAAACGCTGTTGTTGTGTAAACAAATGGCCAAACCAAAACAAATGTTTACTGTTGTCGTGTGAAGCAGGCCCACAATCATCCTAGTTTCGTGTTATCTACTATATTTTACAACAGCACACAAAATATAACTCAGATTTCAGTAAGAACAACCTCTAGACAGGATTTACTTTACTGTTTCCTTTATACAGTGAGGACATAGGTACACATGAACATGTAGAGTCAGCAGTGTAGGAGTGCATATAGATGTATTTAAAACTGAAGTTGAGCCTGGAGAGAGTTGATGACCCGGTCACATGACACTTAGTCTAATGTGCAGGTTCTAATGAACATAAATCTAATATGCTGTATAGCAGGTTTCTAGAAGGTTGTGGTAATTCTTTAGGGATCAAAAAGAAAAGGATGTCAAACATGAGGACATGTCAAACACATACACACACACCTACTCCATTACTCTAAAGTTAAATTGTCCTCTTTTTTCCACTCAGCATGGCTCTAACTTCTCAGTTCTTAATTAAAGCTCACTAACAGACAGAACAAGTATCAGCAGTGTCTCACAGTAGGACTGTGAGGGATCTGGAAACTATCCCCCTCACTAAGGCCAACCTCCAGGGGCGTGTTTTCATGGAGTGCACACATGAGAATGCAGCCACAGCTTTCCAGCAGGTGCCAATTACCTGGTTAGGCTGTACCAAGTAGGTGCAGAGAGGGGAAGTGAGGAAGAGGACATTAAGTTGGACTTTTATGTAGTATTTCTCCAGTTTATTATACATTTTGTTTGTCCTGTATTAGACTATAGTCATTTGTATATTGTATATAGAAATGTGAGGGTCAGGATAATTGTAAATATAAGATTCTGTATTGTGTGGGAGTTTCTATGGGCCCCCACATTCTGTAATGGTACTGGGTTAGATGGGGATAGTTGGCAGGTGTGAGAGAAGAAGAGTTTTTTTTTGGTCTGAGAGGGTCAGTCTGAAATGTTTGGCGGTTGAGATCTGCTGCACCTGCAAAGCTACTCTGTCATCACTGCAACTCTTTGGTGAGAATTAGGGACCTTTGGTTATTTCATGGACACAATAAAAAAGAAAAGGAATCAGAGCTCTGGAAAAAGAAATCTGCTTGTCTGAAGCTGCTTATTTCTCCACCACACTCTACACCTCAATCCCGCTGGTGCTCATCCTGTTTGTAGGGGTTCATTACCATCAAAACCTTACAAGGACACACAGGTGCATTTATTTCATCAAACCACACAGTGTCTCTCATGAGTTCATACAATCTCTATCTTTCCCTCATAGCACACACACACACACACACACACACACACACACACACACACACACACACACACACACAAACACACACACACGCACACACACACGCACACGCACACACACACGCACACACACACACACACACACACACACACACACACACACACACACACACACACACACACACACACACACACACACACACACACACACACATCCAGAGCCATAGCAGGACTCTGTGTTATTGCCTCCAGCCTTCCGCCCACCCACTTTCTCCAGGAATCCTCCTCTTTCATTTGTAGCAAATGAAAACATGCCTTTCAAGTGGAGACGATCATTTGGACTCCTATTTCTGAAGAGGAAGCTCAAATAATTACAGCAGGTATTGTCGCCCCGGGGTGCTGCAGCGCGAGACGCAGAAGAAGAAGGAAAGTCTCGCTGGTTAACTTTACAGTCTAACTACCTCCACAGAAACTGAATATTACCTCCTCCTGACCACTGCTACACAAAAACCTGACAGGATAAGTTATTGCTTCATTTCATTGTTCTCTTGTTTGATTTGTAAATATGAAGCTCTCTATATGTGCATTTAAAGGTGCATATTTGTGTTAAATAAATCAGATTGTGTTTGTAAGACTAGAATGCCACTCAACAATTCAGCACACGTCTATTTAGCATTCCTCCCCCATGTCCCACCCCTTCACAAAGGTTCATGGAAATTGGTTCAGTAGTTGTTGAATAATAAGAGAAAATATTGAAAAAAGCTCTATTTCAATATTAAGGAAAGTTTTTTTTTTTTAAATCCTGGATATGCCACTTTATATAAATCTGCACAAAACTTTTAGAGGTTCTTTCATGGCCCATGGTCCATCCTTCCACCAGGTTTCATGGAAATCCATTCAGTAGTTTTTGTGAAATCCTCCTAACAATTAAACCAACAATGTGAAAGCATAACCTTCACAGCAGATGTAAATAGACTGACATTTAAAGCAGGTTTCTTACATGAAAATTCTGCATAAAATGACTTTGAATTAAAACCTGCAGAGTAATAACAAACTCAACGTGCTTATGATGCCATAGTTGCCACTATACACCCATCTGCTGTACTAAGTCACCATGGTTGCTCCCAGCTCTTTGCTGGTTGATGTAAAATGCATCACTACCGGTGTGCCAGCATGAGGAAGTCTCCACAGACTCCATCTTTAAAAACTCACTGTAAATAAATAAACTCTCTTAATACCTCCTGAAACCCCTACAGCTGTACTGAGACACTGAAACAGCCCGTGGAAATAAAATCCAGGAGAGCTGTGCCCTCTAGTCTCTGCAGCCACGGAGGACGGCTGGAAAATCATTGATCCATTATGGAAAATCATGTTGATAATTCATAAACTGCTGATGATAAACACATGATGCCTCATGCTAGGAGTAAAGTGACGTCATCATAGTGTGTGCTCTGCCTTGATTCTGGGTGCAATGATACAACAAGTGATGATCTCCTTATGGCGATAAAAAATGGAAGGCATATATTGTGCACACTCACATTTTTTTCTTCCAGAGGCCCAGATGCTGACAGAAATTGCTGATACACCTCTGATAAAGAATTGCTACAGGGTTTCATTCTGACATGTCCTGGAAACTATTTTCTGATTGTTCAGGTTTGAGTGACGAAGGTGTTATTGGAGATATGAGCTCTCTGAGTGCTGTCCAGGCTTTATTGTGTGAAGCATGATGCATTACATTTTGTGATAAAGTGTGGCTGAAGCTTTTGGCCGGATGCAGTTGATGAAATTTTGTACATCATCTTCACTATGGACAGATGCTTGGGTAAATCCTGGTGAGAGGCAACAGGAGAACCCTGGGTAAAAATAATGATAATAATTTGCAAGCCTAATGTTATCAGGCTATTGTGACAAAATGGTTATCCAAACATATATGTGGTTACTGATGCATTGGAACATGTTTCCCTGTTGATCATCTGGACAATATTTTGTTACCCTGATTTTACTTTCATTTTACCTGTTTTATTAAATAACAGAAGTTGTTTTTATCCCATCATCACTGGCTGGAGGGCAGATGAGATAGAGAACATGATTTTTAAATGATTTCTAAATAAACATCAACTTTTCTATACATTTTGAACGTGTGAGGCGTTTAAACCCTTTTTATTGATGTTACCGCTCCTGTAGTTACTGCGATCTGCCTTAGTAGGACAGACAGTAGATTTGAGGGGGGAAACATTCTCTAACTAGACCTCTATCATTTCAAATTGAAAATTGAATTTTGAATTTAGCTGAGTATAGTAGCTGCTGAGTATAGACGTTTAAACATTTTCTAAACAATGACAGCTCATTCTCGACTGTCAGCTTGAATGAGAACCTTGTGATTTGATCAAAAGCTCCAGAACAAGAGAGATGTGGGTCTTGAGTTGAGATAGTATAGTCATCTGTATATTAACGGTTCCTTTATGAATATCTGTCTGAAACTTGTATGAGTGAATGCAGGAGAGCCAGTGTCCAGTAGAGATGATTCAGAGGTGTGAAACCAGTCGAATGGTTTCTCTCTGTCAGACTTTCCTGGCTCTTGATTGATCCACGAGGCTGTTGTGGATTAACGCTGCTGTGAGACAGACTAGACCCTTCTGTGATCTGCTGTGAGCTGTACAATAAGTTGTGGGCCTGAAAGTGGTGGGAAACACCGACTCCAGCCAAGATGTTGGACAGTGAGACATGCATGAGGAATGCAGCCCCCACTCCACTACTGAACACCTAACAGCTGTTGTTAACACTCTGCACCATTTTCTCCAGACACTGGAGCTGTCAGACCCTAACAGACAGGTTCCTCAGCTGACATGAGAACAGCTGGAAGCCACCAGCATCATATATGTGTTTGTGTAGATATTAGTTAGGTAAAGTGGTCGCATCTATTTACTTAACTCGTGACAACAGATGAAAAGGTAAACATGTGACTGTTCACTTTGTGCAGCACCTTGCTCAGAATGTAGAATAAAGGTGAGAAATAAGCCCATTTTCACTGCATAGTACCGACTCTACTCGCCTTTTTTGCGTTTCCTTGTACCTGGTACTACTTTTTTAGTACCTCCTCTGTTGCAGTTCCAAGCGAGCCGAGCAGGTACTAAAAGGTCATGTGAAACGTTCCACGCATTGGTTAATGCCCGGCACACACAATATCCTGCACAGCACAAATCAAGGGACGCCACACTCAAACAGCCAAGCTACTTTAGTGACTGTAACTTTTTTTTATTGCAGCCGCTATATTGAGGAGGTGCCTGTCTTAAACAACTGATGAGAGGATCATGAGAGATGTGTGTCACGCTGAAGACTATGACATGGCAGTTTCATGTGGCATCCATCTACCCTGAGGAGGTACGACCCCGTAATGGAAAACGACCTGCAGAAAAGTACCAGATACCAGGCCGAGTCGAGTCAAGTAGAGCCGATACTATGCAGTGGAAATGGAGCTACTTTATAGGGATGGCTGCTAACTTTAGCTCTAGTCCAGCTAATATCTTACAAAGCAAACTATATTTACTTTCAGATTTGACATCTAACTGAATCAGCACAGTTTTAGCTACAATCTGATCTCAGTTCAGTCTGTTTAAATTTTTTTTGTTATCTCACTGTAGTGAATTTTCCGTGAGCATTATTAATTTACATATTCTGGATCACCAGGTCCAGAATATTACTTGGATCCAGATCAGACTGATGAGTGCTGGATTTTTTAGAGATGTTATATCACTTTCGCCCAATCATTGTAGTCAATATCCAAGATAGAAGGTAGAATCTTCCACAACAGTGAAGAATCCTTCAAAAAAGATTCTAGATCCAGATTATGATCTGGATCACCACCAAAATCTAATGGATTGTTTCTTGGGCCAAATCATATCTCTCCACTAAATGCCACCAACATCTGTTTAGAACAGTTTGAATAATGCTGCTAACATACAAACAAACAAACAAACAAAAACCAGCAGAAACAATATCTCCTTGACGGAGGTAGTAAAATTACTTTAAGGCATGTTGGATGGATGATGGATGGATGGATGATGGATGCATGGCTGGATGGATGCATGCATTGCTGGATGGATGGATGGATGGATGGATGATGGATGCATGCCTGGATGGATGCATGCATTGCTGGATGGATGGATGGATGGATGGATGGATGGATGATGGATGGATGGATGATGGATGCATGCCTGGATGGATGCATGCATTGCTGGATGGATGGATGGATGGATGGATGGATGATGGATGGATGGATGAATGGATGCATGCCTGGATGGATGGATGCCTGGATGAATGGATGAATGGATGGATGGATGGATGGATGCATTGCTGGATGGATGGATGGATGAATGGATGGATGGATGGATGGATGGATGGATGGATGGATGGATGGATGGATGGATGGAAGGATGGATGGATGGATGGATGGATGGATGGATGAATGAATGGATGGATGGATGGATGGATGCAGGGATAGATGGATGGATGGATGGATGGATGGATGGATGGATGAATGAGAGTTGTATTACCTGGACTCTGGCCTCAGTCAGTTTGGTCCTCTGGGCCAACTCCTCCCTGGTGTAGATGTCGGGGTAGTGGGTTCTCTCGAAGGCCTTCTCCAGCTCCTCCAGCTGCTCTGCTGTGAACGTGGTCCGACTCCTGCGCTGCTTCCTCTTCAAGGGGAGGTCAGGCTCCGACTCCACATCCGACGCTTCATCCATCCGACCGCCTGGAGAAACACACCGAGGGGTCACTTCTTATCAGCCTGTTTTATACTGTCAGTATGTACTAATGGAGGGACTACAATACAAATCAGTTCCATGGTTGAGATGGGACGCTATCTGTGGTCTTCAGTTTGAAAATCAACATTTTGCACATTTAGAAGAATACTATAACAACATCACACTGCTGGCCACAAGAGAGTTTCCTCAAGAAACATCTTGTTCATTTCTTGTGTATCTGCTGACTTCAGTAATGCAACATCATTCATGTTTGAATGTAATGCCATTTATCTGGATGGTTAATGAGACAGTAAATGAGCCCTTATTCAACTCATTTAGCATTTAATTAAAGAATGCGATGGTATTTTATTTCTATTCAGTCAGTTTTTCTATCCACAAATGACTTCATATTCAGACCTGCAAAGTAAGGGCATGTCAGAAATCATGTTGTTATTGGGTCAAGACTGTGGAAGTGATAAATATCAAAGTTTTCAATTAACATGTTCATTCACATATACATAAATATAATTCAGCTTAGCATTGACCAGAGTGGTTGAAAAGAAAACCCCACCCCCATACCTAACCTCTGAGTCACACTGTCCACTGGACTATAAACTGGAAATGATCTACAACAACAAATGGAGGAAAAGAAGCACATTGGATATGTGGCAGTTGCATTAAAATATAATTTGACTTGATGCCCTGTAAAACATGAGAGCAGTGCAGATGGATGATGTGAGTCAACAGAAGAAGCAGAAGGAAGCAGCTTGTCATTTCACATTTATAGCACCTTTCTACTCTGACTGGCCACTGAAAGTGCTTTACAACACAAGTCAGCATTCACACATTCACACAAACATTCATACAGTGGTGACATGCAAGGCGCCACCTGCTCATTAGGAGTGGTATAATTCACACACCAATGGAACAGCCACTGGGAGCAGTTTGGGGTTCAGTATCTTACCCAAGGCATATAGACTGATAAGTGGACGACCCCTCTACCTCTGAGCCACAGCCACTATGTTCATTTTAAGTCATCAAACCTTAAAACACAATGTTTATTAATCCCAAAGTGGCGAAAAGGGAAACATCTGCAGTGTTTGTGAGAGAGGACTGTATGCGATTGAGCACTGGAAAAAAAATCCCACAAACACATTTCTGGGTGTAAAATTTGGTGTGAAAATTGTCCACTGTTTCAGTTTTTCATTTGTTTTCTCATACAACATGACTTTCATGCTTCTGTTGTAAGGTGCTTTGGTTAAGTACTGAAAAAGGCAACATTTACTTGATGTAGGCCTACTGGAAAAAAGACTTGTTTCATTTTTAGATCAGCCTAATGTTCAAGTTGTCAACGATGTTCAAACAAACATGGCAGCACAGCAGAATCAGTCTGACTGAATGAACATAATCCAGGCAGCTGTTAAAATCCCTGTCAAATATTTGAAAAAGTAAACTATATGCGCCACAGTGTGAACACAGGATACACCGACAATCTGAGAGACCATCGACAAACGAGACAAGGTCCAGACAGTAAAGTGTCCGTTACAGAAGAGATGCTGCTCAAACATGTACAACATGCTGCCACCCTCTGCTACCCTTGTCAGGCCACAGCGGGTGAGGACAGGTGGAGAGACCCTGACCATGTGGATCCATGTGGATTCTGCACCATCTCAAAACATCTGCATCATATCTGTGTCCAGCTTAAACGCAGTTTTAATGTCTATCAGTAATGAATTTGATTGTTCAAGTCCCAGGTAGGAGAGATGAAGACTCAACACAGCAACGTTCATCACAAACAGGGAGAGGGGGAGAAAGGGAAAGGAGGGATGAATGATGCCTCCAACGGTATCTCTGTATGGTTATTTATGTGACAAAACAGTTGTTTGTGCTTGGTAAGCACAATTCTATATCAAAAACCTACATATCCCAGCATCCCCTGGGGCAGGGTACAGAGAGCTGGATTGAAATGAAGGGTGCTAATCTCTTCAGACCACCTTGGTGATGTGTGGCACTATTCTGTCACTGTGGGCCTCGGAGTTGTTGGGTGGCAGGCTGAAAATAGTCCCAGAAGATTGATTGTGTGACTGATTTCACTCACAAAGACACAATGTGTCCTGCTGCTGCTCACAAGGAGCCGCGGAAGAAAATCTGATGCATGCACATGTCTAATTCTACATAAATGAGGCTATAATGAGATATGATGCTCTATAGTGTGGACTGGTATCAGGTTTCATATGGGAGGTTTAGAATTCCTCTCATTTTGTCATGTAAATGTATGACTTTTTAAACTTCCACAACACTTAAAAGAAAGTTAGAATGTGAACAGAAAGAACCTGATGGTTGAACCAATCACCATTCAGTGTTGGACTGCTGGAACAAATGAGCAAGACGTCATTAAGATGGATCTTTTTTCTATGGAACATGGCAATGACATTTTGCAGAAGGTTTCTTATTTTTAATCAACGTCAGAGGATGAAAAACACATAGACTGAAATTATTTTGGGTAATTTAAAGGCATCCTGGTGCTCAGGTCTATTAAATAACATATCCTTTTTTTGTAATTCCTCTGTCTCTCTGGGTTTTTGCTTAAAATAAAGGAAATTTAAAATCACTGGTAACAACAAGAAAGGACAGACCTCCACCTTCTTTAACACGTAAATCAAATATAATTTCTGTATGGATATATTTACAAAACCAAAATTATTACATATATCTACAATTTTATAAATATATGGTTGTTCTCGGTTGATACTTTTACGGTCATCTCAGTGCATCTGTTTAGTATTTCTACATTGGAAATCTCAATATTTACTTTGTGAAAACCACAGCTATCATACACATATGTCTTATGATCTTAGCATGAAGAAAAAAGCCTGATTAGTGTAATTATTTGCAGGATATGTGTGTCTGTATGTTTCGATGGCCACACCTTAGTTTGGGAAAAGGTGTTGCTATGGAAACAGTTGATGTTGGTGATGTAACAATTGTCTACAATAAAAGGATGCCAAATTCACCAAATGCAACACTGTTGGTAATATCTTTGAAGTCAACATCAAAAATATGCTGTTGAAAATAAAAGTGTACGGCTATGGCTACGTCTTTTTGTTGCATTGTAAAACATGAGAGCAGCACTGATGGATGTAAGTGAGTGACTTAGCTTCATATAAGCCACCAGGCATCATTAATCTGACAATGAACCTGTAAGATTATTAGAATATAGAGGCTGTGGTAATATATCAATATATATATAGATCTGTAAATATGCAGACCAATATCTGATGTAAATGTAAATGTAATATAAATGGATTGTGGATGAGGCGAAGTGAATTCTGGGACTGTGGAGAGCAGACGTGGATATTTTTCCACATTTTATTTATTTGTTAGAAGGAGCGCTTGATTTCGTGCACCAGTTGGCCATGTGCTGGCGAAGTAAGAAAGAAATGGCCCATCAAACTGGCTTAGACAACTACAGGCTGTGCTCTGTAGTTTAATTAAACAAGGAATTATGGGATTAGTGCGAGGCTCCCATTACAGGCCACTGGAAGAGTCGCAGGGAGAATATCTTTTTGTATTCCCCCGTAGCTGCCCCCCTTGAAAGCTCCCACTAGTGAATTCTCATAGGATTACATGTGGCCGCAGGACATGCTGCTGCATTAATTAAATCAATTCTTTCACCATTTAGTTCCTACAAAGATGTGTTTTCCTAAAACCAGCTATAATTAAAACATATACATTTATACATGTATATAATTATACAAGATCAGCATCTTTAAAGGAAGTTTACATTTACATCGTTCGTCTTGTTTCTTACCGGTATGATGGTGGAGGAATTTGGGGGAGGGGGGGTTGCTGCAAAGCAATTTGGCACTAACTCAGCATGACAACACTTGAGGCCACTGCAGTGGGCTGTGATCACTTTCCACAAGGCCCCTCCGATTCCTCCGGGCGCTGCTGCTGCAACGGGATGGACTCTGTTTGTTTTCCCTCCACATGCTGCTGGATTTATGGGAGGAGAGGGGCAGAGGGCCGAGGGAGGGAGGGAGGGAGGGATGTGAGAGTAAATGAGGCTTCCCCAGCCCACCTCACAGTGTTTTCAGTCGCTTCCTCTCGGTGTCTGTCATCATCACAGTACACGGATTTGGCCCACGGCCGAGGAAAATTGCCATAAGGCTTCTTATTTTTGTTCGCCTATTTTCTTTCAGTCACCTAATTTTTCTTGCAGAGTCTTAGGAGCGAGGCTAGCAGTCATCCTATTCACAGAGGGCAGATGGGGTGTGTAGGAACATGTGCAGAATTTCACAAGCTCTCAAATACATATTAATGGAATATTATCCTCAGCATATCTACCACCAAAGGACCTTACAGCTGTATTTGATGTGTTTCATCCATCTGAATGTTTGGTTCCTTTTTACATTTAGGATTGTAAGTGTCGTCCTACCTTAGCATTGTTTGTTGAACTGTAAATAATGTGATAAAAGCTGTTTTTGAAAACAGAATCTAAAACTTTACCCTTGGATGAATGAAAAGAATCAGTTATTATGTGTGTTTTTTATTATACTAAGTCTGGTTTGAAACTTCCCAACATGCATTTGTGGTGTGAGGCTTTGGATTTTGTCAACATCAACAATTAATATGGCCTTTTTTAATGCATGCATGTAAAATATACAGTATATTATATTTGGATTTAAATACAGGTTTCAGTCATAAGTTCAATATGTGTGTCTCAGAGATTTCTACCCTCATACAAGTTTGATTGGAATGACTGAGATGCAGACGGTGGCAATTAAATATGAGAAAATTCAACAGAAATGAGACACATTTCTGTCCTTGTCATCCTGAATAATCCAGAGCCCTCTCCCTACAGCTTCTTTATACTGTAACTATACTTTACAAGTCAAATAAATGGAAAACATCCACACTAAAATTAGCATGAGGAATCCTACATATGCCTGTGTTAAATTTGCCCCGCCGGAGCAGAGACTTTTTAAAAAGTGGGTCACCTGAGAGCGGATTTAAAAAGCAGAGCTGAGAACGAAGCTCACAATGATTGGACATGTAAATGAAAGTGCACGTCACGCCACAGTGTTGCCGCCAGTGACAACCTCAACAGCACTGGTGGTTTGCTATTGCATGCTCGCAGAAGCTCCCGGCTCGCTTTGGATGGCAGTACAATAAGGATCCCCAGGATGGAGGAGAATAAAGTTTGACAGGCCGGTGGATCAGGAGGGTCAGCTCCTCTCTCCAGCTGATAATGGAAAGCAGAGATTATGGTAATGAGACAGACGCACAGAGCCGATAGAGGGGCTAAACCTGGACTTCATCTTTGTCTCCACCAGATCCCTCAATTGGCATGCTATGTCTTATCAGGAAAATGGGAGCACGGTGCAGCTCCTCACACTCACACACACACACACACACACACACACACACACACACACACACACACACACACACACACACACACACACACACACACACACACACACACACACACACACACACACACACAGGGTTTGCAAATGTGCTGCAGCATAAATAACAAACTGTACAGTTTTACACAACACCCTGGTTTTGTTACAAAGTGAATAAAATCAGTATAGAAACACATCCATGCTTTTTAAAAAATCATATTACTAACACAGTATGCAGCAACTTAAAACACACACACACACACACTGTCTTCCTCTAAAAAACAAATCTAATTAAACAATAATGGTCCAATTCCATCCAAAGCTACTTATGCACTGTTGCAGTGAAATGGGACGTTCTGATAACTTAATAATGATAGCTGTAATTCAATTTCCCTGTTCTAGGGAGACTGATATATCACCAAATTAATACCCAATTATGTTTTTCACAATGTTGGCTAAGACCTGAGTATGTGCTGTGTCCCTCTGAGCCTACAGCTTCCAAATGGTCCTTTAAATTGACTTCTTCTGTCCTAAATAATCAATCTGATATTGAAGCATCTCTGGTTGCTATGGGATGAAAACGATTATCATCGGGCTTGGGGAGTAACAGAATACATGTAACTGCATTACGTAATCAGGATAAAAAAAACGGTCACTGTATTCCCTTATGGTAGAGAGAAAAAATGATGTAATCATATTACAGATACATTTACTAAAAGTGGAGATTATTATCAGGATTCGATTTTTTTAATCTACAACAACGATACAATTTACTGCCAGTCCTGATGCCTCTGGTATTTTGTTTTGACATGCAGACACATACATACACACAAACACTAATAAATACATAATAAACAAATGAAACTACACTGCTGCTGTCTGATTTACTAGTTAGTGACATCAGTTTTACCCAACAAATTATTTTTATGAAAATGAAAAATCAAAGATCTGTGTGGCAAACAGCACAAGGTCAGAAAGAATTATGTTAAAGTTTTTGACTTCATACAGACCATCACTTTATTGTGCAGACTCAGAACAGGACATCACCCATTTATAATGTGCTTTATTAGCATATTTGGTATTGAGGTAATCCAAAAGCAACGGTGTGTGATCAAATTACATTACTTTAATTTTGTGGTAACTGGATTAGGTTACTGTATAAATTTTTTAAGAGGTCATTTGTAATTGTAACCCTCCCAACCCTGATTATCATACATATCTACAGTATTGAAATCTAACGCAGTAGTATTATTTAAAAAAATATTTCAAGTTTCATGTTTATCTGGACAAAATATTTTGTACAAAAAAAACATTTGTTCAACCCTCCAAAAAGCATTCATTTATTATTATTATTATTATTATTATTATTATTATTATTATTATTATTATTTATTAATTAATTAATATTAATAATAATAATAATAGACACACATTAAAACATGTGTTAGTACTGAATGCAATGACTTCTAATAGTTCCAGACTGAGTAGATTAGTTTCTGTTAGAGGAAGAATAGTAACAATCATTGTTACTACCTCTACTGCCTGCCCAGAGGAGGAACAACATTGACCCCCCCCTGTTTCACCTTCATAACTTTAATGCAGAATGATGAGATGCCACAGTCCTGCCTTAAACAGGTTTTGTGAAACTGACTCTGGTTACGTAGCTCCTTCAACCCTACTTAAAAAACTCAAACCATCCCTTGAAGGTTCCTGGACTCACTGATGTGAAACCGACTGGTATCTTTGCATATTTACAGAATATTTATGTGTTAAAGATCCTAAAGATCATCAAACTACTCAACAAGTCCTGTGGTGACTGACAGTCGGTGAGACTGCAGGGTGTAAACTGTGGTTCTGTTGGAGGATACTAACAGTACTGATCCCCACTTTGACCAAGACATGGGGACAAAAACTGACAGACTCTGGAGAACTGCATCAAACTAATTATGGGTCATTTTGAAAAATCCTATTAGTTCCAGTACAATTCCACTCAGGACCGTCTTCCAGTTTTGTTCCAGAGGCTGTAACCAGTCGACTCCATTGTCTCAACAATTGATTAATTTATTGGTTCTCACAGAACGGCCTGTTCATGCTTCAGTTTTGTCTACAGCTGTTGTGTTTGTGTGCATGAGAGATGAAAACAGGAGGATTGTGCTGTTTCTGATACAGATCTCTTTCTCTACTATCTCCTAAGCCTTAGGGCAGGATTTAACCCACCTGCCTGCTCTCCTCACTGACAACACTGTCTTCTATACCATATTGGCTTTGCTTTCCAAGGCTGCTGCTAGTGGATTTATCCATCACACTCCTGCATAGCAGAGAAAACTTTAATCCACACCCACCTGCAGTATGGCCCACGCTCAGGGACAAGCGTCTGGTTAAATTGAGACTATACACTCACATTTGGACCAATCTGTCCCCTCCATCTACACTTCGTCATGCGGATCAACCGTATCTCAACCATATCTCCTCTTCCTTTGGAGCCAGAGTGGCGGTGGCTCACTGGGTGCATGTCCCAGGGACCTGCGGTCCCATTTCCACCTCCACTGTCCTGCCAGCTATAGGCAATCTTCACTTCACCTTCTTCTCAGAGACCTCACTGTCCCACCGGCACAGGAGGTTTCTGCCCTGGATAAAATGGCCAGGCAGCTTCCTCTGGTTCAGCATATCTGGCAAGTATGAATAGTATGTCCAGTATGGTCACATTTGTCTGCCATTATTAATATATCAGGAGGGGGACGCAGCAAGGCCCAGGGTTCCTGTTACCAAGATGGAGGATTAATGAAACATAAGTTCCATCCTGCTCCTCCTCTGGAGCCCAACCCTTTTTTCAGGGTGAAACAAACCAACACAGATGTCAGGTAGCGGTCCATCCCGCCTTCCACCAAAGACCAGCTGGAGACCCGCATTATGAACCAAACTCATCAGAGTCCAAGCAAAGCTGGCCCATCAGTCAACCATGATATGTACAGAAGAAGATTCTGATATTAGCAAGACTTTGAGTTTAATATTGCAACTTTAAAAAAATATTACGGTCGCTAAAGTAGCTTTGCTGTTTGCTGTTTGTGTGGCTGTGCTTCCATTCTGTCACCAGGGCATTGATGACAGATCAGTGTTTGGCCACCCTCTGATCAAGTGCTTCCTGAGAGGCATATGAAGACACAGGAAGGAGTCACACTCCCTAGCTCCTCAGGAGGAGGTTACCTGCACTGGATTTACCTGCACTGCTTAAAGCCCCCTTTGAACCTCAGGATCAGGTTCCACTGAAGTTGTTGTCGCCCAAAATAGCTCTGCTCTTGGCTCTGACGTCTGCAAGATATTGTTTGTGATTTATCTGCCCTCAGCTCCTTCATGTCTGGGCATACAGGGAGACGGCAGCTCAGCTCTTTTGCACCCTAACGGTGCTTTAAGGCCTAAAAGAAGCAGCACTGACTCCTTCAGATGGAGACTGATAACATTGGATGTTTGTTTTTTTCCCCTTGCTTCTCACAAGTCTGAGGAGGAAGCAATGTCTCATCTCTTTATGTATATGTTGGAGCCTAATACACTGCTCCAGAGAAACTTCACAGCTTTACATATAATAATAATAATAATAATAATAATAATAATAATAATAATAATAATAATAATAATAATCCTGAAGATCATATCTAAAACACAGCTGCCTGTCCTCAGCAGCTGAGGAGCTTTAGCAGGAGCAGAGGCCAGGATGCTCAAGCATACCTAAATTTAATCTTAGCACCGCTAACTAATAATAACAATAATATGAGTCATTTATGTTATTTACATAATTTATGTGTACTTGTTTCACTTCACTGAGAATCTGCACTACGTCATATCTTACGATTAGCTCTTCATACACTCCAGCAGAGGAGAGATGGGTGAGGATAACGTTACCTGATTACATTACATTTTATTACTTCTTCCTCTCTTTTGTTCTGCTTAAGCATGAATGTGAAGGCAGCAAAGATGTTGGATATTCTAAAGCATTTTTCCAATTTCATTTATGACCCTAAAGAAATGTCCATTTTTTCATAGATTTCTTTTTCTTTTTCTAAGCAAAACAGCCAGGTTCAGGTGAGAGCATGGTTTTGATTAACCTGACTACATCGCCGATGGCAACCCAATATTCAATAAGAATAATGTTCTAAATTGATTGTCCTCTGGTTTGACAGCACAAAGAAGGAGATAGCAAGAAGGTGAGAAAGTGGACAGGTCGTGTTGTCAAATTGTTATGAAAACTGTTTAACTGAGAAAAACACTTTATTCATAATAGTATTTTACATGCATAGGAGCTGAGCCCCCTAACTGTCTGATCCTAGACTCATCCCTGGGCTGGAGGCGTGTGAATAAATGAGACAGAGCGAAGCAGAGAGGTGCTGCCTGTGGCTCTTTTTCAGACATCCTGTCTTGGCTCCCAAGGCTCTTTGGACCCCTCTTTCTGCTCAGCTGCCTCAATGACAAAGTGGGCTCACCTTAAACAACAGAGCCTCGGAGGCCTCCAAGGGCCTTTCAGGGCCAAAAGAGGCAGCACCTCAGGGGGCCGCTGGCCGTGAAAGACCACGAGCAGCCCCGACACACTCTGCAGGACTTCAGTAAACAGTTCCAGACTGAGTCACTAAAGCTGAGCAGCCGAGCAAAGTGTCGCCTGCATATTTAAGAATTAAAGAGGTCAAATGGTGCCGAGGCATGACATGGAGCAGATAGATGGGGGAGGTTGTTGAAACATGAACCAGATCATTCTTTTATCATGGGTATCTCTGCATTTTACCACATCACAGTTTCACATTCCCGACCAGCAGGCTGTGATATGGTCATATATTTTTCCAAAACTTTATTCCTTCCTGCCAATGCAAATTTAAATGAACTTTTATGACACATATTTTAATGGGAATCTATCTAAATTTATACTAACTCTAAAATGCTTTTGCTCAAGAAAATGTTTAATTTGTAGCACAGCTTTCTATGATATCAGCCACAGGTTTGTTACAATTTTGCAGCAATAGCATATTTGCATTTGACTTGCAAATCTTTATGCATGCACCAACAACATAAGGCCTTGAATTGAAGGTCTGAAAACTCGACTAATTGAGGCCGAAGCCAAAGTTTTGATAATTATTCAAAGAACACAAAAGAAAGTACAATAAAATCTGCCAGTTGGCACCAGG
Organism: Chaunax sp. Z400; assembly: GCA_037577475.1. Taxonomy (NCBI): domain Eukaryota; kingdom Metazoa; phylum Chordata; class Actinopteri; order Lophiiformes; family Chaunacidae; genus Chaunax; species Chaunax sp. Z400. The sequence goes on from CM075195.1 coordinate 26,317,008, forward strand.
AGCCGCTCCGTCAACAAAGGCCTCAAATTCAAGCCCAAGTGGGCAAAACTGAGCTGAAGCAGAGACCAGCGCTGCGCCGCTGTCGCTGCCTCTTCACGCACTCCCATTCATATAGTTCAGCATTGTTCCTGCCTTTGTTCCAGTACAGCTCCAACACAATGGTATTTAAACGCAACAAACACAGCAAAAGTGTACCGTAAGCAGCAGAAGTGCAGTGTGCAACGTAGGCAGTTTTACAGTGATGAGTAACATATTTGCCAAAAGATTTAGGAACTCCACACACACTGCTGAAAAAAAACAAAAAATGAACGGAAAAATCCCAACTCTTGTTGTTTCACTGTGAGAAAATACTTGACTGCAGCCACAAACATATGGTGTCATAGAAAGCTGTAGGAGCTGCTGTGTGCTCGCAGTAACTGAACTCAATCCAGCCCACACAAAGATGCTGCCTTGATCAGGGCATTATGTCTTAGCAAACTGCTATTAATGCAAAGTCTTTATCTTCTTTCCTTCCCAGGCACTGGCATGCATGTGTCTTTATTTAGTAGATAAAAAATAGCCATAAACAAGAATTGCCGACTGTCAATACAAACACTGAAAAGATTAGAGCCGGGAGCAAATATAATAATAAGAGGCCCTCTTAAGATATACTCGACACAACAAAGCCCTCGGTGGACAGCTGCAGGCTTAAAGAAAGCAATTGCAGAAAGTTTTAAAGAGCAATAGAATAATCTTATTTTGGAAAAAAGTAGATTAACAATCGGAGGAAAGAACGAAAAGAAAATGTGATTTGTGCTCGTGGACTCTAGTTACAGATTATGGTTAAAAAGCTTTGGAATACATTCTGATATGTTTGTAAGAGATGAAGGGATAGGTGGGCTCTTCATCTGCTGCTCCTCACTCCAGAGTATTCATGACATAAGGCCTCTCATATGTGTGTCATACACTGTGCATTATATGCCAGTCTAAATGACCTGTGTATAAAACATGAGAAGTAAATGACTTCAAATCAATTAGTTCCTACTGTACACATGAAAGAAAGGTTCAGTAATTCCCTAAAACATATCAAACATGCATTTGATGGGGACTATTTTCAGCGGCAGATTAATCCACATTTGGTGCTCCAGTGAGTATTTGTGGCGGCAGGATGGTGTATGTGTGACTGAGTCAGAATAAACTGCACTGTGTGTTCATGGTGATGAAGGAACATGCAACCCAGTGACGGGTTTTTAATGGAGCTGTATGGCACAGAGGAAGAACCTACAGCAAGCTGTAACACACACACACACACACACACACACACACACACACATCGTGTTAGGAGACACACTGACTGCTGGTTTGATTCTGCACATAAAATCTGTTGACAAGAAGAAAAATATAGAATATCAGTGGACTTTTCTGGTTCGCTGTGGTTTGCTCCATTTTTTTCTATACATCTGTGGGCCAGATATGACAGGTGAGCAACAGCTGTTCACTGAGCGTATTTGACTTTTAGCACCATGTGAGGTCAATTTAATCTTGTACTTAGGAGTGAGCTTCTCAGCCTGATGGCTGGACTGAAGTTTGGAGTTGGGGGTGGAGGTGGAGGTGGGAGCATTAACCCAGAGCCAGTGCATGCTTAAATCGGCGCAGTGATTTCAAGCGTAAGACAAACCACGCTGTTTGGAGCTCTCACAGCTGGCTGCCCCAAAATGGCTGCGCTCAGCGCTGACCTCTCACAGGCGGTGGAAGGGTGAGAGAATTTCTGATTCGCAACAGTCTGAGGACGTTTTTATCGCCTTTGCGTATGGACAGAAATAAGGTGGTGAGAAATATTACAGCATGAAGACTGAGGAGCAGAAAATGGGAGATTTTATGGTCATAAGGGGCCGGACTGATGGTGGTTTAGTGGTAATCGCTAATTAGGCTTGACATGCAGACATTACCATTCAATGTCCTGCTCACATCATGATGTCTGAGGAATCTGCCTTAAATGAAGGCTGTTGGTTTTCATCTTACTGTGGTTATGGCCAAAGTGAGACTTCAAAAGGCAAATAAATTGATATGTTGATTATATTTTTACATTATTTTTGTATTTCAGAATTCTGCTGAAACTAATATGACAGTTTGCACAGGTTGTAATGAAAATGTAATATTTACTATTATAGGTTAGGCTGAGAAACATTTTCCTACTGATGGAGCTGAGCTCAGCTGGATGCTGCTGCCTGTCCCTTTGGGTAAAAATGAAATGAATGGAGCTGCAGGAGGAAAAGTGGGTTTGAGGGGGAGAAACAGAATATCAGCTTGCTGTAATCCAGAGGTCAATAACCACCAAACTTTTGCATGAGACCTCAGACCTGTTGATCAGGTTGCCATGGATTTTATTGAGCGCAATCATGCTCCCAGTAGGATGAAGCCTTTCCATTTTGGACACTGAATGTCTAAAACGTCACGGTCAGAGCAAACTGTCCCTTTGTGGTCACTTTGATAACTGAAATGTCACCATGCAAAAGAGAGATTCATGGTCCCCAGAGAGGAAAGGCTGTTTTAAGTGACTTCATATCCTTCCCTGTAGTGTCATCTCTGGGTGGATTCAATGAGCAGGTTTTAGTAATTGTATATGCTGATGTGATGACAGTAAAAATAACCACAGCAATCTCTCTCTAACACATCCAGCAGTCAATCCATCCATACATCCATCAGTCCATCTATCGGGGGGAGAGAAGCCAAGTCTAACATCTATTAAAGGGTTATTGCATGTCCGTTGGTTGGTTGGTTGGTTGGTTTGTTGGTTGGTTGGATGCTTGGTTGGTTTGTTGGTTGGTTTGTTGGTTGGTTGGATGCTTGGTTGGTTTGTTGGTTGGTTTGTTGGTTGGTTGGATGCTTGGTTGGTTTGTTGGTTGGTTGGTTGGTTGGTTGGTTGGTTGGATGCTTGGTTGGTTTGTTGGTCGGTTGGTTGGTTGGTTGGATGCCTGGTTGGTTTGTTGGTTGGTTGTTGGTAGGTTGGTTGGATGCTTGGTTGGTTTGTTGGTTGGTTGGTTGGTTGGTTGGTTGGTTGGTTGGTTGGTTGGATGCTTGGTTGGTTGGTTTGTTGGTTGGTTGGTTGGTTGGATACCTGGTTGGTTTTTTGGTTGGTTGTTGGTTGGTTTGTTGGTTGGTTGTTGGTTGTTTAGTTGGTTGGTTGGTTGTTGGTTTGTTTGTTTGTTGAATGGTTGGTGTGTCAGCAGGATTATGCAAACATCACTGAACATATTTCCATGAAACTTGGTCTGGGGTCTGAACAGACACCATTAATTTTTTGTGTGGATCGGATAAAGGGGTAAATCCATGATTTAGTTAGTTTTTTTGTTTTATTGTTGTTTTTTTTTGTAACTCTCTAGATACCACGTTTTATGACATTTTCTTTCATTTTTCAGAGAATAATATATGAACGGACCTTGTTGAAAAAAAACCCAGGCATATTTAGGGGGTTGATATCTATGAGTGCGTACAAGTTGGTGGATCCAAATAAAAATCTTTATTCACTAGATTTAAAAGGTTGGCCGTTACAAATCCTTAGATTATGGTTCCTGGGCAATGAGTTTGATTTTGGATAAGGCATGACGGAGTGGAAGGAGACTGTTGGGATTTGGTGGAGGTATGAGCTCTACTGAGTGCTATTCTAGTTTTATTATTACAAACATTTGTTGAAAATATTATTCTAGACCAATGTGTTTGTCTGTGTCGGATTTCAGTTCAAACAGTTGATGTAATTGTCTCTTTAAACTTTAAACTTTCCCTTTTTTCAGTAATTCTTTAAAAAATGCCACCAGCTTATTTCGGCGCTTCATTTCTTCTATGTAAACACGTGAAAACGATGTGAAAGCACTGAAACCGTTTTCATAATCATTAACCTGCAAATTTTCATGTAAATGTAGTCTTTTCAAGCATCATTCGTCTGTCATTGACACATTTTGTCTCCCTTTAACATTATTTTTTCATCACATTAGTTGAATTAATTTCAGGATAAAAAAACACTCTGTAACACTTAGCATGAGTCCGGTTTGTCTTACAGAAGTAAGAAGACGCCTGCTGCGTGGAGCTGCTGTAGGCAGCAGGTTTTAACTTCCACCCAGACAGCAGTGTGAAGTGTGAGTGGACGGCTGCAGATGTACGTTCATTCAGAGCAGGAGCATTAGAAATGCCGATCAGCTTGGCAGCACAGAGGAGAAGCTTTCCTTTCAGCGTTTGGCTGTTGTCTAGCTCAATCGTGTCACTTTGAAGGAGTCTATTCAGAGGTATTCATGCATCTGCCTTCAGGCCACAATAGGCCGCCACTTTATAAACTGTCAGCCTGCTCGCCTCAAGCCTTTGCTTCATGTTTCCTTTTCTTTAATAAACTTGGAGGAGTTCATCAACTCCTTCAATGCAGCCACAAAAAAACAGACGGGCCTCCGAGTCCATTTCAGATTTTTTTTCCTCTTTTTTTTTTGTTAGTGTCTGTTTGTGTATCAGCAGAGCACAACTTAAAGCAGACATATAGGCTGTTTTCTGTCCACATGCTCATTGTCTATAGGCTTAAAGGAATGCTGACTTTAGGGCCAGCATTTGTGAAAAGGTAGAATTCCTCAAACCAAGTCTTATTTTCAGGTTTCTGATCCCTGCTAAAATCACATTATTCATCCCTGAGGACAGTAATGCTTCTCCTCCAGAGATTTTATTTCACTGACAATACGACAAATGACCATGGAGCTTATAAAGTCAGTCAGGTTTGATTATTTACATCAATTTAATGGTGATAATTAAGAATTACACATTATTTGTACATCTGGTTTCAAAGCAGTGCATCAGAAAAGATTGTTGTATTTGGAAATGTTTCCCATTGGTTTAGTACACACAGCTCCATTTCACCGATGAAATCCTACAGTATAGATAGATGTGGAAACACAGGTGAAACATGGAAAAATGTGTGCTTCATTAAATCCAAAGTACACAGAGTATATTTAGACAAATTTACCGTATTCGACTGCACTAAAGACACAAAGAACGTCTGTAACAAGGATCACGTCACTGTCTGACACTCAAGAAATTGAATGAAGACTGTATCTGTCTGTATGCTGCACACTAATTTGAACTTGTTTAATTTGTTACTTATCAAAATATCTCAAAAGGTTACTTAGAGATTTCAATGAAGTTTTGCAGAGGTTGTCCTTAGAAGGGGGAAGATGTGAAGAGATGTTGACGATTTTGTTCCTCGTTCTTTAATGTTGTGAAGTAGAGCCTCACTGACACATGTATCAGTTATAATAATAATAATAATGATGATAATAATAATAATAATAATAATAATAATAATAATAATAATAATAATATGTAATTAGTAATTAGTTTTGTTTGTCACTCTAATGTCCTCATTATTGTCATATTTATTCCTCCATCATGTCTCATCCTTCTTCATATTTGATGTTACTCTTGCTGATTTGTACATGTATAAATTCCTATAAAGGAAATAAAACTTAGTGAAATCATAAACCTTGGGTATCTGTTGTCTTATAGATCTACATTAGTTATGTTTTCAGTTGTAACAGCCTGGGTGGAGGTATGTGCTCTCCAGGTGCTCTTCTAGTTAGACATCTATCTGAGGAAGAACCTCATGATTCCTCATTTTGTCATTAGATGATGAGAACATTCTGTTAGATCAGCTCTCTACAGTACAGAGTGTGGAATAATCCTCAGTTCTCATCATGGCCTGAGCCTGTGTTAAAGATGTGGCTCAAATTATTTGAATGCAGTGACGGTGAAATGGCCATTAATCCACTTTCATACCTTTCAGTAGCGTGAACATTAACTCTACCCCCCCTAAAACCGGCGGGCCTTTATGCACCAATAATCTCTGTATATTTAAGGTCATTTTCTAGCCAATTACACTGGATGGTTGCATTTGGTGAATGTGATTTCCTCCACGGATTGATGGAGAAAACCATGAATAAGCCAACTAATAGATCCCAGCATACAGACCTCTGTATGGAAATTTTAAACAGGATTTTAGAGATGCTTTAAGTGACTCACTAAAATGGTTCCTTCACTTTACATCCGCTGCTAATATGAATAATCAGTTAGACACACTTCACTTTTATTTTCACAGTGTCTACACTCTCATATTTGACCAGTTCGTTTTAAATAAACAGAAAAAAGCAGCTAATGATGGGATTTACTTTAAACATTTTATACTGTTATAATACTTGTAATAATACTTTTTTTATGCTTCAGGTTATCTATTTTTATCAGATCTATAGCACTGAGGACACTGAGCTCATCTATGGTATTGCTCTGTTTTTATTCTACTTTATTCTACTTAGTCTACAATGTTTAGATTTAATATTGAACAATACTGTATATTTAGCCTCACAACAACCAAAGTCTTCCTATGGTCAAAACTACTGCCTTGATATTTATTCATATCTTTGTCCAAATCATAAATTGTTTTTCTTTTTATTCTGAATTCCATCTTCTCTTTTATTTTGAAGGCTCAAAGGCTGTTTGTGTTGTCCTTTTGACAGGAAGATAATGCAAAACAGCTACTACTGTAGACGTTATATGCAGAGGATCGTATGCAGTATTTCATTTAGGAGACTTTTGTTTCTTGTGTAATAATAAATTTGGTTGTAGATGAAAGAATAAAGACGTCTTACAGAGCAGTGCTGTTTTTGGAAGGAATCATTTGGCGTTTACAGGCAGCAGTGTTTGATCCTGCAGCTCGCTGTGAGGGAGGAAACCTCTCTGAATGGTTCGTCTGCAGCTCTCGGCCGGGTTTTGCTGGACAGCTAAATGAGTTGGATTAAAGATGTCTCACTGCCAAATCCTGACACAGTGGCAGGAACAAACTCATCAAGCACGAGAGAGAAAGCCTCTTAGACCCTTGATTTTCTATTCCTCTTAAAATTCTCCTTGTAATTTTTACAATAAAAAAAAAATCAGTGATCTGACAATTATTGAACATTATTAAAAACCAGAATATTTTTTAACAACTCCTCCATCTCATCAAAAGGGATCTCTATTCATTTGAATACGTTCTTGTTTGTGTTTGAACAAAGTCTGACCACTAAATGGCTTTGTTCAAAATGTGTCTCTATATAATATCAATATAAAATGCATTAAATACTGAGGATCCCCTGCCACAGATGCCAATGATTGAGGGACACACAGCTATGATCATGTGCCTGGGTGTTTACTCAAATTTAGCAAAACTATTCTTTGTCAATTATTATGATGAAAAAAACAAAGCCTACTCCATAGTTAGTCAAAATAAAAAACAGACATGAAATATCTGTAATATAATAATATATCCCTGCCTACGTTTTAAGACTTGATGTGGAATCAATAAGTTGTACACACAGTTCTTGTTGATTGCATATCTGAGAAAATGAAAAACTAAATTCTTTAAATTCCCAAAATATTAAAAGGCACCTCTTCAGTACATGAGAGATGTGGAGATAGAAATTCATGACGAAATATTGAATAGTTTTTGAGTATCCCTGTGAGCTATGTGTAACTATGCAAACAAAAAAAATAAATAGAAAATTAAAAGTTCTTCTTGGTTGCTGTGTGTAGAATGTTTTGATAAAACATATATATATAAAAATAGTATTTGAAATCTGCTCCAGAAACAAAACCAACCACCAGAATGAGCTCAAGTCCAATTTGTAACCATGGAAACAAAAATAATAAAAATAACAACAATCCGCAGATATCAAAAGGAACCAGTTCATGTAGATTAATGTTGGTGTTGGAGGACAATAACACTGTGTGATACGCATTCAGCAGTATGACGCTCCGAGGCCTCGCACACCAACCAAAGTGTTGACGTTTTATTAATTTGTTGATGCCATATTGTTTGTGTCATGTGTTTTCTCTGTCTGCCATTGTCCTGTGTGTATCCTTTGCAAATGGCCTGTTAATGGATGTCCAAGGCTTCTGACTGCCCTCAACCCCGTTCTGCCTGTTTGCTCTTTGTGCACCGCTCCTCTTTTGTTGGCTGATCAGCCTCCCAACGGGTCGCCAGACAAGATTCTTGGCATTCGTCGGTGAAATGAAAGAAGGATTTAGGGATGGCTACCGAACACTCCGAGGCAGAGAAGTGAGCTGCTATTCTCCTATTCAAAGCCCCCTCCCAGCTCAGCAGCTCCCCTTTATATATATTTGTTTTCTCAAAGACGTCATTGACAAGTCCAAAGGGCTCTGAGAAATAAAAGAAAATCAACAAGTAGGTCAACCCTGACAAAAATGCTAATCTTTGTTGAAAAGGAATCAGAGTTATATAATTAGCTGCATTTCAGATTCTCCAATATTTATGATTGTTTTCATGATGCAAAGCTTTAAAATGAGGCTTCAGGTTTGGATTTATCAATCACCTGTCAATCACACCGTGTCATAATCTTGGCATTTTATTCTTATATGTTAATTATGTTAATCATGTAATCAAATGTGAGAAACACAATGAGTTGCAAATTTGCATCTTATTGCCAAATCTCTATTTACTGAGGATATTTTCAAAATCTCTATATTTGAAAATATCCCTATTAAAAATCATGATATATTTATTTATTCATTTATATTAACTCATGTAGGAAACACATTTTCACAGGTGATAAATTCTCATTTGATAAAATGGTGTTTCCCATATTACAAATGAAATCCTGGTTTTAACACACCTTAAACTAAGCGTAAGGTGAGATACATAAAAATCAAGATCATGTGAAATGGTTGTGCATCATCCTTGTGTGTAAATATGCAGACTGTGTGAAACAAGCTTTTTTGTAACAGATCATTTTATATATGAAAGACGTTCAAACCTGCTTTAACCTCAAACATGAGATCATCATTATTCAGTTGTTTTTCCATTCAAGTAAAGCTAAAAATCATTTTAAACAGGATGAAATAAGACATTCTGCTCTATGGCTGCTACTCCTTCATGTTATTTTCTCCTTTGTATGTTCACCATCCTGTTCCTCTGTGCTGCCACAGTGACCCAGTTTCCCCACAGGGATCAGGATGTGATCTTCTAATGCCGTCCCTGCCAGCCTCCACAGCCTTATCCAACCATTAACCCTTCACTTTACAGGAGCAGAGGCAACTGGGAGCATTCAGGCTCAATTATCATCAGTCAGTGAATTGTAAAGTCATATTATATTTGTGTAGACAGGTGAAAATATGAACTCGTCAGGTGTTGTAAGTGTTGGCTGAGTCAACGCGTTTATTTCACTCTGTAGAGAAGCAGCAGTGGTGTCAGAGGCCCACACAGGTCCTGTCTCATGTGGCTATAAGAGACTTTAATTAATACAGCGGCAGGCCTGAAAGCAGCGCTGGCACCAGCTAATATGATGAACTCTCATTGTGGCGGCGTCACAGCGAATGTTTCTGATAAGCTGCAGCAGCAGAGGATCACAGCCTCTGAGCGACTCACTGCTCCAGAGTCTGAGACACGTCCTCAGGTCAGCCTGCCACCACGCTGCTGCAGGAACACGCTCAGTCATCATCGCTACCAATGACAACATATGTCTGTACATCACTCTGCCAACGCAGAGTCCATGTCAGGTGGCACTGCTTTTTATTTGGGGAATAAATAAGGTCTGTTGACCTGTTAACGAACGTTTAAATGAACTGGATATTATGAGTAGTATTTGGATGCAGTCTTAAATGAGTAGGGGTTGAAAAGTTACTTTTTGGGTGGTGTGATTGTTTCTTAATCTTAAAAAAAACTACAAATGTATTATTATCTCATCTTGAAGAATTATTTACTGTAAGAGCATCCATCCATCCATCCATCCATCCATCCATCCATCCATCTATCCATCCATCCATCCATTTTCTGTCCTTGCTTTTTCATTTAATATCCTCCTCCTACATATGACTGAGATTAGGACTGGTCTAAAACATTATGTTAAATGCAGTTTCATCATATGTGATTAATTATTTGTGTAATTATTGGTATTTGACCCATAATCCAAAACTGTTCTAATCAGACAGACAGAGAAGCAGCAGAAGCACATATTGGACAGCAATGAATCCTTTGTGAGTTTTACTTGATAAATGATTTCAATGATCAATCGGGCCATCATGATGGTGCAGTGGGTAGCGCTATTGCCTCACTGCAAGAAGGTCCTGGGTTCAAATCCACCTGAGGACCTGGCACTTTTCTGTGTGGAGTTTGCATGTTCTCCCCATGTCTGTGTTGGGTTCTCTTCAGGTTCTCCGGCTTCCTCCCACCACCAAAAGCATGTAATATAGGTGAATTGGTGACTCTAAATTTACCGTGAGTGTGAATGGTTGTCTGTCTTTCTGTGATGGACTGGCGACTTGTCCAGGATGAACCCTGCCTCCTGCCCAAAGTCAGCTGGGATAGGCTCCAGCCCCCCCACAACCCTACACAGAATAAGTGGTTACAGAAAATGACTGAATGAATGATCGATTGATTACCATAGGAGATGACTGCATTTTAACAAAATGATTATCACGATGACGATTTATCTGTGTCGCACATTAGCTTCAAGCCTCCTTGTCTTTTCTCTTTATATGTCCCTTAAAATGGGAATTCATGGTGCGAGGCAGAAAGGGAGAGAGGGGAGGTTAATCCCAGTTTAATACACTGAAGCACAGCCCAGGACGAGGCTGTGATGATTGTGTTATCTCCAGCCAACATTTGGGTCTCCCTCCATTTCAACCAGCAAAATAGCTGGGAGAAAGTGCAGATGGAGTGGAGAGTATGGATGCCCGGGGAAAAGTGTTTTTAATAGCTGCGATACAACTTCTGTGTAAAGCTGCTTCTCGTCACTTCACTGGATTTGTTTGAAGGGCTCTCTCCATCCTCGCTGCTGACCTGTTTTTCTAACCAGGCTTATTCTGGACTCCAAAAGTGCAGCTTTTTTTTTTCCTCTCCTCAGTAGGTCCTGCATAAACAGCATAGACTCAGTGCTGCCTTAAACTGCAAACGACTGTGCATAAGTCCTTATTAAGGGAAGGGTCATCACAAACTGTTGGCTATATGGAGGTTATCTGCTCTATGCATCACACCTGCCTGGATGAAAATAATTTTAAGATGTAGGAGCTTTTTATATTAATATTTATAGCATGTTTGCAGAGTATTCTGGGAAATATGCATATTTATTACAGGAATTAACAGAATATAATAATCATTTAGTAGCTTTTCATTTCTGTATTTCCAAAACTTAGTGAATATAATAAATAACAAGATCTATGGTTGTTATTGTCTAGCTGAAGAAATATAAAGGATTGCAATATAGGCATGTACTGTATATGTATGTAGGAATCATTTCTTATATGCAAATGTCAGCTCTATAAGAGTGCAGCCTGAAGAGCAGAAAATCATGCTATTAGCTCATTTTATATTGGCTAATTATAAAGATTTAATTATAAATCATATCATATATTTTCTTTAGCTTATTATGTGTATCTGTTAAACATTTTGTGACTGGTTTTACTGGTCGTACAGGAATAAATCTGACTAATTTTCATGTCATACATAACCTACCCCAAACTGGCTTTACTATCTTATCTGATGTCTCAGTCACACCTCTGTGTTTCAGCCTGCTGCTAACACACACCCAGACTTTGCCTGAGATTCTTCCACCAAAAACAATCTCACAAAAGCGACCTGAAATGAATATTTAAAAATACAATCTGAACAACAGGAGAGGAAACCTTAAAATCTCATGAATTTGCGCCGCGGGCTCCACACCACGAAGTGAGCCGATGAAAGATGAAAGTGGAGAGAAATAAAAGGCTCAATTTAATCTGCTTTAAAGCCCTTCAACAGAATGCATGTGCCTGGAACTGTGAGAGTGAGGGCTGATAGGGGATAAATATATTTCTTACCATGCCTTGGAGCTATTACATCCCTCTCCAACACAGACGCCTATTCAACAGACACCGGTTTCATTACCAGCTGTAATAGGCTGAGTCTTCAAATTATTAAATGCCAGGCCCAGATGACAGTGAGACACTAGCTCGGCTGATCTTTTGAAGAACGTGAAAAAAAATGGAAAAAAAATGTCACCAGTCTAACCAGTGGTCAGGAACCACTGGGTGCTATGGGCCTTGGGTCTAATCAAGTGATTGAACCAAAATGCTACAGTCACATAGGCCTACCAGACAAACAGCAGGGTGGATGTTAGGGTGCATCTTCTGCTCATAGAGTAAGAACTGCAGCGAGCTCTGACAATAAAACCACAAAACATTAAAAGTAATATTTATAGTGTGAAGCATTTCCAACAATATGTCACTCATAGAGCTCAAACCTCCACCAAAGCTCAACTGTCCCTTTAGTTCCATTTAGCCTCATCCCATTTCTATCTCATAGATAGAAACAGCCAAGTGTAAATCTGGTGGATCTGGATTTTTATTTGGATCTGCACTAAATTGTGCACACTAAAGCCAACCCTCTAAATACACCTGATTTTTATTTTTTATTTTTTCAATCAAGATCCATGTGAGAAATTACATTAAATGTCAAAAATGCCCTATTTGGCACTTTTAAAGAAAGTGAGGGGGAAAAAAGTAAATTAATGGGGTCTATTCTGGCCAAGGGCCCATCCTCCCACTAAGTCTGATGGAAATCTGATCGGTATAGTTTTTGCGTCATCCTGCGGACAAACCAACAAACAAACGGAAACCGATGAAAATTGTGTTTCCGTTTTATAATCGCAATCTGAGATGCAAGTGTCCCATAAATATACTTTAAATTATTTATTAATTCTCATATATATATATATATATATATAAAAATTAAAAAAATTTCAAAATGTCTAAAACTAAAATGCTGAAGAGAGTTGCAAGTTTTAATAAAGATTAATTTATGTTGGTCTTTTTTTTCCCTACTGCCATTAAATTATTTTACATTTTATCCATTTAATTATGATCAGACCAGCTCATTTGTCTTTTTTTCTGTTTGCTTCAAGGCCTCCACCGCGAAATCTCCTTTTAATTTTGGTCTGAACTTGACGCCCACACGCGGAGCTGCGTGCAAACAGGTCGCGGTGAGGTCGCGGGCCCCGTTTGTGACCTGTGTGTCCGTCAGGCCGGCTGTAATTGATACTGACTGGCACGTCGGTCATCTGTCTGTCAGCACTGCTTTCAAGGGAACGTTTGAGCTGCGCCACAGGAGCGCGCCCGCTCCGCCGCTCCCCATCATAAATAATTAAGCGGCTCCTGTCTGTTGGGAGAACAGCTTAAAGGAGGAAAACCCAGAGCGACAAAACGCCCATTTAGGCCCAATTTGTAGACAATTCATGGCGTAGACAGTGGTCCAAGCTGCAGCTGTCCACACGGTGCGTAACTGCTAAAACTGCTGAGCGGCCTGGCCGTGTATCCTCTGGCCTACCTTTGTCGCCGAGGATGCCGTCTATGCTGTGTTTGGTTTTCTTTTCTCCGTCTTCATCCTTTTTATCACACTCATCCTCGTCGTCCTTTTTTCCAAAACGAGCCCGAAGTACACGGCTGATCGAACTCACTGGGAACATAGAGGCAGCTTCAGTAATAATAATAATAATAATAATAATAATAATTATAATAATTATAATAATGACAGTAGGGAAACGAAATCGGGACAGTAGCCGTGAATTGAAATTTGAATTAAACGTGGCTTACCAGAGGAGGCCTCACCTGAAGGGACTGTGCTTCTGTCACACACGCCGTCCTTCAGCAGCTTATCCCGAATCTCCCAGCTGAACATGCCGGGATTGTCTCGCTTGTACTCCTCTATCCGCTTCTCCACGTCCGGCGTGGCCACCTGCTGCAGGTGGAACAGCAGGACCGACGGGAGACAAGGAAACAATGTAATGAGTACAGGCTGCTGACATGTTTAAGATGATTGTTAAATTGTGAAAAGACAGGAGGAGTGACAATAATGTGCAATAATTAAATGGCATTAAATGGGTATTATTATCATTATTATTATTATTATTATTATCATTATTATTATTATTATTATTATCATTATTATTATCGTCTCACCCTGGGCTTGCTGCCTCCTATCGCTCCGGGCCTGATGGAGCCGGTCTCCTGGTAGCGGCAGAGGATCTTGGACACGCAGCCGTGTGAGACCCGCAGCTGTCGGGAGATGACGCAGGGACGGATCCCGTGGTGGGCCATCTCCACTATCTTGTGTCGGATGTGGTTGGGTAGAGGCCGTCCGTTAATGAAGACCCCGCCGAGCTGGTTGACTCGGCCTTGTCCCAGAGGAGTGGACACTGTGGACGACACAGGTCCCACTCAGCAAGGTGTAACATTTAAAGACAGTAGGAGGAAAGCACTCCCATTGAATGTTGTCGCTCCTGTGCATGTTTGAATTAAACGCTGTAAACTTGTTAATATAGCCCGAGCCTACTATTTATTTTTCTAAAAACACTCACAAACTGACTGAATTGTATAAATACGACATTTTTCGTTAACCAATACCGGGACTTCACTGCGGCATCTGAACCAAAGGTGGAAGATAGGAACCCTTAATTCAGTGCGTCTTTATTTTAAATGGTCCAAATATTGATGTAATCCTCTAATTCTTCTTGTTGTTTGGAGGATATTTTAGTCTAAATTTCCAGGAATGGGACAGCTGAAAAAATCCCTCTTTTTTTGTTATAGTCTGCAGGTTTTCCTTGAGATTTAATCTCTAGGCCTGGACTCTTCTTAGTGAATTTTATGGATAATTATACTATTAAAGCTAAATCTAATACATAAGCTAATATTAAAAAATAACAATGTTTTACAAGCTAACAATTTATTTGTTTGGGAAAACGTTATTTTTAACGGAAGACATGAAAAAAAACATAAATCTATTTAATAAAGTCGAGGCCATTTGTCAAGTTTATATTGAATTTTCGCCTGAAGTTTTCCGTCTCGTCTCTAAACCTCCAGTCTGCGGCTGTGAGAGGCCCAGCGGGACAGCAGCTGCATCTCCACTGGAGCCTACCTTCTAGAGGGAATCCAGTGCGGGGATAATTCTGTCCGGGAGCCGGGCGCATCATCCGCGGTACCGTTCCTGGCAAAGACGACATAGTACCATAAAAAAAAAGATATAAAAAGAAAACAACAAAAAAAAGTTTCTAGATGTCCAGTTCACGTGTAGACCTGGAGTCACAAATGTTTTGAAAGAATAGATTTGTGACAGATCCGGTGTGCGTGGCGGAGGAGATGTAACAACCCCTAAAGCGGTCTCGAGCTCACAGGGCTCGTGGAGCAGCGCAGGGAGTCCTCACACTGTTCATGTGTTCACTCTATAAAACTGCTCTTTCTCTCCAGGAGCTTATTTAACCCGCGTGAAGGACTAGTTTGACGGTCCCGTGGACAAGTCTGGACCAGGCGGGCTCGAGGAGGGGGCGCGCGCCTATAGGTTCTTGGGGCTTTCGCTTATTCGAGAGGGAAAAGGTCTAACAAGTTTGATCAGCCAATGAGAAGGCAGGGATATACAAACACACACATACACAGAGAGAGAGAGAGAAACTAGGCTTTGTCTCTCAGCAGCACATCCTTCTAGGCTACAACTCAAAGACATGAACACCTGTAAATATAAGAACTCTGCACTAACGAGCTGCAGACTAGAGATCATAGTGATGATTCTCTTCTTATTACAGCTGGAAACAAACAAAAACACCTCACAATGATGCAGCACAACACAAAAGTCAACACCAGGCGGTGCGCGCTTATATCAATGCCCCTATTTTAACACGTGCGCTTTGATTGACTTACTAAATTCTCTTTAGTGCCGTCCAGATAGCAAAAGTCACATGAGTGGGTTAAAAAAAAGGTTTGACAAGCTGCAGCAGTAACCTGCATGTGGAGGAGATACCACACATTGGTTCCTGCACAATCCCTCAGATTGGATGAGTTAAAAGAGAAAAATTTATAGTGAGGCGAAAAATGATAGTGAAAAAGACACAAACAAACAAAAAGAGTTCTATACACCAAATAAATAACCATAGTTATTTAAAAAGCACTATATGGATGTTATAGAAAATTATTAATGTGAAAATCATGTAAAGTAAGTCATAGATAAATATGGTGGTAATTGTGCAACAGTGCAACGATAAACAGACTTTATTCAGGGATCATAGGCCTAAAGCTAAAGGTCTGCAGACTGCATAGGCCTACACCTCTCCTCCTAAAGGACAGCGTTATCTCAAGATCAGGCAAATATGTAACGTATCATCAAATATCAGGATGCTCAGTGAGGACTGTAGGGTTAGTGCATTAGTAACACATCTGTTCAACAACATATTGATTTTTATATGTTGTTATAATAACGTATAATTTTCAATTATGTTAACTTCAATGAGAATATATTCTAATGGAGGAGATATTTGGACGATCTGTTTGTGTTTTAAATATCATAAAAGAGGTGAAAACCTGAGGGACCGTCTGGTGGTTGTCACTGGTGTAACTACACCTACTACTGTACCTACAGCTACTACTGTACCTACAGCTACTACTGTACCTACACCTACTGCTGTATCTACACCTACTGCTGTATCTACACCTACTGCTGTACACCTACTACTGTACCTACACCTACTGCTGTACACCTACTACTGTACCTACACCTACTGCTGTACCTACACCTACTGCTGTAACTACACCTACTGCTGTACCTACACATACTGCTGTACCTACACATACTGCTGTACCTACACATACTGCTGTACCTACACATACTGCTGTATCTACTGCTGTACCAGCATTCAGATGTACTGACCAACAGTAGAAACGTATATTTTTTTATGCCATCCTGTTCATATTAAATATCAAAGGCAAATTATGGTTCACACATCTTTATTCACCCTTTAGCCATACAGAAAAATCATTTTTGTGCAGATTAGTGGTTTTTGTCTTAATGTTTACAAGTCAGAAAGTGTGGATGGTGAGACAGAGAACAAAAATAGTCACTACCTTGCATGTCTACCTCCAGCATTTATCACTACTTTACACCTCCTGAATTGATAAGACGTTAATCTGGACTTGTAGGATGACATGCCATTCTTCCTGCAGAGCTGTGACATGTTGTTCATCTGTTGCTGGAGCAGGATCTCTCTCTCTCACCTGGTGATCCTGAACGTCCCATAGAGGGCATTGTCATACATGAAGCTGAACCCTGATTGCTGTATCCTGGGAATGATGTGTGGACCTAGGACTGTATTTTGGAGACGGATGGCCTTGAATGTGGACAAGTTCTACTGCATCCATTAGCAGTGCCCCCCCACATCATGACACCACCACCAAACGATCCACTTCCTGGACGTATGCGGCAGGATAGCGGTCTCCAGCGATGTTACAAACACCAACGACCACCAGCTGTGTACAAGTTAAATCCGGACTTGTCACTAAATGTGAAAAGCCATAACATCTGTAACATCTGTGCTGCACGTGTCTGCAGAGTTACGACCATAGCATCCCAACTGCGCAGTCACGCAAGTTTTTTCGTGGATCATGACATCATCAGTTGTTTCAGTAGGACATTAATTAGACCCGGTAAAATATATATATAAGGTATTTTATATATATATATATATGTATGTATATATATAAAGTAACACTCAAATGATAAGTTAGTTGATTGGGACTTTTGCAGTACACACTGGTCTACATACTGGTCTACAGTACATACTGGTCTACATACTGGTCTACAGTACATACTGGTCTACATACTGGTCTACAGTACAAACTGGTCTATGGTACATACTGGTCTACAGTGCATACTGGTCCAATCATAAGATGATCTGGTAATCTACAGTGAATATGGACTACAAATGAGTTAAGATTATATTTCAAATGATTTCCCTTCAGATTTGATCACATATGTAAGTATTTGATGTTCTCTCTGTCCTCTGGAGGATGTAGGATTGCAGGGGTCATCTGTGTCATATGTCATCTTCAGATGACTCTTGTTTGAAGGAGCTTCCATCATATTAAAATATCGTTTTGAATGAATTTCAAATAGATATAAAGAAAAAGATAAAGATCATCGGTCAATGAACAGCATAAACATATTTATCCCCATATGCAGTAAATAGGGGTTGATAACAGAAATCATCTTTAGTCTGTATTCAGTCTGCGAGGTAACAGCGTTCTTAATGATCCCTCCTGGAATGCAATACTACTAACATTTACCTTCTCTTCCTGGGAATGATACCTCCCCATTATATCCTTGAGAGGAAATAGGATGATTGTATTCAATAAAATGTGCTGCGCTGGATAATTCATATTCTTACATCTAATGGTGCTTCTGTGTTCAGCGATACAAACCTTCAATGCTCCACTCGTCTTTCCAACATGTGACTTACTGCATGTGCAAGTGATGAGATAAATGACCAACGTCGTGTGACATGGAATAATCCCTTTTATATGGATCTGTTCTCCTGTGTGAGGATGCTGGTACAGCAGCTGGTGCAGTTACTCCACCAGACGGTCCCTCAGGTTTTTACCTATATAAATATAAATATAAATAATGTAAAAATAGTGTAAATTTATATATCTGGATGCTGGTACAGCAGTAGACGTAGTCACTCCACCAGACGGTCCCTCAGGTTTTCACCTCTTTTATATTAGAGGACGTTCTTTAAACAATACTCTGTTGTAAATATTGGATGGTTATTAGGTTTTATTGTGGGATTATTTTCTTAAGACATCAGACTCAGATTTGTCACTTATTTTAGTGGTAGCACCATTTAGGACAGATTTCTTGCTCCCTCTTTGTTGAAGGTTATTTTTTGTTTCCCTCATTTATCTGTTAAAATTACCAATTTTCTAGAAAATATGTTGTAATCTGCAAAACTGACCAAAATTAGGACTATTTTTAAAAGGCGAGGGATGATAGAGACTGTTCTTAGAAAAGTATTTCTAGGAATAGGTTTCCTGAACATCTGATGATTCAATCCAATGATCAAAAAGATAAAGAGAACTGATGTGTTTGTCATCATATTCCATAGTAAATGATAGATATAACACGAGTTAAGGTATTTGAAAATAATATTTAAAACACAAACAAATCGTCCAAATATCTCATCCATTAGAATATATTCTCATTGAAGTTAACATAATAGAAAATTACACATTATTATAACATATAAAAATCAATATGTTGTTGAACAGTTGTGTTACTAATGCACTAACCCTACAGTCCTCACTGAGCATCCTGATATTTGATGATACGTCATATTTGCCTGATCTTCAGGTATCACTGTCCTTTATATTCTTTTATTTTTGGGAGAATATCAGATCAACACCTTTGTCTTTGACTGTGAGTTAAAATGAACAGATGATCTATTTCATGAGGAGAGGTGTAGGCCTCTGCAGTCTGCAGACCTTTAGCTTTAGGCCGATGCCTGAATAAAGTCTGTTGCACAATATTTACCACCATATTTATCTATGACTTACTTTGCATGATTTTGACATTAATGATTTTCTGTAACATCTATAATCTGCTTTTTATATAACTCTACATCTAATATCCCATGTTCTAATAATTTATACAGTGGTGCATTGAGCTCCTTTTGTTTGTCTTGTGTCTTTTCTCTATTATATTTGTCCTCTCTGTAGATTTTCCTCTTTTAACTCCACCAATCAGAGAGATTGTGTGGTGCACTCCTCTACATACAGGTTACTGCTGCAGCTTGTCGAACCTTTTTTAACCTACTACAGACTAAATTATCAAACCAACTATGCCTACCAGACATCAGCACTGATTTGAAGTTAAGTTATGAAACTTATTGTCATGTCCTTGTTAAAGAAAAGAAGCATTAGGTACAACATAATTGTGTTATATTTGTATCTTTATGATCCATCCTGTTATGGATGTATAATAACTAGGGTGATAGATATGCTGTGGACAAAATGACCCCTCAGAGTCACATAAAACAACATGTTTCCATGGAAAGAACAATATGTGTGTGTTAATATGTGTAAAGTGTGCTGATACTAGTATGAATAGCCAGATATGTTCCAGACAACAAGTGATTATAAACTGATGACTGCATCAACCCACCATTATATGTCAGGTGATGAAAATGAAACAGTCTTTTTTCACTATGAGGTCATATGATTGGCTGTGTCTTGTTAGTGTATATTTCAAAGTTTTTAATTCTCTCAAGACTCCTCGATCGTTTGTTCCCAGCTATTGATGGACAATCCGATCACCATCACATGTGTTAGGGCGTGGTCCAGACAGCATGGTTGTTGATCCTGAGGAAGGCCCGAAGGCCGAAAAGTAAAAGTTAAGAAAAATGTATCCAGAGTGTGCAACATTTCTTTTCCTTACAGCCCTCGTTATGCATTACTTCACCAGTCTATGATTGGCTTATGACCCAGAGAAATCTGTGACATCATTGTTGCCCACATCCAGCACCACCTTCTCCACAAATTCATGACCCTTTTTGATTTACAGCTTATTCTGATGAACTCTTTGTGCTGGAAGTTCTTAGAAACATCTTACCGTCAAAAAATGCAACACAAGACAATAAAGGTTAAATAATAGAAATGTATTAGAATAAAATAAAACATTTAGAAATAATGTACAATTACAAACATCACATATTATATACATATTTATCTGTTTTTCATTCCAATCTTCCTAAAAAGCTCAAATAAGTTTTTTTGATTGACCTTATTTTTTATCTTAAAGCTCAAATAAACTAAAACAGAAACACACCCAGTTATTATATATCCATAACAGGATGGATCATAAAGATACAAATATAACAGAACACAATTATACTGTTTCTAATACTTCTTTTCTTTAACAAGGACATGACAACAAGCAAATCAAGGCTGTTCAAAGAATTTCTTAGCATGTCACTTCCATTAGTACTTCACACCACTGCTAACTCACACACCTGATCACCTATGTCTCCAACATGTTGATGTGCTCTATATGCTTTGTTTGTCTGTTTGTTTGTTTGTGAGGGGCCGTGTACAGTATTAAACATAAATGTTACTATTTGATGCTTTGTACCAGAGTTAGCCTAATGCTAGTTTTCCTCTGCAGTCCCCTGATAGTTAAAACATCCACTCAACAACAATACGTGACAAAACAACATCAGGCAGACGAGTCAAACAAAGCAGGGAAACCAAATAAAGCATACAGTTTAAAATCACATGCTCACACAAACACACACCCATACACACACACACACACACACACACACCCATACACACACACACACACAGCTTAGCAGCGCCTTTAACATGAGCAACTTAAAAATATCTGAGTACTGAGTAAAATAAAAATAAAACAGAGACAAGCAAAAGCTGAAGTCAGTTATTACAACACTGAGGATGTTTTAGCAGATTTTTAAATTTGACTTTAAAGCTTTTATTAAACTATGACTCTTTATGTCATCTGGTGCAGCGTTAAACTGAGCAGCAGCTCCCACAGAGAAAGATGACTGTCCTGAGGCGCTGTGGTGAGACAGTACCATACGATCCTGTATGGAAGTTATTCCAGTGGATTTTATAGAGGTAACCGATTAAAAGTGGACAATGTCAAGTATATAGATAATTTACAATTTTATACACTAGACACAGATGTTAGAAAAGTGTAAAGATGATGTTTCTCTAATATCCTGCAGTCATGATACTGAAATGGATTTTCATGCAAAATTTTACAGGTTTGTTTATACAAAGAATCTTGTATAATTTGTGTAAGATTTGCAGATTTAATGGTTTTTTATCATTTTTAGATGTGTTTCTTAAAACTGAGGTTTGGATTGAGATGTCTATCTTTTTATAATCAATAACATACTAATCAAGGATTACAATCAAGCCTTTTAGTTGAAGACAAGCACAGCTTCGAAGTTACATTTGACAATTAGCTGATATGGTGTTTAAAAAAAAGACTTGACAGATTCCAGACAAGTAAAACATGTGCTGTTTATCAGAGACAAAAGTAGTTTAATGTTACAGGAGATCAAAATCTTGTTAGGACATAGGATTCTGGATTCTGGTCCTCAAGGCACAAAGAAAACAAAGATTTCAGGACTAGTCATTCTCAACACATGATCAACAGTATGAACCACAAAAGACAATCAAATGTCTTCTGAGGGTTAAATATTTCAGCTTAACATCAGAAATCACCAGGAGTTGCCTTTGGAAGTCAATAATTGTGAAGGTTTTGGGCGAATGAAATAAAAATAAGATATTTGCGTCATGATTGTGCAACAAGAATCCACTGGACTGAATCCAGACTCTCGAGGTAGAGCTGGTGCTGCTGGATGATTTCATTGGATAGTTGGGTACACTGGAGAACCAAAGGATTCTACAGGTCGACAGATCAAACAGGGAGCAGGAAAGAGTCAATAATCTAACAAACAGGCAACGTCCAGGAAGACGTGCAAAGGCACAAAATACAGGTGGAACTAGAACGCATACATCCACCGAGGCCGACCAATCAAACACATGTCTGTCTCACCTGTCGGGCCCAGGCTTCACCCCTCCAAAAAATTGGTCCGGGACTTTTTGTGTGATTAGCGAAAATGTTCAAAAATGCTTATAAAAGTGTGCAGCAGTGTTTACATATTCCTGCTGACAAACAAACAAATGACAATAAATGACATTTGCAGGTTGAAAGGTAACGATCAAGCTTTTCAGCTGCATCTCTGGAACGACATCAACCGTCATCATTGGATGGATTATTAGCAGGAATTTACCAGTTTCATTCCACCAAACTACCATCAGCACATACACATATTAATGTTTACATTTTACACACACACTCATACACATACAACCATCAGCACCACAATAAAAGAGACATAAACAACAAACCAAACAATAATAATCCCCTACATGCATTCATAGAGAGAGAAATGAAATGAATTTAAAAACCAGACAATTAAATGGATTAAATCTTACATCACCCATTTTTTTAAGTCAAAGTCAATATCAAAGTCACATTTAAGGAGTGTTGGTCAAAATACTTTTCTTACATCTATGCATAGATGGAGGCTACCAGGTCAGAGGCATCATGGGAGTAACGCAGGGTGGACACGGACACATTAACAGTTTACTGCTTCAGTCTCAATGTGGTGTCATCACAGCAGAGCCATCCTTATGGTAGCTGAGGTCACCTCTCAGCTAGAGTTCACCACCCACAACTGTTATCTAAAAGTGAACAAGTCTTGTGTTTGTATCCCTTTGTGGAGTTTGTCACCAGGCTGTACCAGTCGTTACTCCTGTGTGTTACATACAGAGGTTTAAGGGGCTGAGATTCAAGATAAACCTGAGGGGTTGTGACACAATTACTGAAATAATAATTAAAGGCAAGGCAGCTCAGTTTCTCCATTATGTCAGTGCAACTAAAAGCAATACTCCCATTATATATTGACCCTCATCATGTGACTCCTGGACCATGAAAACCTGCCCCTAGAATCTGGAATCACATTGGTATCATTATTAGTTTGATAGTTATTCTAGAAAAACAATATTTCACTGATGGTGGTTTTCTTCAGGAGCTAGATCAGTAACTTTTGAATATACATCAAATTTGACTCCAAACTGAATCAGCACAGTTTCAGCTACAATTTGATCCAAGTCTGTATCATTATTATTATCTGTTATCTCACAGCAGTGAATTTTCTGTGAGGCCTATAAATGTAAACATTGTGGATCAGGATCCAGATCTTTAATGTGTGCTACTGTGTATCTTATGGGGATGTTTTGTGTCACTTCTGTCCAGGTATTGTAGGAATCAGCCATGAAGTTTAGAGGCAGAAAATGTTCCCTTATCCAGCAAAGGATAATCTGGACCCAGAAGATGATCCGGATCACCACCAAAATTTAATGGTTCACTCACTATTTTACGTGTGGAAAAAAAAAGATCAAAGATCAAAATCCATTCATAACTTTTTGAGTAATTCTGGTAACAGACAGAAACACAAACAAACAAATCAACACCGACAAAAGCATCACCTATTGTGTAGAGGTAAAAAAAAAATATATATATATATATATATATATATTACTGCACAACATTGTGTGGGTATTTATTTATTTATTCATTCATTCATTCATTCATTCATTCATTCATTTATTTATTTTATCCATAGGGAAATCTGTGGGTGTGGGAGTAGCAGGCCTAGGAGAGCTGTTGCCTGTGTATGGATGAATGTATTTGCTTGTTTGTTGTGTGTATGTTTTGTATATTGGTATCTTTCTAATAAAGTTCCCACTTTCTGCTCAACACATTTATTTCTACAGATGTTCCTCTCATCTTTGCTTTTATTTTGTTAATTGCTGGATAATTGGATCTTCTAGACCTCTAAGCATCACTAATAACTGCTTCCCAGTTGACTCAGTCAAACTCTGCGATGTGTTGGTCACAATGTAATAAATATGATTTTCGGCCATGACAACAGCCACAGATGTTTCTCAGGTTATTCAGAACAGGACCTCAGACAATGGCGGCTGAGATGTTTGCCACTGATGACTGGTTCAGTTCTATCTGTCCAACATGTCCTCTGCTGACATGCAGCATCTCTATCATGTGATAAGCTGGTTGCTTGTTTCTGTATTAATCAGTTAGATCAGGCTCGCCTTCACAAATGCCAAAAAGAAAAGAGTCTGTGTGAGCTGTATGAAAGTAGAGGCCCCCATTTACCACGCAGTTTTTCAATTGGTTTCACTTAATCAATCTTGGTGATCCAGCCATGAAAACCCCAAGTCATCAAACAGCAAAAGTCCCAGGCCTGTCTGCTCTCACTGCTCTGAAAACATGCTTCAAACACTAATAGTATTCAATAGTCAAATATACCAAATTCATTTTGGGATCCATCTCTCTAAAACAGAAAACATGCTGTGTGTATGCTGCTGTATATTTATATTCTAAAGGACAGCCCTGGTTCATATCACTAATAAAACATTATTATCTTTACTCACACATTTTTACTTTTCAAATGTAGCAGAATCATGAAGAAGTTCAGCAGCAAAGGTTATCATGGCTGGATGGATGGATCTGTGAGGGGGGCCCGGGGGCCCCGGGGGCCCCCCATTAACTCTGTTCCTCTCCCCTCTGTGTGCTGGAATATTCCACGGCTCTGATCTGCTCTGCAGCCATTTAAATGTATTCCTTTAGTGATATACAACATGTTTGTGCTTTGATTAGAACAGACACCCTTCTCACAAGAAAAGATCCGTTTTAGTGCAGTGATATCCAAACGGCTGAACGGCTGGATAGCCACGGCGGCTGTGGCTCAGGGGGTAGAGCAGTCGTTCATGGAACAAAAGGTCGGTGGTTCGATCCTCAGCCCCTGCAAGTCCACAAGTTGAAGTATCCTTGAGCAAGATACTGAACCCCAATTTGCTCCCCAGGCGCCGCGTGTAGTGGCAGCCCACTGCTCCTCAGGGATGGGTCAAATGCAGAGAAAGAATTTCCCCATGTGGGACTAATAAAGGTATCATTAAAAACACCTTTTAAATGAAGCATGTTTAGTTTAAAGTGCAACCTTCTCCCTCTCCTTCTCTTGGCTCCTCGTCTCTTTTTTCTATCCATTCATCCCGACAGACTGACAGGTTCCAAACTCAGAAACATGCTTCTTAATATGCTGCAGTGTTTTGGCCTCTGCATTAGAAAGCATGGAGGTCTCGCTAAACAAGTGAAACACAAACGTTAGCTCAAACCCTAATCTAATTTCAGATGGAAGGAATTATTTCCATAAGATTTCAACATCCATTTTCGAGTTGTGGGGTGCCACTGACTGCTCTGGCCACCATAGCCAAACCTCAGTAATCAAGATTATGAGTTGGCATTTGATACAGAGACATGGCTTATAAGCTGTTGGTTTGCAAAGCCTTTGGTTTTCAATGTTCCACAGCAATGTGCCAAACAAAGCCTGATGTGTTGTTGACAACAAAACTCCAACTTCTACAGGCTCTGGTACATTTGGGGTTCACATGTTGTGTCTCTAAATGGTTCAAGAATCACACTTCAGCCCACAGATAACATCTCATCAGGCCCCGAGGCCACCCAGCAGCATCAGTATGAAAACAGAACCACTGTACTGGTCATTGTACCGGTAAACACGGATAATAATGAGGAAAAATGGAAGCGATTAGTAAATATGTTCTCATCAGCGATTAAAATGAATACACCTCAGGTCTGTGTCCCTTTCTTGAGGCGACTGTAAATCAGTCATACTGATCTCAGTGAGAAATACAAAAATAAAGTCCAAGATTTCCAAAAGATAAAGTTGGCAATGGAAACATAGCTAATTTCCTATGGTGGGGTATTTTGTACTGTTTGCGGGCATGTTATGGCTCTGTCGAAAGCATCTCTAACTTGTTTTTTCACAGGCCATTACAGCGAGAACAAGACGGGCTCACAGGCCAGCAGAGCATGGGACCTTCATGAGGCTTGGAGCCACCTCCAGGATCAATGTTGCCATTTTGTTGATCAAAAAAATGTAGATCCACCATGCAAGATGCATTTCGTTTGCTAAATAGTTGTCTGAGGCGCCCATTCATTGAGCAATTTTTCACAGGAGTAAAAGTGGACATCATGATGCTGATGGTTGTGAGTGGCTAAATAACATCTGCAGTCTGCACGACATCCATCGGGTACAATGTTTGTATTATTTGTGTTAATGACTAAATCTGGCGGTTTTGATACTAAGTTGAAATTAGGTCTGGACCAATGAAAGAGCTCAACCTTTCTGTTACTTAAAGTGTATAATAATAATAATAATAATAATAATAATAATAATAATAATAATAATAAATAGCATTATTCTTATTCTCATACACTTTTCATGGTGGTAATAATGAAAGGCTAACAGCTAACATAGAAATGTAACATGATCAAATGAAGAGGATAATATAAGATATAGTAATAATAATAATAATAATTATTATTATTATTATTATTGTTGTTGTTATTATTATTATTATTATTATTATTATTATTATTATTATATAAAATGGTAAAAATAATAAGTTAATTAGATGAAAAGAGAAACCACAGATCTTTAAGTGTCTCCACTTTCATCCACTGAGACACAGTGAATCTTGGCTAACTGAGTTAGCTTGGTGTGAATGTTGTTAGACACTGGATTTCTCAGCTCTTTAAAGCATCTTAAAATGTATCTGGGCCTGTCGTCAGAGCAACAAGACCTGTTAACCAGAACGTTTAAGGATGAAGACCAAACATGGAAGTGAGAGAGAATCAACCAAAATGTGTGAATCAGAAAAGTTTAAATTGAAAAGAATTTGGAACACAGAAAACATGGTAGTTACAACATTTTAATGAACTTTGAACGAAATTATTAAATAAACAAATTGTTGCATCATAAGTATGAATTGTAAATAGTTGGATTACTGTTTTAATATCTGGTTTGTTCAGCTGCAGTAAAACATGCTGTTGAAGTCAGCACTTAATAAATAGTGATTATAATTTAGAATCTGTACTGAGCTTTATTTTAAGTTAGAGCA
Source organism: Chaunax sp. Z400 (assembly GCA_037577475.1). Classification (NCBI taxonomy): domain Eukaryota; kingdom Metazoa; phylum Chordata; class Actinopteri; order Lophiiformes; family Chaunacidae; genus Chaunax; species Chaunax sp. Z400. The sequence goes on from CM075195.1 coordinate 26,344,449, forward strand.
CTTTGTTACCACGGAGGTCATGTTTCTGGTTTGTTTGTCTGTCTGTTAGCAGGAAAACAGTTTGAACACATTAGATATTCTTAGAGAGGTCAGCTATGGCCCTGTAAAGGGACGAATTCATGATTATTTATTTTTTTATCTTTGATATTCCTTTTTTTGTTTTTTTAAAAACATTTTCTTTCATTTCTCAGGGATTCATTTGTGTATCTTGATGAAAAATCTGGCATATTTAGGTGGTTGGTATCTATGAATGTGTGGAATTTGGTGCAGAACCAAATAAAAATCTGGATCCACCAGATTTACATGGTTGGCTGTTCATAGTAACCTTAAATTACACAGCCATGAGTTTGATTTAGGAAAAGGCTTAATTGAATTAAAATGCACTGCTGTGACTTGTGTGCTGTAATGAGTGCTCTACTTATTAATAAATTTGTTCCATTATTTTTGTTAAGAACAGGGGCCCAGATCAATTAATCGGTGTTGTTTTCTTCATGTGTTTTAACTGATTCAGGCCCACAAACTATTTTAAGGCTCAAATAATCCTGTTTATTTTCATTCAGCGGTTCTTTATAAGTATAACTGTTAATATTGGATGAATAACTGTCTGCTATTATTTTGAAATGAATGCAAAATAGTTGAAACAATGATCAGCATTCATGTGATTGGCTGATCATGTGATAAAGATTGCATGTGGTAGATATGTTGGCAGCCCTCTGAACATGCATTTTTCCAGAGTGTCTCTGACACGCTTGTTACTATGGTTTGTGACTCATGAAGTTATTTTCATACATGTGCAGAGTGGAGCAGTAGCATGATGTCACTTCACAGCATGAACAGATGATGCATGGACCTATGTTTAATTACCTCATGAGAGGATTGAGTTGGAGTGGACTGCACAGGATATTCAACCATGTTAAGATCCAACTCTAGGAAGCAAAACGTTCAAAGAGAACAACTGCAAGAAAGGAACAATGGTTCATCAGTTCCCTGGACGATGCAGAGGAGGTCATAGCACTTCTCTGGGGCAACCAAACCAAAACATCGGGCTCACAATGGAGCTACTTTTAGTGTTATGATCATTATTGATGTGGTCACTTAAAAACAACAATGCTCACAAAATCAATAAATCTAATTTTGACCCTGTGACTACTCATACCGTAAAAGTGTAAGACAGTGGTGACATGGCACCATGGCTTTGGTGCACTATTCATAATTATAAAGGATAAGATAATACAAAAAGGAAACACTCAGAGAGCGCATCCCGCCAACGCCATTGTCACTAAAAGCTGAACAATCGGAAAATAGTTTTCAGGATATGTTAAAAAAACAAAATCCTCTATCAAGACCCCATCAGAGGTTTTTGGTGATCTGCATCAGCATTTGGGCCTCTGAAAGAAGAAAAGGGTTTCTGAGTGTGCACAATATGTGCATTCCAGTATGTGCTTTACTCAGATCAGCCTCAAATAAAATGATACCACCTCATTTCTTGACCATGGAAAATCTCCTGCAGCATTTATCATCCGTAGTATAAAGGTGGATCCTTATCTATTCTTACCTTTCACAGACAGATGAAATCCATTTAAAAGAATCTGCATCATGTCAGCCACATAGCCACAATCAGCCCAGAGAGAAAAAGAACAGAGATAAAGGGAGGGAGATAAGATAACTTACAGATTAACAGACAGAATTCAGCCATAGAGGTTATGTTTTCACCTGTACGTTGTTTGTTTGTTTGTTGGTTGTTGTTTTTGTGTTTTGTTTAGTTTAGTTTAGTTTTTTTAACAGAGTAAAAACTTGTGAAAAGGTTTCCATGACATTTGGTTGAAGGTTGAGGAATGAGCCAGAAGAAACCCATTAAATGTTGGTTTAGATCCAGAGAGTGGGGCAGAAACATGAATCTTTTTTTTTAACATTGTGACATTTTTCACCATTTTCTCTCATTTCTTGAAACCAGTGAACCACCAGTGTGAACCATTCTAGTTATTTAAAAAGGGGAAATTAATCAGAGGCTAAGTGTAAAATGAGCAGAATTTGGGAAAATGTGGAATAAGAGCTGCATTCAAAACTTTACTCATCAGAGTAAAGACGTGTATTAAACTATTTTAGTATATAGTTATAGCATAACGTTATGAGAACATCATATGATTGTATTATTATCACTGATGCATTCATGTGTAAGCAGCATTTTACTGTTGCAGCTGATCAGTGTGTAGCTCATTTTAACTATAGTAGTACTGTTAGCCGATAGCTGGTCTTCTAATGCCTGCAGATACATCTGCACCAAAACCAGTCACCATCTGAAGTCTGCAGATTCTACAGCGTTTCTTAACATTCATTAAGACAAAGGCAATTTAAAACATCAGCCTGCTGCAGACCATAATATCAATGTTAAATAAATGTTCATTTAAACTGATCGATTTTGTGTCTCCTTTGTTTTTTGAAAAATTGTTGTTTATGAGATTTGGGGGGGGGGAAAGGGTACATGAACTATTTCATGAACTATCAGTAATGTACATGTATTCATTGTAACTTATGCCTAACTTAATTCAGGAACCATATATTGATTAATGTAACAACTAAGGTATTTCAGTCATCATGGTTTCTGAGTTTTTAATGATGTTCATGTCTTCTTCATGTCTGCAGTTAAAGGGATAAACAAGAAACACTGACCAGTCACACCAGTGCACATATGATCTGTTATATTTCAAAAGCTTTTTTTTTCATGACTTTATCATTTTTAATAATATAATATCCTTTATGAATCTTAAATCTCAAAATCCATAACTCATTAATAGTATTTACAAACTTTGATTGATAAAAGTAAAATTGTGGATATTTGTTTACATTTAATAATCATTTAAATGAAATGATTATTGGTGACATTAAATTAAAAATATGATGCATTAATGGAGTGGATTTGTGAAATAATTCTAAAGTCACTGAATTTACACAAAATGTGCCACAGATGCATTTCTGTATTTGCTTTTTTCACTAAAACACAAGGCACTGAAACAGTAACGCCCAAAAGGTTTCACTTTTGTTTATATACATGACGTTGCTTGTAAAATGAATAAATAAATAAAATCCAATAAAATAAAATACTACGACTAATCATGAAAATAGACATCATCAGCTATGTTTGTACCAGGTGTTCAAAGAAACAAACAAATTGTTTGTCTTTCCTTAAATGATTGATAATTACAATGAAGTTCAGTCATATATCCTAACATACCTGCTTCAAGCTGACCCTAAATATCCTCATATCAAATCACCAGAGAAAATATTCCTAAAAAAACCAAACCTTCATAAAAAATGATATGGTTTCTTTTGTAAGTGTCAAACCCACCCAGAGCAGTGTGTGCATGTCACGGTCTGTTCTTATGATTTCTCATGATTTTCTCTCAGTATATTGAGGAACAAGCCTTTAGTTTCCTAGAAATCATCATATAACTTAAACTGATATGATGAGAAAACAACTTTTGTTGTCTGAAGATAATTAAGTATTAATTTGAGATTTGAAGATGATGATATTAAAAAATATTTGCAAACATGGTCATTTATGGCTTCCATATTTATGTATACAGTCACAGTGAATTTTTTGGGAATGAACGCCATTAAAATAAAGATGCCCCCGTTACAGTATTTGTTTTCTTTCATTCTTTTTTTTTTTGTTGAGAAACTCAAAGCATCAATGGTGTTTCTTCTTAGAGACTTTCCCAAACACATACAAACCCCTGATATGTTGTCAGCTCTAGTCAGTCTTAGTTTGGCACCAACAACCTCTTTGAATTTGAATGAAGGGCTCAGTGATGATGGTCAGTAGTATACCGCCATCTGTTGGACAAATTCTCAATAAGCAAATGCTCAATTTACATAAATGCAGGGTTCTGTGGTGATGAAAGGTTCAACAATCACAGATCAACTTTCTGTCATTGGAAAGATATGAATTTATATTTTTTTGTTTCACTTTCTTAACATTGGCAGATACAGTAGAGCTTTGTTCAACATTTCTGTTTATTACGCATAAACTACATGATGGGTTTTGATGAAACCTGGCAGAAGGTTTGGGCATGTGGTGATGAAGAACCCATTACATGGACTACTGAAGATTTGCGCACAGTTCAGACTCTGGTGCGACAGCATTAGGGCCAAGAGTGCAAGACTGTGAACACAAAGGTGGTTGAGACAGTGCATCCTAGCATGCCTGGTCTGAGCTGTGACATCTCTGAATACAGCTCTAGCTCTGACTGCTTCACTCGTTTCATCACCACCATATTAAAACCCCTCTGTAGATCTATCCGGGTGTCGTGTCCTTGAACCACCATCACCTCAGGAGCAGCTGTGGTGACTCATCTTACATCTTTTTTGCCTTTTGTTTTCTTGTTGCATTAAAAAAAAGCACATCAGAGGTCTGATGGTCAGACATTATATACTGTTTTTAGGAATTAAGAAAATAAAACAACCTAGCTAACATTAATGTATAACCTTTATTTGATGAAGAGTTTGGTGCTGATCTGGTCATTTAGGTTTAAAGGGATAGAGTTCTATTAATATCAGCCAATCAGTGATTCCACTGTGGAGCAGCAGATGACAGCCTGACACTAGTGGCTGAGGTGAATGGGTGAAGCAGCACAGACTGCAAAGACAACAGAGAGAGAAAATAAGTGTTTTAAAGATCCTTCAGCCACAATGGTCATTGGATGATTGAAGATCTGTGCAGAGAATGCAATAAATGATTGGATATCAGTTGAGAGGAAGTCTCTGATAAATAATCTGACTTAACTTTCCTCTATCAGGTCCCACCCTTCATTTGTACACAACTGTATGAGTCCATACATGTTATAGTCTGATACTGATTTGTGAGGCAAATAACGACATTTGAGAGTGTAAAAATTCAACAGTTATATCAGCCTATATTTTTCATTTAAACACATAAATAAACAAGATGCTTTTTAAAGAGCACCATGCTTAACGTGTTGTTGTGCAGTTTAGCTCAACATGAAGTCAAACTGTAGCTTTGGTTTGGATGAACATCTGCAGGTTTTATTGTTCGACTGTCGATAGAAGGTCAGACACCATTTCACATATTTTCAATATACTATTAGCAAATTTCTTTTAGCATTGTGTCAGCTTTATTGTCATTTTTTTACATACATATTTCTGAAGACAGGACACTACAACAGTCACTACATGCAGATACTTTCACCTTCCTGAAGAATACAACTAGTCTGTGGTTTACATGTGTGGGGGAAAAAAACACCCTTTATGTAGAAAAAAAGAAGCAGCAAATTGATAAAGTGCGAGCCTTCACTCTGAAGGAAGTGTTTGCACGGCAGCGTTCCTGCTCACGTGGCAATACACAGTGTATAGCTTTAATTTGCATCATGGCCCAATCAAATACCACTTTTAGATACTGGGGTGAGCATTTCTCCCATCGTTTCCAAATGAAATGCATATTATTAAATTACATTATATACACAACCTAAATTACAGCTGTGCCCCATCATATGTAGTCCAGATTCAGGCCTCTTCCTTTTGACGTTAAAAACCATGTGTAATATTGACAAAGGCAGAGAGGATAGCTGTGCAGTAACAGAGGCTGGCCAACATACGCATTCAGTGCAAGACAAAAATGTTCAACAAAAATACACAAGACACAGAGGCAGTCATTGACAGTGCTAATGTCTCACATTAAAAACATTGTTCTCTAAAATTTGGCTTGGGGAAGGAGGTGTGTGGTGTATGAAGACAACATGAAGTTCTGATGGAGAGAAGCGTTTGGATACTTGATTAGAATTAGAGCTATCTGAAAATTAAGTTGCACACCCCGGTTTTGTTGCCTCCGAAAATCTCTCTGACCTCCGGCTCACACTGATAACATGTGAGCTTCACAAATGTGATCATGAAACATCAGCAGAGTCACTTTATGTTTCACATAAACACACAACATTAACATTTCTGATAAGAATCCCTTTAACACGGTGGTAGTCGTGAATAGCGAGGACGTGACTCCGGCGCTCTCTGGTGGACAAACTCTGTAATACACCGTTTCCAAGCGACCACAAACTCATCTTTGGCATTTCCGTACCCACATTTGTTCATTAATAGATGACACACAGTATATTCTAATACAAATATCTCTGTGACAAGCTAGCGATGGCTGATTCATCAGAGAGGCTCCTGATATTTGGGGACGCTACAAAGCACTACCAAAAACATTGGAAGGCATCTTAAAAGTTAGAATCTCAAGAAAATTTCAGAAGTGAAATTTGAGTGTAAATAAAGTCAAACTCTGATATACAGTAAGTCAGATTTCTTACTTGGATCATTGAACATAACATTTTCTTCCTCAGATATAAAAATGCTGCAGCTGAATAAAATAATTTAGACAGAGTTAAAGAATCAGTCTGGTGATATTATTCTTCTTGTAAATAAATCTCATGTGCAGAGCCAAACAAACAGTGAATGCATCTTATAAGTATTGTGTGTATTAAGGCCTGATATTGTATTCCTCTATTATTCCATAGAGCTCCAGTGCAGCAGTGAAAATAGTCCACAGCAAATGCACCATTTCTTCCTTTAATTAAAGCAGTCGTGTTACCTGTGAGGCTCTTTTATAGATTAACACCTTCAGACAGATTAGTGAAGACAGACAGTGATCAACTAACAGTGTTGGTTTGGCTGTGCACAAATAAATGGAATAACACACACAACAGCGGTCTGATTTTCTGCTCCCGTTTCCCTCAGCCTCATTGTTTCCGTCGTTCTCTGCAGGAAAGCTGCACAAATATTCTACAACAACAGGAGGAATAAATTATTTTGCATGTCATCAGTTCATTTCTACAACCAAGAGTAAGACACTTTCTTCCATTCCCTCGTGTGGACTGCCTTCTACACGAGCATCGCACTGGTCCAGTGCTCTAAATGTATACACAAAATCAAATGTACACAAGTGGCTAGTTATCAGGAATCTGATGAGGACAGGGTGATGATTCTGACAGAAGCTGGGATCAATCAGTCTATCTGTTCTGGAGTCAGATCTATCAGCCATCTTGAGACCTCATTATGACAGAAATGAGCATCACTGAGGGATGTTCAGTTCTGGCTTTGTTAAACCTTTTTCATGCTGTACTTTCTATTAATAGTTGATCCTGTTTTGTACTTGTTATTTTAGAGCCACCCGCTGAGGGCTGTCCACATATCCATATCACAACCACCCAGATACTCAAACTGTCCCTTCAGTTTGTCCTCTTCTGCTGAGGACATTGTTGTACCACACGTTTCTCTGGTGTTGTTTAGTCTCTCAGGCGTGTCTGTCTGGTTTACTTGCTGTGGTGAAGGTACTGCTGGGTAAACATGTTGAGCTCACTGTCCAGCCAGCCCGCTTTGTTCCTAACAAAGAAACACATGCAGACATGGTGAAAATACGGCAGTAGTCATCAGCAGATTGAACCTCTCCACCTGTCTCCCCTGTCCTAATGGGACTATCCACCTCTGTGAATGTTTTGACATGGTGAGTCATGGGGGGAGAGGAAGTAAGGCGGACACTTGGACACGGGGGAGAGAGGTGACTAAATGATCATAGCTCATACAAACACAGCCCAGTGAAGAAAGAGCCTTTCATACAGGAGACTTATAACACAACAGACATTTATCAAACAATGTGACATGCCTTAACATCTGGTGTCTGACACAGACAGAGATTCTACCAGTGTGACATGACACACACCTGTAATATCACTGTTACACAGGGCTGCACACTCAATTAGTACATGTATCATTGGCACAGGTGGAGATGAGTGCTGGCCTCTATTCACAAAGATAGAACAGCAGAAACTAGAATCTGCTTCTGTATGAAAAGCGCTTAAATGATAAACTTGCCTTCGTTATGAATCTTAAACACCACAGCCTTTTTAATGCTAATTCTTTGCAGCCATTGAAGATTTGTCTCCTGAAGTCGGTCATGACGACAAACTGCTGTCAGATTAAGACCCCAGTAAGGATGACAACGAGCATGTAAGTGAGCTTTCTGACAGTATGTGCTGAGATTCTTTGGTTATGTAAACCAACTGTTGCCTCAGCTGTCTGGGTGGATGGCATCAGACGATCTCACAGGTGGAGAAGACGGATGTGGGGATCCTGGGCTGGTGTGGTTACACGTGGCCTGTGGATGTGAGGTTGGCTGGATGAACAGCCAAATGTTTGGAGACGGCTTTGAAGGCAGTTTATGGTAAACAAATGGACGTTCAGCTCAGGGCAGCAGCTCTGGTGGACATTCCTGCTGTCAGCATGCCAACTGTACGCTCCCTCCAAACTTACGACATCTGTGGCATTGTGTTGTGTGATAAACTGCATATTTTACAGTGGCCTTTTATTGTGACCATCCCAACACACACCTGTGCACTAGGGTAAATGCTCACCAACAAGGATTTAAACAAATTTGTGAATGAAATTTGAGGGGATTCATCCTTTTCTGTGAGACAAATTCTTGTATCTTTTACTTCAACTCATGAAAAATGGAGCAAAAACAAAAGTGTTGTGTGTATATTCTTAGTTTAGTTTAGTTTAGTATATATGGAGGCGAGGATCTTACCGTAGCAGCTTAGCTTTGCTCTGCAGGCTATCCAGCAGCTCGATCTTGGTGTTCATGCCTGCGATCTCATCCTCGAGGTTCTGACGGGTGACGTCTACCTGCTGGCAGAGCTGGGCAAACACACCCGCCAACTCCCTGATACACAAAAACAAAAAGCATTAGAACAAAGAGTCTGACACCAAAAATCTCTCTGGTTGGCATTTAATGCTTTATCACAAAATTAAGTTAGGCTCTCCACAGTTTCCTTTTAGATCACTGATGAACCTGACATGATAATTGAGGTGGATAGTAATGTGTATTTGTGTGTAGTCAGTTATTATGCTCACTGCTGGACTTGGTGGCTGCAGTTGGATCCAGTGTAGCTGACGATGAGTTGCAGCTTTTCGCTGGCGTAGTCCACAAACTGTCTTTTGAAGGCTCTCTCCTTGGCCTTGGTGGTCCAGGTGAGCCTCTCGTAGACGTAGAGGAGGCCGTACAGACCCACTGACAGGGCAATCAGACGCCAGCCCACTGCCTTCCAAATCTGCACATAGAAACAAAGCTCCTGTGATCCTACACACCCTACAGCAGAATTCCCCTGCAGAAATGTGATCTACTATGGATCCAGTATCTATACAGTGAACTGAATGTGCAAACACCATCATACAGTAAGAACTTCATACACATATTTGTGCTTTATGAAATATATTAAAGAATTGCATTATATCTTATAGTCTTCTATAGTTCATCATTTACATTTGACTCATATCTCTTAATATGTGTGTTTGTGTGTTTCCTCACCACACCACCAACCACGAGGACACCCATGGAAGTACGGGAGGTAAGGGAAGCCAGACCAGTCACCATGGAGACCATCAGCTCTTCCTGGGTCACGGAACTTTGTGGGAATGGAGGCATACTGGTGCTGACTGGAGTCAGGGCCAAAGGCCGAGGGACCTGCAGGAGGAACATGGCTCAGCTAAGAGACGGGCTCAGAGCGTAGCAGACAGGATCCAAACAGAATGTCACAACAGCTAATTCCTACTATGAGTTTGACCTCATATCTGAAGCATGGCTATTATAACTATAACCAACTATAACCGACTATTATCACTACTTTGTTTAACAATATGTGACTAGTTGTTCTTTGTTCCAGGTGACCTGCTGAGGTATATAAATATATGGATTTTTCTCAGGTCAAAAGAACGAGAGTTGACAACTAAGATGTACGCAGATCAGATGGGAATGAACCAAGCCTCAAAGTCTGACATTGAGACACAAATGACAAAGGACACAGGAAGGAAGGAAGAAGAACAACTGTTTGACTGCAGAATAATAAGGCCTTAAAGTTAACCTGTGGAGGCTCTGAACACTTGCCCCTCTTTCATGAGTGAGCCTCACTTGATTTGTCTTATGAGGATGAGGTGATATACATTTCTACCAATGGTTTCACTGACCTACAGGTGGCAGTAATGTGCTGTCAAAGATGTGTTTATTAGATCTAAGGATACACACAAGGCCTTTTGGTGACATGGAATGTAAACACAACCTTTGTTTTATTTACATCCTCCACCTTTAATGTTTATAAACTGAGATTAAAAAGTTGCCAAGACCAGATAAGAACACAGCTTCAAGGTAGTTCCAACCCTTTTGACATCAAGAGAGAGAAGCAGCTCAGTGAGCTAAAATGAAAGCCATGCCCAGCAGCAGCAGGAGGCTTCTCAACGGTGAGCAAAGCCTCTTCATCTAGTTCAATTCTGTTTAAAGCACTGAGGCCAATCACACAAATCACAAACAGTAACACCTGCAGTATTTCACTAACTGCACACTCAAAGTTCTGCCATTTGTGCCTCCTTCGTCTGATTTGAATGACACTGTTCAGGGGATGGCGTGGCATAACACTAAGCAACCCATAGGAGACCTAAGCATCAGAAATGATGGGAAAATCCATTTTCTAAATGTTAACTCATGTGATGGTGATGGAACTCAATTGTGAGGGCAGTGTAGCACCCAGACAGTCTACAGCGCACACATGCTAAAGTTATCGTGTCACTCATCTTCCAAAAAGGCAGCAGCTGCAAGAATTGTTTTGATTTAATAGCCCCATTCAGACGTGTTCATTCAGGGCCTGATGCACCTTTATTGCACCCTGACGTCTGTCTGAATGCAATGAAGGTGTAATGAGGTGTCAGTTTGATCCACCTCTGTGGCGTTTGTCTGAATGAAGACTCCCGGCGTTGCGGAACGGGTGTGACGTTGTAGTAATATGTTCAGGTGTGCGACCTACCCCGGGGGATTTAACAAAACGGTAGCAACAGGAGGTCTGTTATTTGAAGAACAAGCACAGAAAATGACCACTACAAATAAAATGCTAAACTTTCTATGTAATCACCAAAGACTGACGTCAGTGGAGCAGCGAACTCCAGCAGTACCAAATGAGACCGGCTGACCAACACAATCTGCAGCTTTAAACAACTTAATCCAACTCTATGGTGAAGAAGCTAACTTGGTGTTCAGTCTGGTTCTGCCCCCGTTCAAAGTGTTGGACAGTAAAGTCTTTCTCCAGAGCTAACGGTGCAGCAGAGAGGCTGCTCTGCTCTGCAGGAGATGTTATGTTAATTACTCATCAAAGCACTTCACCCCCACTTCAATACGTTTTTACTTTCCAAGAGACAGGAGAATGTTAAATTAATTCATTAATGACTGCCGTTAGCTGTCAAATAAAAATGCTTCCTACCATTCATCTAATTTGCTGTCCGTTATGTTTCATATTGTTTTCTGGTGGACTAGTGAATGGTTTGGCACAAAAATAGTGCACGGCTATCTATTCAATCAATTCTGAACCAAATCAGTGGCAGTGTATTATGGTAATATGTCAGCAGACATATCAGCATCGTCTCAGGCCTAATTTTTAACATGTTTCATAATGAAAATGTTTTTTAAAGTAGTTACAGTGGAGTGGCTCATAATAGTTGGGAATCTCACTGATCTGTTGGTTAAGTGTGAACTTCTGTGAGTGAAGCTCTGAGTGAGTTTAATCAGGACTGGTCAGGGACGTCTTGAGCTATGAGCATATATGAGAGATATAAAGCTTATTCCAGCTTACAGAAGCTGACCTGATGCAGCAGACAACCTTTCTAGTCCATTATAGAAGCCAGTGACCAAATAAGCGCTAAAGGGGCAAATATTTTCTCTCCAGACCTGAACTAATATAAATCTGTTCTAGAGTGGGAGAGGGCCTTTATGTTACTGAAGTTTCTTACCTGGTCATTATAGCCCACAAGGGCTCGCCGGGTGTTCTTGGCTCCCAGGAAGCGGTTGACCAGCATGGTCCAGCCCAGAGAGAAGTGGAAGCTGATGTCCTCCTGAAAGTCACTGCAGAGCTTGTCACAGGCCAGGTCATAGCTGAGGCTGAAGCACTGACGAGGAACCAGCTTGTCTACCTGCTCTCTGACCGGGCTGGGCAACAGAGGCTTGAGACCCTCTGGACACACACAAACACACACAGGCAGACAGCAGATCAGTGTGTGTCTGGATCAAGACAACACAGTGTGCATACATACACATTTCCACTTTAGTACAGCTATAGTAAGCAGTTTAACATCTATGTAGTACCTTGAAGTCCATTAAAGTACACTGGAGCTAAGGATGGGTGACAAGAATCAGTACTAAATTAACACTAAACTACCTCCTGATTGGTCAGAACCAAAATATTGATAAACTTTTGAACAACCGGTGCTGTTCGGCAAATTCATGTAGCATTAATAAATTCTAACAAAGCTGGCATTCTCTGATGATGACGAACCTACCAGTGACTGAATCTTTTGATATTTCCACGTTATTTATACACAATAAGATCGCTCAGAACAGATACAGCTATACTGAATATTTCCATATAGAACACTGTAAAGGGAAAATGGTTTTGAACTGATTTTGACTTTGAACTATTTTGGCTTCCTACTACCAGTGTGCCATTACCCCCACCCTGACCCACCCTCCAGTTGGAGGTGCTCAGCAGATTAAAATGGAAGGTGACACCATTTGGTAAATGCAAGCAAACTGACCAGTAATGAGCAACAGCTGTCAGACTCCAAGTCTGCTCCTGTGCTGGAAACACAAACTGAGCGGCGTGTGGGATTTGTCAAATTAAAATGTGACTGTTTCAAACTTATAAAGTCATGCTAAGACTCATTATTACAAAAAGTCTGCAAATATTAACATAGTACAAACGTTCCTTCAATTGTAAGCACTTCTATGTTCCTAAATAATCCCACAGACAACAGCAGTCTAGCAGCAGCCACTGCTTGGTCAATGTGTAAATTATCAGGAGGCAGAAATCCAAGTGTAACTCATTCTCCATCACTTAATGAGAGAAAAACTTAGAGGAATAAAGAGCAGAATAAATAGCACATTCAAAATCACAGGCATAGCATAGCATGGCATGAATTGCTAACTGCTAGGTAATCTTCACAGAGATCACTCATTTTGCAGGGAGATGACCACAGCTTTCAAACTCTTATCATTTCATCAAGTCTTTTTTTGCACCAAACTGTGAAGAGACTGAAGTGTATCAATAAGTGTCTGTATTGATAAGCCATATCAATAGATTAAATCCTGATACCAATCCCTAATTGGAACACGTGCAGGAACAATGGTAGATATGTGTGACTGGTTAAGGGGTGAACCAGTGTTACCGATCATGTCGGTCTGTGTGGCCTGCAGGGCACTGGTGATGGAGGTGGAGCACCTCTCGGACATGTTCTTGCCCAGACCCTCTTCTATGTGCCGGTGGAGCTCCTGGAATGAGAAAACAGCCACAACAAAGAAAGAGTCAGAGAACACAACTGCTGCCGTTTAGTTTCCTTACATGTACATGTTACCACGTCCGGTGTCCTGCTGAATAAAAATGTCAACAGATCAGACACAGGGAGAGAGAGAACCAGACAGAGGCAGGGTGAAGAGTCGCAGACCAGAGGTGTAGCTGTCTTATCACCATTCATATGCATCTGTTAGCAAAATATCTCAGTTCTTCATGGATTTTAATGTTTGTTTAACATTGTGGGAATAGGGTTTTTCATCAAATAATAATAATAATAATAATAATACAAGCAGTTTGTTGATTTTAGTAACATTTCTGCATTTAAACTGTGAAACACTAGTATATGTATGTATATTATTTGTCATTCTAATGTTGTTATAATTGTCATATTTTGTGTCTTGATTCCTGGATCGTGTCTTATCCTGTCTTCATATGTGATGTTTTAGTAAATTGGCATATAAGAAATAAAACTGACTTCACAATGTTTAATTATCTGTTGTCTTAGATTCAGATTAGATGTGTGTTAGTTGGGTTATAAAGTATATTGAAATAGAACAGATATACATATCGAGAATAAAGCCTGCCATTTGAGCAGTTCTGGTTGTTTTGTGTTTACCACAGCGTAGCCTTGGTGGAGGTAGGTGCTCTCTGAGGGCCCTTGTAGTTTGGACTTTATCATCACAAACCAATAGTAGTAACTCTTCATATTTCAGAAGAGCTCCTCAGTCACTCCACCAGGATTCTGATATGGGAGTACAATCAACAGCACCCAACAGCCCATGAAATCAGACTCACCAGCAGAATCCAACAGCTGGCTGTCCCCTGAAGAGAACCGGTTGGACAACTGGTTCTTCCATGAAGCACAATAACTCCAGTTTAATGTGACCTTTCATCGGTGTCATTCCCACTAATAACACACTAATACGTTGGCCATCCATGGATCCAAGTGCTTTGGATCTCAACTATGAAGCATTTAGATTTGGTGCATCATTCAGAATTCAAAATGTTTTATGGTCTCTTCTTATACCCGTCACAGATGTTAACAGAGAGGCTCAGACAGTAGAAACATTTGGGCCTGTTCCAACCAAATGAGATTGCAGGGTTGAATGATGCATCATGACTGAGTATGAAGTGCTCTTACATAACACAGATTACAAGGGCTTTATACAGGGTCAGTGAGCCAACAGGAAGCCATGGGTGAGCTTAGCACTGTGCAACATGTGTAGATACCAGATTGACAGACATATACTATAGGAGAGGAGTTATCACATTCATGATTATACATTTAGCCTGTTTTATCTCAGAGTCATGTTTTACCCTGATATAAATGTGATTTATCACTCTGGAAACTCAACAGCCTCAATGACAATGTGGATCAGATCAAATCAAAGCAACTGAGAGCAGAGCAAGGATCATTTCCAACAGTAATACATGTCTAGGGGAACTATTTACATGTATAAGTGTTCAGTGATCCGTTACTCCAGTAGTTTTAATGGTCATGTACCTTTGTACAAACTCCACATCCTCATAAATACCCCCAGCTCTATGTGAATCTCATTATACAGTTTTTTGTTCGTAATTATGCTGAAACACACACATATATGATATACATACCAGGTAATAATTCTGCTTTTAACTTGGATTTCAAACCATTACTTTACCCACTGTATGCACACGCATTATAGTTAGAAAAGGAGTTGACAGCAGAGAAGGTGTGAACTGGTCAAATTAAACCTGAACACATACTGCCTCTCCTAACACCAGTTAATTAGAGGGATGTGCTTGAATGGCCTCACATAATGTCTTCACACAGTCTGTTCATGTACTGTACTTGTTCTTGTACTGAGGACCCAGTCTCACATAGATAAGTTGTTGCAAAGGGCATCAACGTTTAAGTAGCCTGATTTACCAAATCAGGATGGTCTGCAGGCAAGACAATCCAGAAATCTGGCAGAGTTTTCTGACTGAACTCAATTTTCACTGTCCTTATCGTGGAAATCTCAATGAGGCTCTCCCTTCATATGTAGGTGCTGTTATTTAGAGGGAGAAAAAGGATAAAGAATCCAGTTACCTCTGTCGTCTGTTTCGGGGAAGTACCTGCATAATTCTGCAGCAAGCTTGCAGAAGTGTTTCCTGTCATATTTGACACTGCACAGAAGTCTGAGTGTGTTTGCACACACAAAATCGTGCAATGATGGGAACACTTGAGTGTCGTTCGTTTCTACAACGTGTTCATATGTGCTTGTATGTGCCTGTGACAACGGCCGATGATATAGCGAGAGCAAAAAGACGGAGAGAGCTAATGAGTTAAGAGACAATACCTCTATGACAATACATCTAATCATTGTGGCAAATAGACCTTAATTCGTATGAACATATGTGTTACACTCACATTCTTGTAGACCTTGAGCACCACTTGTGATGGGTGGAAGTCCAGGTGGAAGTCATCCACCAGCACATGAAGCTTCCTGATCTCCTCTGCCATGGCGTTGGACACCTGAATATGAGCAGAGAACAGGGCTGAAAACAACTTCTTGTGGAAGAGTTCCCTTCAGCTTTCCTTCCACGATAACCAGCATCTGCTAACACTTCTTTTTGGACATTTGTTGAACTTGAAATAGATTTTTTTTTTGTGATAAGACTAGCTTTGACTTTTTTTATGATAAGTAAGGAAAAATAGAAATTCCACAAGTCCAGGAAGTAATTCAAAACCCAGCTGTTTCACTGCACATGCTGACAAGGCAGGTATGGTATGACATCATGTTGAGGTTCACCTGTCTCTCCACCTCCTCTGTAATCTTCTTGATCTTGGACTTACAGTCCATGCTCAACAGGTCCAACTGTTTGTCTATGAACTCCAATCGGTCCTGACGGTCCTCTTTGGTGTCAAGGCAGTAGACCCTACCCAAACCAACAAACACACAGACACACACACAAAAACACTGGTCACTATAATGCAAAATGGTGGTCTGTACAGGGTAGACACCTGCTGCATGGTGGCAGTGATGTCTGTAGACATGACCTATTGTTGGTGCACTGTAGCACACCATACACACCCAAATGTTTTTGATGATGATGTGGAGGGTCACAATGAACCCCCAAGGTTTGCTGACCTGCTCCATCTCACCAACAAACCCAACAACACTCTCCCCAACCCCACCCCCTCCAAAGGCTCTAGTTAAGCTCTGTTTACACGACAACATTTTAGCTGAAAACGGAGACGTTTTTTCTTTGCATTTTTAAAACCTTCTGCGTTCACACGGCATCCTTTCTGAAAAGATCCCGTACACACTGATCTGCAAACATGGTTAAAAACACTGTAGTCTGTGTGCCAGGTTTGTAGTTGGTGGTGTAACTTTTCAAAATAAACACGTCAGAATAATATCACAGTGGTGGTTCAGCAAATCTACATTGGAGGGGCGTTAATAAATGAAACAGTCTGCTGCACAAACTAAACCGGACAGTCTGACGTTGTAATTTTGTTGTTGTTCTGGCCATAGTAGGCCGTTTGCTGTCTGTGTACGTGACAAAGGCTGACAGGTAGCGTAATAGGCATTTTTATTCTATTTATTTAACCTTTATTTAACCATGAAAGAAATAGCCCGCTGAGATCAAGGGTCTCTCTCACAAGTGTACCCTGGCCAAGAAGGCAGCAGCACACGTCAGGCATGCACGAAGCGGGGATGTGTCGTCATCGTTTGTAATTGGAGTTGTGTTTCGCCCGTTTACATGACAACAGTACAATGGCGTTTTGAAAAGTCTCCACTCTGGAGCCATTTTTTAAAAGTTTGCGGTTTTAGTCCCCTGTAGCTCAGGGGGGTAGAATGGTCGTCCACTTATCGGAAGGTTGGTGGATCAGTCTCCATCTCTGCAGTCTACACGTCCTTGAGCACGATACTGAAGCCCAGTTTGCTCTAGGGGGGCTGCCCATCCTCAGGCATGGGTCAAATGCAGACAAAAGAAAATCTAGATATTACTTTTGATTGAGTGTCTTACCCTAACTCCTACACTTTAAGTTTGAATTGTATCTTTAAAGACGGAACAAATTTATTGTTGGCAACAAAAAGAAATCTCTCTTTTGGTTAACGTCTCTGTCCATGCTATGTACTAATACGTGACTCACCTCTGCTCTTGAGCAGCGATGTGGACAGAATCCATGATGCGGCGCAGGGCTTCAGAGATCTGTTTGGCCCTCACAGTGTGCTGCTCAAACTTGGTCTTCACAGCTGACTGCGAGATACACTCCTACACACAGAAGACACATCAGCAGACTGACATCAAGTCATACGATACCTCTCTACTCCATAAGCAGCTTAAACTAATGTTTCATCTCTGGATTACTTACTTATTTCACACAATGAATAATGTAATACAATTATGACTTACAGTTTGATAGTCAAAGTCAAGTAAGCCCTCACTTACAGAGGTCAAGAGTTTTTTTGAAAGGTAAACTGACAATTCATGTTATCTTAAACGGTAAATGAATCAATCCTGTGCTTCCAACACATGGTATTTTTCTTCATCATTCTATGAAGACCTGTCATAACGGTTTCTGATTGGCTTGCAAACCAATCTCACTCCTCCTCATGCCTAAACCTTATCAAGCCAATCAATGAAGGCAATGTGTGCTAGGCAATCAGCGACACTAGGGCGAGTCATGACTGTTTTTAGCCTAGCTTAGCGCAAATACTGGAAGATAGGGGAAACTGTTAGCCTCCTTCCATCTATCCTGAAGTCTTATAAATCAGATGGATACCCAATAAGACCATGGAAACTGGGGGTGCAGATAAGGCAATGGTTAGAGCATGCCCCCCATGTACTGAAGCTATAGTCCTCTAGCGGTCTGCGCGGGTTTGATTCTGACCTGTGGCCATTTGCCGCATGTCTTCCCCCCACTCTCTCTCCCACATTTCCTGCCACCTCTTCAGCTGTCCTATCAAATAAAGGCATAAAATGCCCCAAAAAATAACTTAAAAAACTTACAGAATTCAAATGTGTGACCATTTAAAATTGTGTTCCAACTTGTTGCACTTATGATGGTCTTACCTCAAATCGCCTCTCAAAGTTCTGGAACTCAAACATTCTGGCTTGAAAACCTTCTGCAAGAGCTCCACCTGAAACAGGACAACAAGTAAAACTGTAGAACCCTGCTCTCTGTGTTAGAGCTGGGTCTGGATCTTGTTTGAAATGTTTCATGCAGATCCAAATCCTTAGTACTGACTCTAAACTGGAACCATTTCAATACCTTACTTTGACAAATAAATGTGTTTCACCAAAACTCCTTTTAATTGAAACAAAGATACTAACGTTTTCAAATCTTGTTGAATTTGGTCCGAACACAAGCTGCTGTACAAGACCTTTATAAATAAGAGCTTTCCATACTTCCCCATAATATAGTTTTCTTCAACATTTCAACTGGTGTTCAAATAATGAGTTTTCATACAAAGTCATACGCATGGTTACTTTACTACTTCAGACTAAAAAGAGTCTGTGTTAATAATGTATCAACAAACTGGTTACCTCTAGTATTGATGCAGGTTGTCACAAACTACATTATATAAACTACATCTATGTACAGTAAGACTGGCTGGTAATTCAGTATTTTCATTATCAGAGGACACATAAGGACGCTGTAATGGCATGATAATATCATGTTATCTTTTCATATACTGTACTCCATATAAACAGACGGACAGACATGGCTCTTGCACTGCTGCCTCTCCCTTGTTCCAAATGCTGAATTGTCTTTTCAAAGCTAATGCATGTATTTCCCACAGAATTCATGTCACTCCAGGCAAGACAACGTACTACTGTGGCCTGCTGCACCAGTGATCATCAGTGACTTGAGTGATCGTCTGTCTGCTCAACCACCGAGTCATTTTAACACAAGGGTCATGTTTAAACCACATTACTTTTCAGTAACTTTTTGTGATCCACACCTGCTTCAGGCATTCCTTGAGCCTTCTGCACTCGAGCCTGGAGTACTTCCTTGGCAGAGACGAAGAAGATGCGGTCACTGGCCTGGGCCCGATCCACCACACCCAGCTCATCCACTAGGAAATTGGTGCATCGGTCCATATGCTGCCTGCGGACCTGACACAGGAACAACACATTTTACTGAACATGAATTTCAACAAGTGACAAATCTTTTTTTTTTTTTACAATACTGTAAGCCCATTTCTCTGCCCCAGCCCCAAAACTGAGAGCAACAAACAGGAGGCTGAAGCGTATGCTAACATTAGCCCAGAGGTAGGGTATACACCACGGACAGGTTACCAGTCCATCGACACGACACACACACACACCTGCATTTCTTTAGAATACAGCTGCATGATAAATGGAAAAAACTGACACCACTTTATCTTTTTTAACCCAACACAGACGTGGTGTAAGAAGAGTAGGAGAGGTATTCTGTCACAGTTGGGTTGTTTACATGTCACATATCATTTCTAACCATGTAAAAATAAATGCTTCATTATCCTACTGGACAGGCTTAAAAGATTCTTGTAGATCGGTCATGAAAATTGAGAACCTTGCAAGCTTTGCTTTTTATGATGTGTTTGAGTTAATTTGCCTCGGTTGACATTCCATGTCTGCCAATGTGACCAATGTACGTGGACACATTGAGATGTTGATGCTGAAACAATATATTGCATAGCTCTATAGAAACAGTGGGAGGAAACCCACGCTGACACAGAGAGAACATGAAAACTCTAAATTAATCCAACAGGCCAATCTGGGTGAGGCTGTCATAGTTAATATGTTGCTTTCTGCAAATTTAATCATCAACCTGTGAATGAACCTCAAACAAAATGAAGTTGGACTCGGTGTGGTCTGACCGGGGTAAATAAAACTTAATTAGAGTATCAACATTGCTTGATAACACAGGGAGTAACTGAGAAGGTTTTCACATGTGGATAGATGATAAGAGTCAGAGAAAACAGAGCGACACCACCATAAAAAGCTGATGTTAATCTTTGTGTTTTAGGGTGTACATGTTTTGTGGTGCTGACTGACCTCCTCCATGTATTCAGGTTCTGAGGCTGAGGCGTCCCAGCGGTTGTTGAGAATGAAAATGTTGGGACTGGAGAGCCGCTCATTGACCTTGTGGAAGAAGGATTTTTCCTGTACAACAACAAACAGCATCATTTACAACAGGCGTCAGTGGAACGTACAAGTAAAACAACACAATCAAAACACGAGCATTGCATTTATTTTAATTTGTTTATTTCCCAGAGCCTTGCAGATTATTCCTCTTGTATCTTATACAACTATTTACCCAGACTATCTCAAACTACACATTCTTCATAGACCATTTTCTTTGTCATGTCTCACCGTCTGCATCAGTGTGGACTCGGAGTTGGCCACCAAAACAAACACGTCAGCATCCAGGCAGAACTTGTCGATCCAGCTGTCCAGTTCCGTGGTAACATCGATCCCTGGGCTGGAGGGGAAAAGGGAAGTGGAATAAGCTAAAAGCAGTCCTCAACAGGAGAAAGCAAGGCAAGAGAAAACTGATCTATCCTTTTGTGTTTATCCAATTCTGTTTTACAAATTCAAAAATGGTGAAAATTACATACAGGGCTCACACGTCCGCCTTGGTGATGACATGTTGTGCCTTTGTGAATACTTAAAAAGTCATTTAAAAAAATCCTCTGTCCTCATGTATTCACATCAGATTTCTACAAAGGTGATTTTGCAGTTTTGTAACTTTTATTCTACATTTATAGTAGTAAAAGTTCAACAAGAGTGTAATAAAAGCTCACATATACCAACTTAGTAAGAGTCATTCCATTCATTTGACAAAGTTTGCCTTTTGTTAAAGCTTATGTGACAAACAGGTGATGGAAATGATTTTTTGGATTAAATAGTGATAATGAGTGTCTGACCTGTCCACCAACACCAGATCATCCCTGAGCAGAGCACACTTGGCTTTAGGCCACATGACACAGACCAAACTGCCGGCGTCCAGGTCTTCATCCTGGTGGAGAGCATGGGCCAGCTGGTTCACTGTCTGTAAACACACAGAATCAGCTGGGTTTATACACAGCAAAGACCAACATTACACACCCACAGACTGGAGTGGTGGACGATGGAGACATTCTGACCAGCATACCTTTGTGCATGTAAAACGGTAAGTTCTGCTGACCTTTATGTTCTTTCTCTCCTCAGAGCCTTCAGTGAGGAGGAAGGCCTCGTTGCCATCAGTACCCTCCACCCTCAGGAAGCAGTTGGTGGTGTGTCCTATTCCAGATGGCAGGACCTTGTCACACAACATGGCATTGATCACTGAGCTCTTCCCGTTACTCGTCCTACAAAACAAACATCAGGTTTATTTTTTTTTTATCCTCTAGCTTCTGGTCAAACTAAACATTTGTAGATTTTTAAGGTAAGGTTTTAAGAAGCTCTAAATCATGAAAGAGAGCAGAGAAAACAGATATCTGACTGGTACTGTGCTCACCTCCCAAAGAAAACCACCTTCATGTGCCTGCGGGCAAGCACTTCTCCAATCCCTGCCACCTTAGCAAGGTAACCCCGGACCTCGTGGACCTGCTCCTCAGTGGTGACCGGGTCCAGCTCATCATTTTTGTAAGTATCTAACATGTAGAAGTCATCAGACAGATGTCGATTATTCATAAAGTAACATGGCAGCATTATGCCAAACTACATCATACTTAACATGTTTTCAGACTGATGTACCTGAGCCACATATGACTTTGTTATAATGTTATATATGGAAAATATAACAGGTCCCTGTAACAGAGGTCTTTTCACTCTCTGCTGGGCATCTTTATGAGGGAAGCATATTTGGACGGCATACTATATACATATGCGTGCGTATGTTGCACAGTACAGCATAATATGTCTGCACAGTGAAATGATTGAATATGAGAAACTTTATAAAAAACAAACATTTAAACCTTTGTTTAAGTTTGTGATTTTTAACGGTTATGTACAGTCCATAGGTCATTTCATGCTTTTAGGGAGGCTGTGACTCAGGTGGTAAAAGCGGTTGTCAACTCAACGGAGGTTCGGTGGTTCGATAACCAGTCTACATGTTGAAGTCTCCTTGAGCAAGATACTAAACTAAAAAAATTTGCTCAGCCCAGCCCATATAAACAGAGGTTGCGTCAGGAAGGGCATCTGACGTAAAACCTTTGCCAGATCCACAAAGATAATATATTTAATGTTTTACCTTTTC
Organism: Chaunax sp. Z400; assembly: GCA_037577475.1. NCBI lineage: Eukaryota > Metazoa > Chordata > Actinopteri > Lophiiformes > Chaunacidae > Chaunax > Chaunax sp. Z400. The sequence goes on from CM075195.1 coordinate 26,367,042, forward strand.
AACTTCATTTTTAAAATAAATGCTTTTTCTAAATTTGATGGCAGCAACACATTTTAAACAAGTTAGATCAGTGGCAACTAAAGACTGGGAGTGTGTTGGAATGCTCAAAAACGCCTGTTTGGATCAATCCACAGGTAAACAGAGTCACTGATTATCTTATTAATTACTCACTGATTATCAATGACCCCTGATAAGACTGTGTAGGGAGTGGAGAATATGTATCACGTTGATGTTCATTGACTTTGTTAATATCTTAACTATAAATAGGTTAATGGATGTTATCTGAGTTTTAGGTAAATTCATGGCTGTGTGAATCTGCTTATGGTATATAAAATAGGCCACACTACAACATTGCTCTGTTTGGTAGCATGATGGGTACTATCAGAGCCCCTGAGTAGAGAAAATCACATAATCTCTGTAGAATATTACTGGTAGTTAAATATAGCATTAAAGGTGTGTGATTGTAGAGAGGTGAGTGGAGGTGGTGAAATAAGGATATCATTTTGGAGTACAAACAAGTAAAAATAAGTCACACAATAAAAATCGATGAGAGCTATATCTGTGTTACATCACCAAGATGGACACTATGATACGGATTTCAAACAGAATTCTAGAAGGTAAACAAAAGTGATGTTGAATGTTTTGTTAAAAAAAGCATTTTGATGAAAGCGATTATGACATGCAGAACCTACAAATCACATCAATACAAATACAAATCTCACTTGTTTTATTCGCCAATGTGGATTTTAAGTCCCATTTGATAAGTGCTTATTTTGGAGGGTACCTTCAAGAAAGGAAGCACTCTCCTTGATGTAGGCCCCCAATTGTTCAAAGATCCCGTTGATTTTCTTCTTTGCTGTGACAAAATGCTTGAGCGGCGATGCATTCACTTCTGCCATTAGTCTCTTATCCTTCTTGCCGTGGACTGCGTTGGTGTTGGGACGTGGGAACACCAGAGACATGGCACTAGACAGAGGATAAAGCATTAAAAAACCCACACATTTACATTTATGCATTTCTTACATAAGTTTCTCTGAAATGAGAAAACATTTACAGCAGGTTATGGTGGTGGAATGTAACAAAGAACTTTTATTCAAATACTGTCCTCACAAAGTATTTCAAGGTATGTGTATTTAGAGTATATTTTTCTTTTTGCTCTTGCTTGCATCTGACAGAGTTAGATTTTACTTTTCACACTCCAATTTTTCATTCCCTCATCATCATGTGAAAACCATGTATTTTCAGATGCATTTTAAATGTTTATGATAAATGGAGGGATGAAGGGTTTCTCTATCTGTTAAAAAAAAATTCTATCTCTTAAGCAAAATAAACTCTTTAAAAGCTCTCTTGGCCTTCAGAATGCATTGCATAACAAACTCATGCTGTGGTAAAAGTAACATGAGTGGAAAATTTGCATCAATGCTGTTAGTGTGGACAGAAGAACATTTTGAATTGTATTGGTACTTTGTGAAGTTGAACATACAATCCAAAAAATACTATTGTTGTCAGACTGGGGCTCTGACTAGCATCCAGCTCTGGGTCAAAACGTTACACATTAAAATCTCCATGGACCCGTGCCAATTTCTTTGACTTAGAGTGGATCAAAACAAAGCCTCCTAATATGACCAAATACGTGACAAACAGAGAGAGTGTTGTGGAATATAAGAGTTATCTCTAATACAAGCCTGATTCATTTAAAGTAGTGGTAGAAAGAATCCTATTTGATCCATGATCCCTAGGGATCCACAGTCCAGCAAGCATATGAACCGCAGACTAATTGCAAATTTAACCATTATCCTGTGAAATATAACTTAATAATCATCCTAAACTCAATGCAGAGATGCAGACAAAATAGGGAATGCTTTTTTCTTTACTTTAACATATAGGCAGTATAGATAATAAATGTGAAAATGGCTAACTCCAATTTTCTGAGATCTTGAATGTAACTTTGACTAGTAGAATCGAAATTTCAGATATACTGACAAATAATTTCTACTAGTAAGAATGTAATTGTGGAACTCTTTTCCTATTTACTAGGGAGAATACAATATTCACCAAGAGAAATGCTCTTACAATGTAATGAGAGACAAAAGTACGGTACGATTAAAGGTTTGGTCCACGCCTGTGACCTTTCACACAGTTTGAAGGTAACCCAGTACTTAGTAATTGTCTAAAGGTCTTTAAATGTCTTATACTTTTTCAAAACCCCGGGTAATTTAACTTCATACAGTTATCCAAACGCAGACGCCAGAAACGCGACAAGACAGCTGATCTTAAATTAATAACAGCGTCAGCTCGTCTTTGTTATTATTATCAAGCTAACATTCAGTCCCTATCATATTTTAATGAAGTAAAATGTAAGTCATTGTTCTTGTCTTATTAACAATAATGTGCTATGATTTCCCTTCTCCTGACTGGTATGACATGTCATTGAGTAGAAACTAATCCATGCGATATTACACGCAAATTAGCCTTCCACTAATCTTTGATTAGCAGCTAACGTAGCGTTAGCTACTATAGTAGCCTGCTGAGTAACAGACTCAATTCAACTGTTTAGGTTTCATCACTTACCGTAGATGGGGCTCGTTCCTCACAGATAACCCGCTTGCATCCTGCCCCTTCGGCTTTTGAGATATCCTCAAGCTGACTAGCTATGTACGTTAATACCCGGCTAAATCTTAGCAATTAGCGTTAGCTATTTATGCTATGGGCAGGGGGCGTACGTTTCGAGCCAACGGGGGCTTGGCAGCAGTCTGTTGTCCGTTTAATTGACAGCACTGGCAGTTTTCTGTAAAGAGTAGACTGGAAGGGAATAACAACAGACCTTGACTATCTTCCACTCGGTCGTTTCAGTCTAATACCAGCTGGTTTGGTGTTTCCTCGAGATGTTACGATTAAAACGAAGTCGACCGAACCTGAAAGAAGTATCGCGGGAAGATCTTTCAACAATCTCTCGTGACCATGCAAAGCGGGATCTGGTTATTACATCATACTTCTGTTACAGCATTAGGGTTGTTCGAGAGGGACTGCGTCTCTTCTACAGCCGAATTTACAAATCCTACCTACTATGGCGGCGCCACAACCCTGCTCAACTCTGCTTCTGATTGGCTTGGTAGGACAATGACGTAACGACGTGGCCTCTGAAATGACTGTGGCTACGTGAAACGTCATCGCATTTAAAACCAATCAGAGGCAGAGTAGGGCGCGTCTTTGCATCGCCATAGTATACAAGTATCCAAGTGTCCAAATAACAGAAAGTACGTGTACAATTTGAAAGAACAGCCAAGAACTTAAAAATTTAAACACATATAAATATTTAAATGTTTTACATTTAAATATTTCTTAACATTATACTTCAAATAGGAAAAAAACAATCAAAATGATCAATTAAATAACAATAATTGTAAATTAAATAACAGGAATATAAAATGTTTTTACATTATAAAAAGAATATATATATATATATATATAAGAATAAGAAAGAATATAAAATCTTTTTACATTGTATATTCCTATTCCAAAAATTGAAAAAGATGAAGTAGCTTTGAGTTTTGAGTACTTGGGCCTTATTTTTATTTTTTTGTCACTATGCAATGACTGTGACTGAATTAAGTAACCCCTGCCCATGAATTTGTATTTTAGTCTCCTGGATTCATATAAGGATCTGAATCCACACTGAGTCATACATATTAATGAATATTAATAGATTAGTTAATTTATTATTAGTTTTGTTTTTTGTTTATTTGTATTTGATTGTTTTTTTGCTGACACCTGCAGCTTATTTATTCTGCTTCAAAGTCTAATTAACTTTTCCCTGGCCTTAGGTCCATGCCAAATATTGTGACGGTCAAAATTGAAGTACCAGACATCAATATGTCGACTTCTCTATATGCAGGGTTTCTGTTATGAATTTGAATCACAAATGTAGAATGTCAGCACAGAAGACATTCTGCAAAATACCGTGTACTTCTTACTGACAACTGATCTTTAGGAGTGGATTCAATAATGTTTTGTTTTTCTTAATTAAAAAGTATGTTTTACTGAGGATGACTGATTGCAATACCAGCTTTTAAGGTACATACTACCATCTACTGAACCGGAGTATGTAAGACAGGATGAAGTTAAAATTAGCCTTTCCAGTTTGTTTGTTAAGGAATCTGTTGCTCCTCTGTGTCTCCAACACCTTGTCTCCATTTGTTTCTAATAACCTTTTTAAGTCTCACTGTCATTCTGCTGGTCTCAGCCTGATTACTAACCTTTAAATTTCATTATATTTGACATGGTGAATTATTACATGTTTGACATTTTTAGTTATATTACACTCTTTACATACCTGTGAATAAAAGTGTGTATTTAAACCAGTGTGAACAAATCTTAATCTGAATAGAAGAACATAATCTCTTCTTCTTCCTTTGACATTCTTCTCCTAACAACAAGTTTTTTTTTAAACTCTATAGTTTTTATGCCCTTTCTGTCCTCATTCCAGTATTTCTGACAACTTTTTGTTTTTCATTTTATTTTTGATTATTGCTCTACTGTCCACTTTTCCAAATGTCTCATAGTAAGTGATCTCTGTGTCATCCTGTATAATGTATATTCATTACCATTTAATCCCACATCTGCTGGTACCTAAAAACATTCCACATTTATCACCAATCTCTGATTTCTAAATAGTAGCTTGCAGTGTCCTAGGGTTAGGTTCACTGTTAGAAGTTTAGAGTAATAGTTTCCAGCATTATTTGGGTCTTTACCAAATTCACTAAAACCTAAAATGAGGACACCTTTGCAACTTTTTGGTATCAGTCCTTGTCTCCATATTCTATTAAATAGTTCCAGGATAACACTTTGCACTTTAGCAGGTCATTTACAGAACATAGCATCACTTAGTTGTTCCATTGTAATAAATTGCTAACCATAAAAACAATGTTAATCATGTTTAACCCAATGAGCCATCAGTGTTAATTTGAAATATTTCATGAATTGCTCAGCTCTCTTGTTAAAAAACCCCTCTGCTGGTCCACCACCAACAAATCCTCTTTTACTCTGCGTTGACACTGCTGTTATTGGACCTCTGGGTGTTCTGTGTTCTTGTTACGTTCTAGTTCACTTCTTTATTTGCTTCCTTCAATGGTTCTGCATCTGAAACGTTATTGGTCATTCTGTATTTTGGCAGAACCCCCTCCAAACGCAGCACTATGTTCTACTCCACACCTGTAACATTTCAGCTTAGTGTTCTTCACACATTCATCATAGTCACATTCACCTCCACATTTTACATGTCTTTGTTTACTGCAGCACTTTTGGGTTACGTGTCCCATTTTTGGGGGGTCTTTAGCATTTTATTTGGAATATGTTCAGAGTCTATAATTCATCCAACCTATTTTCATCTCTCTAGGAAGAACCATGTTAGTCCAGTCTCTTGACATAGAACTTTCTCCTCTGATTTCTTTGACTTCCTAATTTCTAGTGGCACATTTAAAATGACACCTCTGTTTAGCCACTAACCCAGTGATGTTTGGATGAGGACTTAAGAGTATGGATATTGGCACATTTCACTCAGATGATACTCATACATTCTGTGCTGGACGCTGGCTCAACATGTGAAGGTTTCGCAGTGTTATTTCTTGTTGATTAACAGATTACCTGTTGAGCCAAAGGGTTTGTATGCACAGTAAATTGTGATTCCTCACTGATGATTTGGTCTCGAAGGCGGCCTGAGGTCATCAGAATAAAGCAAACTTTATATGGAGCCAGTGTGTGCAACATTTCTATTTCCAGGTTTGGTCTGAACTATCAACCATGTAGGATGAACAGAAGGTCGTGGCTGTGTGGAAAATTAATGTCTGAAGTTACTGTTTTCATCACTTTTCACCACATTAGACATTCTTGTCAAGTCCATTACAGTAAAACACAGAGACATGGCTGAAATCTAAAGATTTATTTATTTTGTATTACCTTATACGCAATCAGAAAATGACAATTCCTTTTCTTTTCACTGTCTTCTAATCTATTAAGTGATAATACAAACACCTAATGCAAAACTTATCTAAGTTAAAGGTGGCAAAACCTGCATCGTAGTGGTTCTCAGAGCCGACCTATATGCAGGCAACACAACAGTACTGAATGATCATTTAGTGAAATAAATGCCTGCATCTCTGCGTTCAGTCTGGAATGCTTCAATATGTGTTAAGTGTTGTTGTACAGACACACTGTCCCGTCTTCAAACAAGTGATACACGATGCAGCAAGACCAGACATGTACTAGTCTAACATATGTAACATGTGAATGAGTCACGCATGGTTTCGAAGTGGGAGAGGCTTTCGCCGGGGAAAACCCTGATGTTGGACCCTACTGACCATGTTTGTAGCAATTTGATTATGATTAAACTCAAGCTTAGAATTAAAAGAGCAGCATAGAAACCCTCTGCTAAAAAGTGGTGGATGAGGGCCACATGATTTTATTTTTTTAAATTCTGACTTTATAAAGTAGAATTCTGTGAATAAAGTCAGAATTCTGACTTTCCCCCCCTGAATTTAAAAACAAATATTTTTTTAGACTTCTGACTTCAAAGGTCAGAATTCTGACTTTATTCTCAGAAAAGAAATATGTGGCCCAAATCCTTTTCTGTAGTACTGAAATCTCCTCTGTTTGGGGAAAAAAAAACAACAAAGATCAGTGTTATTTTTCGACTCACTTTAGGACCTGATTAGCTTAGTGGTGCATGTTCCCAACTTTTCGTCAGATTAAATTGTTAAGTCCCATTTGACATTTCATGATTATGGGTCATTCAGGTGGCCAAAGTGTCTGGTGGCCCAGATGTGGGGTTGGGTGAAAATGTTCATTATTATTTCTAGAGTCTATAGTGATGCATTCTAATATCTTATTTTGTTTGAAACAAAAGAAATTAAACTTACAATGAAGAAAAGCAGGAAACTATTACATTAAAGGGTGGAAGCAGGAAGTGTTCTTGATAACTCTGCATCGCTTAGAGCAGGGATATTAATTTGAATAGTTACTGATGATGTTATTTTCAGGTGAAATGTTCTGAGTGAGTATCCACAGTATCTAAGTGTTGTCTGTTCACACATTGAACTGTAGACTGAGGCCCAGATTCATCAACAGTAAACATTCCAGACTGAAGTTACAGACGTGTGGACTGGTACTTGCAGTAGACATGCTGCTGGGAGCTAATCTCAGTATAAAATGAAAAAAAACTATGGAGTTACAAAGTACATGTGCTTCCTCTGACAAAAATAAAACTCTACACAGACGTTTTCTCTGCAGTTAGATGGACAGTCACCTGTCTCTTCTGAGGTAGTAAATAAGTAGAAATATCATTAAAGGCAAGTATAGAGAACAATGTTTGACCCTGAGGTACACCACAGGACTTGCGTGTACCTGGTCTAATGCTGAATTCTGATACCCAACAGTGGTAAAAACAGCCTAATTGTTACAGGTTAAAACTATTTCTAATGATTTTTGCAGAAGATATATGACAAAGTAGAGGTAGAAAATTTGACTGAATTATAATGTCAACGTCTGCCACTAGATAAAGAGTTTAGATTCTTAAAATCTACCTTTATAGTTTCAAACTAATGGCACAAAGAGCCAAAATAACTAGAAGCAAATACAAAAAAAAAATCAGAAACCCACAGTTGTACGTGTTTGAGGTACAGATCAAATGTTGTAAGTGCTTAAACCCTGTCAAGAGATTAGACACTCTTAGAGAGGCACAACAGTAGCATTTTAAGACATTGGTGCAACACTTGGAGGCTGGTTATAATGCTCGATAAAGAAGTCCTTCAACATTAAGTTCATGGAATTAAGGCAGAAGAGAGATGACCATTGGACTCTCTCTCTAAATATCTTCTTTCCAATATCACATCACTCACTCGCAACATCCAGCTAGAGGGCTCCTCCATCTCCACTACAGTTGACCAATAGAGAGTGAGCATAGAAGAGCAATAGAGTCAGCACAGAGTGGAGCATCCAAGAAGGCTGCGGCTAAGGATTCATTACTTTTGTGATGCTTCTGTTTGACTCTGTTAAAGGAACCTTGAATCTCAACAGACCAACAGCTCTTTAACGACTTTCCTTCTCTGGTTTTCCTGAGGCCCTGCAGCATAGAGAAGGCCAGGACGAGACGAAGGAGTGGAGTTTTAGTTCATCAGAAACTCTTGAAATCCAGCCCAACAGCCTTGGAGGAATTGACGTCAATACCAACAGTGAGATAGGTACAAGTGCTATGGAAGGCTTTTGTAGAACTCATTCTGGATTCTACTCAGAAATTCACAACAAGCAGGTCACAGTTACAACCCGCACAAATCCAGTGGTCCAGGTTGAGAAGAACACAAAAAGTAGCAGGGAGGGAGCCCTTTGAGATTTACTTTTACCTACATTATAATGCAGTTCCCAAATTCCCCAGGTCATATCATGAAGCCAAGATTTCCACCTCCCACTATGGAAAATGTATAAATTTGCAAGAGGGCTGAATGACAGGGAGGATAGAGATAGATCAAAATATTGCAAAGTGCTTTACGTTCCGTACTAGGAACGTGTGTTAGGTGTGAGCTAACAGGCAAACCTAAAAATGACTGACAATTAAAATTTTACATGTTCGGTTTTCCCAGGTTGAGAAATAATTCGTGGCGAGTATCATACCAAGCATCACAGTACTAGATGGCCATCTACTAAACTCAGGTGAGTTTATAATTTCCATATTTTAACAAATTTTATGAACACCTGAGTTTGGGTTCTGTTGGATGGCCTTCGGGGTTAATTTCTCTAATAACTCGGGAAATAATGTGCTTTTCTATATTTCAGGGGACAGGCAGCAGCCCTGAGATCAGTGACCGGATTAGCACAGCGTCGGCAGCTATACATTTCAGAGTTCTGTTTTGACCTTGTACCAGTAGATTCAGGAGATTTAAGGGTCATACACAAACAGCTGCTGCACTGCTCTCTGCAGCCTTGTTCAGAAAGGAGGCTGGGAGCATTGCAGTGGGGGAGAACAGACAGGTTAGGACTGACTACAATTAAAAAGCTGAGGAAATTCAGGTTGATTCATCCACTGGTTGCCAGTTGTAGTGAAAGGTGATCCCTGAATATTCTTAAAAACTGGACTATTTCCAACAGCAAGGGAAATCCATATATATATTAAAGTACATGGAGTTCAAGAGCATTTCTTCTATGTAATACTTCTTTGCCTGAACAGTACCTACTGAGTCAAATGTTCTGGCCCACAACGTCAAAAAATATGTTTTAAAAAACAGCAACCATGTTGTCAATGAAATGTAAGTGCATTTTAACATAGTGATGCTACTTAATATAGCTAAAAAGTAATAGAGTTTGTGTTAGCATGCTGAAGTGACCTCAAATAACAATTCTTCAGGGCTTCCAATGTGGAATTATAACTTTCAGGTCTACTCTGTTACATATTTCTGATAAAAGGTCATCAGAATTTCAGATTCTGATGTTCCTCAAATGCTTTTTTAGTACAGTTCCAGTAACAGAGTGACAACGTTTAATTAGTTAACTAGTAATATTTAGGTTTACGCTACCCTTAAAGTTTAGTATGCACAGCCAAGCTTTACAGTAATTGTTAACTGTAGCTGTTCTTGACTGTCCTTACAGACACTTAAATGGGCCAAATTCTAATAAGACCAAATTCTGTATTCACATAAATGGGTTAATTTTACACCACTTGAAATAATGATTAATCTGCTGATGCATTTGCTGCATGCAGATCTGCGTTGGTGTATAGCTGGAATACAGGATGGGAAGCTCTTCACTGCATATTTAACAGGTTAATCACCAGATATTATATCCATACAATGCTGCCTAGTTTTGAGTTTGCATTATTTTTTATATTTTTTTGTACTCACTACTTTTAACTGAGTACATCCGACACCAAATGCGATGTAAGGCCATTTATCTTCCAATATTCTAAAATGAGAAAATCTCAAGTCAGTTTCAGTAACAAACATGATACATTACTGGATAAAATATTCCTAACACTGTTGTGTATTCCACGATAACCTAAAACCGGATGACTTGCCGCATTGTGCGGCACATGTGACAAGAGTTAAGTGCATCGACTGTTGGTAAAAAGTCTGACATTAAAAAAGTACTACTCTACTTTGGTTGTAGTGAGACCATGTATATTTCCTCAAACGTTCAAGCTTACTTATTAAATAATGAGGTAATACTGATGAGGTGATTTGTTGTGTTCAGCAAAAACTAAGATTAAAATCATTAGCACTGACAGGCTAAAGTTACACATTTGTTTTACAATAAAAAAAATGCTTTAAAAAAAAAACCCTTTTCATGAAAAACGTTTGTGGGAACAGAACTGCTTACTGCTGAAAGGCCTGGTAGTAATGAGGTAGGGAGCTTGAATTGTTCATAGCAGGACTGCTGTAAGCCTGAGGTAGCTGGCTGTGGTTGTGAGCTCCAGGGCTCTGGTGTACATGAGCCTGGGGAGGCTGGAAGAAAGTGAAAGGCCCTGAAGCCTGGGAGGACAGCCCCGCAGAAGAGGATGGAGAGGAGGTGGTGGTGGTGGTGGGTGGATAGCTCATCACTAACCCTCCCATCCCCATGTGAGGGCTGTAAGGTGGCAGGCTAAAAGGCAGAAAGCCCAGCAGTGGCCCGATGTCCATGTTAGTTGTACAGGACAGCTCGGTAGAGGAGATAGCGGGGCTCCTGGGTAGCAGGTGGGGGTCGCCACCAGCACTCACCCCTTCACCCATCACCTCCCTCTGAGGGGAGGCAGATGTAGAGGTAGAGGAGCTGGCCACACTCAGGTGAGGTGGGGGGGCATTCTGCAGGTCCAGCAGGAAACTGTCCACGTCTGCACGAGGATATGAGGTAGATCCATGCTGGTACCTGGCCATATTGCTGTAAGGCTGCTGCTGCGGAGCCGCTGAGGGCTGTAGGTGATGGTGGTGGGGATGAGAAGATTGGGGAGCCATGTGGCGACCCACACCCATGCTCGAGGACAAGGAGCTCTGCATCAGGCCATGAGGATGACCCAACCCAGGGACAGGATTGGTCATGGGGTAGGAGTTGTACATTTCCCTTGAGTACGTCTCCATGGGTTCCTTGGAGACAGAGCCCATATCGGAGGTCACAGGGCTAGGCTCCTCCTTCACTGGACACTGGGGAGTGGGGGTCGGTGTAGCCACAGGAGTGCTGGGTGTACAGGGGGGCATCAATCCTGACTCCTGGGCGTGGCTCTTCTTCAAGTGGCGGGTTAGGTGGTCTCTCCGGCCAAAGCGTTGTGCACAGCGTGGGCACAGAAAGTCACGCCGCCCAGTATGCACCACGGCATGCCGCCGTACATCCTTACGAGTATAAAAACGACGGTCGCATCTCTCACATGAGTACTTCCTCTCTCGCACTGGCACAGCAGCGTTAGTGTTTCCCTCTGATGGTGGAGGCCTGTCGATATGGCTGCCCAGGTGCTCAAGCAGGGCAGGAGCTCCCTCTGGGCAGGGCAGGCCTGCTGCAGCGCTGTGGGCTGCTACCAGGTGTCGTCTGTAACCCAGCTGGGTGTTGTACTGCTTCCCACACTCTTGGCAGTGAAAGAGCTGCCTATTGGCTTGGTGGCTCTCTTGCAGCTGGCTCTTCAGATGGTCCTGCTGGTGGAACATGGTCTAACAGAAGGAACAGTACTGGCTCTGCTGCCGCACAGGGACTCTGGCCAAGAGCCTGAGCAGACACAGACAAGACTCATGAGGATTCTCCCGAGAGCTGACCATCAGCTTACAAGACCTTTGGTCGTTTTGTTAACTAAGAGTTCTAGAGTTTATACTAAGTGCTGTTTGTTGACTGTTTGATGGTCTTGTGTGGCAATGACTCGTGGTCTGTCCTGCCTTACTGAGGCAAGCCTGTGTCCAGCACTTGATCTCTGTGACAGCAGCTGCCATAGCAACCCTAAAAGGGCTGCAGTGATGAGGAGCTTTGGAGGCTCTGACTGGATCTGTGTGTTCCCTGAGAAGAGCTCTTGTGTTGGCCCGCAGTCTATTTTAGTATTCAGCAGCCCTGAACACCACAGTCACAGCAACTCAATCAGAGGCAGCTCAACATCCTTACAGACCTGCAAAACAGGGGGGAAAAGTGTCACTTTGTGAAAATTAGGAGGTGTGATACAAATCATAATTCATATTTTACTCCACAAGTCTGTGTAGCATAAGCAACATATTCATTTTCTTTTGGCTGTTGGCCATTTGTTCTGATTTGTGTCAATAATAAACCCCCAGCTTTTGAACTCTGATTAGTTTCTAGTGCTACTCTCAATAAAAATTTGTCTTTTATTCTTAGGCCTGTTTACATGACATCAGTTTTGCGTAAGACAGAAAAGTTGTTCCTTAGCATTTTTTAAAAGTTCTGCGTTCACACTGTAATGATGCATGTTGACATGGATCTGCAAAAATGGTTGAAAATGCTGTAGTATGAATGCCAGGGCAGTAGTTGGCAGTATAGCCTTTTGAAATCTGCACCACAGAATGACATCACAATCATGGTTCAGCAAATCTACAAATTGGAGTAGCGTTAATAAACTCAGGAGTGTCTGCAGCACAAACAATACCAGACAGTCCAACATTGTTTTTGTGTTTTTCTTCTGTCCATAGTATTCTGTCCACATGCGCGAATAAGGCTGGAACCGAAATAGGCATGTGTGAAGCGAGGCTGTGTCATCATTGTTTTCAGAAGAGTTGCGTTTTGCCCATTTACACAACTACAGTACAGTGGCATTTTCAAAAGATTACTCTGTGGAGACTGAGACTATTCAACCTTGTGCATTTTCAGGCACCCAAAACGTCGTTGTCGTGTAAACAAATGGACAAAATGCAACGAACGTTTACAGTTTTAGGGGTTAAAACGTCATCGTGTAAACGATCTCTTAGTCTAATGTCATGAAATGGACCAGTTTTTCAATTAAAAAGTGATGTAGACAACTCTGTGTCAGTAAGCTTGTTATGCTTACTGTTATGCTTATCCAATGCTTGTTATGAGGAAATATGACCCTGAATACATTAAATCTGGATTATTACAGCAGACAGTGATGCTGGGCTGAAAACAAATGGTGTTTAAGTGCAGGACTTGGAGAGACAACACCTGACCTGATGAGGAAAGTGCTACATGAATGAGTGAATCATCTAACATTTCCCAAGACCTGTTTGATATTTTGTCACATTTCAGATGAGACTGCCTTTATGTTTCATGAGCAAAACGTTATTGCAAGATGGGTAATTAGCAGATAGATTTTAGCAGATCTATTTTAACACATCCAGTATTTCTGCAATGTTGTGTATTAAGGGACTGTTCCTTATTATCAGAGGAGAGACAAATACTTTTCCTGAGTTACTGTGTGAGAATGTATGACCCTCCTGCCAACATACATAACCATTCATTCTTTCATTTTCTGTAACCCCTTATCCTGTGTAGGGTCGTGGGGGTGCTGGAGCCTATCCATGCTGACTTTGGGCATGAGGCGGGGTTCACCCTGGACAAGTCGCCAGTTTATCGCAGGGCAACATAGAAAAAAACAACCATCCACACTCATTGACACATTCATACATACGGGCAATTTAGTGTTACCAATTCATCTATATTGCATGTTTTTGGTGGTGGGAGGAAACCGGAGAACCCGGAGGCAACCCATGCAGACACGGGGAGAACATGCAAACTCCACCCAGCAAAGTGCCAGGTCCTCAAGTGGATTTGAACCCAGGACCTTCTTGCTGTGAGGCAACAGTGCTACTGTGCCACCCCAATAAAAAAAACTATGTTTTTTAAATATTTATGCTAAATGCTGTTTGAGTCAATGCAACAAGCAAACAGCATGGGGGAGAGAGCTAACACCAAAACAAATGGCTAATTTCTTCAGCAAAACCTTCCTTAAAAATCATATCATTAAATAAGCCATGAGATCACTTCAGCAGAATATATGAGCATTGCAGCCATCTAAATTAAGAAATTAGGCGCAACATGGCAATCACTGTAAAACATTTAGTCTTGAGGCCTGTGCCTATGTCTGTATGTCCGCCAAACATCTAAAGAACTAGTTATCCAATCCACTTCACACTTGGTGTGTGTATTGCTAAGGATACCAGGGCCGAATTTAGTGCAATTAATTATTATTATTATTATATTATTACAATTTTAATGACCAAGTGAAAAGCAATCTATATAGCAGTGAGACAGGCATTCAGCGCTCGATTCACACACACAGATCCAAGACTACAAGGGACAAAATGTTGGAGAAACATGCTAAGTGTGTCACAGAAAAGTAATTTGACAGTAATTTAGTGTGCTCTAAAAGGAGAAAAGTAGGTAGTAAAAAGAGAGCTTAAAGTGAATGGTGATCAACACATCCCCAGTTTACTATGGAGAGTATCGGCGTCTTAAATGTACTGCTGTGGACATGGACGCATTTTAACCAACTAAAAAGAGGCCACCTCAAAAAAAAGTGTCGTGTTTGATATATCACTCTCTCCAAAGTCACCACACTGCAGTTTTCTAGATATTTCTTCATTTCACCACTTGTCAGTGCCACTTCATAAAGTGCAAATTATTCCAGTGATGACATAAATCTCATAACCATTTTCATTTTTAAGTCAAGTACTGAAGTAAAAATATTGATTCTACAGTTAAGTTACAATACGATACAGTAATTAAATTAATCAGTGGGTCACAATAATCCTTCTTTTTGCTGCTGTCTGATAGAAAATGTTCCTTTCTTCAGTTACAGACATGATAGTGTGTCATAGATTACTTCTTTGTGATGTATTTTGTGTGTTGCTCAATGTGTATCTTTAGGTGTTGTAAATACCTTAATATTTGATATGAGGCAAGAAAAAAGTTTATTTTGTTCGGCCCATTTACAGAAGAGAGTGTTATAAATTATTAATACTAGCAAGAATAGAAGAACAATGATGTAAAAAAAAGTACACCTATATACATATAGTGAAACAGATATTAGGATATAATAGAATCTCTGAAGTGAGTGGTCTCTGATAAATTTGGCACGGGTAAGCCCTTCACAATAATCATTGCTATTAATCAAATTTTGATAGTCAATACAATTAATCTTCCTTGAATATTTTTCATCAACACATCATAACAACTTACAATTAATAGTCAAAAGCCTTTTGTAAGTCAAAAATATCAAACAAACAGTAAAATCGGCCACAACCTTTCGACAAATACTTTTGATGTTCTAGACATTTATTTAAAATGAGACAATGATTTTCAAAGCGTGTCCATCAGACATATTCCTCTGCTATTGTCCAAATTGCTGACCATCATTTCAGTCTTGATACCATCGGGACCAACAGCCTTCCCATTTTTAAAATATTTATAGCCACTTCAACTTCTTCATTAGACGTCTGTTGAATAAAACAACGCTATAATAGAATTCAACTCCTCGTTTAAAGGTTTAACAAAATAAAGCATTATAATTTTTGATAATTACCTTGATGTGAGACTTTAACATTAAAGTGGTCTTTTCTTTTATTGTAGTCCCATCACTTTTATTTTTAGGGGCAGAGTTTGAACCCATATCGCCCAACACTGGACACAGACAACTGGAATATCGATAACGGATTAAATGATAACCCGCTTCATGAGTACGGTGGTGGGAGCTGGTAGTGCCATCTTGTGGGTCCTCAACACAGAGATGTTGTGTAGCTTTCATACTTTTTCTACTTAAAACGTCTCTATTGTGTTAAGCTACTTGCTATAAATGCTAGTCTTACTTGACCAAATATAGTGGGGGAAAACTTCCAATGAGTACAATGACGACGAAGACTGGACTGGCAGGGACTGGTGGGACGGGGTCATTACCAGACTGGGGCTAAATGTGGCTGCTAGCTTTGCTGCGTTTACAAAATTCATCGTAGGAGGAGAAACTATAATTAGTGTTTGGGGGTTTGCGTGTTTTTACATCGAATGAACGCTCCGGCTCGTGTTGGTGTGGCTTTAGAGAGTTAGCCGAAGCAGCATGGTGTTTAAAAAACAAAAGATGAGCGCTTCACTAAGTTCTACCGGAGTTTGTCCAGCGCGAGCTCACTCCTCTACGTTTAACTGAGCGGGATTAAAGTCCAGCTCCGGTCCACAAACACGAACACAGTGCTACTCACCGATTGTGTCTCAGTCCAGCTCTCTGTCCAGCCTCCATTCCGTCTCCACGTCGACATTTTGGAACAACTTTTAGAGATGATTCTTAGTCCGGGCCTGGACTACTGGGCGCCGCGCTGGAAGCCATGCATTCTGGGAGAGTGACGTCACACCCCGCATAGCGCTCACATCGCTGTAGATATACGGTAGTGGGATAGCTGTACTGGGCTAACCCCAGAAGGAACTGGGCCTTCACATCTATGCACACATACAGTTGGAAGCTAAATTATCCAACTCCCATTGTATATTAAGTTGATTATTTGTAACAACCACATCAAACAAGCAGTTTAAACAGCTAAATGCAACAGACATTTGAAGTGTTTTCCCCCAATGTCACACAAAATACTACTTTTACTGGCTTCTGCAGTCTCAAAATGAGACTCACTCTGACCTCACTGACTAAACACACAAAGAAACTCAATGCATGAACATAAAGTGATACAGGGTTATGCAAAAATACATTCAGAGAGTGCATTAAAGTATTAAAGCAAAGTATATTTAGATGCCACTACAAGCCCCTTAATGACAAGCATCTCTATTTTGTAGAGACCTTTTGCGAACATCTGATAAATATTATATTTTGCCAATAAACCAAATATATAAGGGGTGCTGAATATCTTTGCTTCCAACTGCACGCATATGTTTATGTTGTAACAGAAGTGGCTTATCTCTGAACATTAAATGCTACAAATGGAATACAAAAATACTACTATGTTGATGTGATCCAGAGACCCGGTGACATCACCTATATGCAGGATTTGCATGTCTCCCTCTCACAACAGTATAGTCTCACATTGTAACAAATCTCTGTTGCAACTGCTGTTAGCTCTGCTGGGAAACTATTTGGTCTCAATCAGAGCAAAATGTCACACAAAGCTTCCTTCTGCAGAGAGTAGCTCTGATATAAAAATGTAGGTCTACCTGTCACAAGCTGTATTTTTTGTAATCAACATTTAAAAATTGATTCATTTCCAACTACAGCACTCAGAGAGTGCAAACCTCCACTAAGGCAGCTCACTTTCCCCATCATGTCATTTCACCTAAAAGCAATAGTCCCATGATAGTTTTACCCTCGTAATGTGACTCCTTAACCATGAAAACCTGCCCCTAGAATCTGGATTCTCATAATTATCAGTTTGACCATTTCCAATGACTCCACCCCGTTTCATGATAATATGTCTAGTAGTTTATGTGTAATTGACAAAAATGCTCCAAAAATACCTATCTTGCAAAGTGAAAAAAAGTAGAAAGAAAATTCCTGACTCCAACCCTTTGTCCGGATCCACTTTAAAATGTAATGGGTTCATCCTGTTACATTTCCAGCCCTTCAACTAGTTTCATCAAAATCCATCACATTTTATGTGTAATGGACAGAAATGGTGATAAAAGCCTCTCGCAGTGTTAAAGAAAGTTTACAAAATCCTGGCTCTGCCCTTTTATCCAGATCAATTTCAAACTCTAATGTTTTTTTTTCCTGTCATATGCAAAACCCGGCCACCAAGTTTCACGAAAAGCCATCAAGCAGTTTTTTGTTTAATCTGCTAACAGACAGACAGACAGACCAATGCTGGTGAAAACATTGCCTCCTTGGCAGAGGCAAATATTGGAAGGATTTATGTAAATATGCCTGAGGTGTAAAACAGAAACAGAGAGCTCAGTAGCTACAGTATAATAGCATATTCGTAAAGCTTATTTACGGTACAAAAAACAAAACAATAAAAAAAACGTAACGTAAAATATACATAGAAATATACACAGACATGTACATATACATGCACTAATGTAGCAGATTATTATTAATTTACAATAAAACTACAGGCTAAAAGTGGGTTGTTTTGAAGAAGTGCTGATTGTGTGCCATAAGTTCCCAGCAGATTCCAGAGGAGCTCCTCCCTAGAAAGATAATGAGGAGGATCTAAAAATCGATTTTAAGACCATCTGAAAGCAACAGTACGTGGGAGTGATATGTTCTCTTTTCTTAAGTTTTTGTAAGGACTCCCAATTGTTTTCTGATTATGTTTGAGAAAATCAAAGTATTGATTCACGTCAAACGCTGCACTCCAATCCCAGCCTTACTGTTTACTTTAATATCCACTCTCTTGATGATGAGAGGCATCAACACAACGCCTCCTCAGTCTGAATGTGGTGCTGCGCTGCCTCCATTGACAATACTCTAAAACACAATATTCTGGTAATATTCTTGTGGTGGTGGAAGATTGGACAACCTTTCTATTGTAACAATCTAAAAGGAGGCTGGAATCAAATATGACACCTATGTCTGTCAGAAAGCCCAACATGTGAAGCACGTGTTGAAATTTAATTTTGGGTTTCATACATTTTCTACTTTTCTATTTAAATTCTATTCTATTTTGTTTTATTTTCAACTTCACTGCTCTGCAGGTAAAACACTACATTTTTTCTGCTCTGTCTGCACTGAATAAATGTATTAACTGTTGTAAACATAAACTTTTTCTCCATAGTAGTTGTGGGGACTTCCCAATACTGAAGCTATATACTAAATACTTTCAATATCTCGAAGCCTGGTCATTACATACACCAAGGACGCCATGTTTTTACCGCTGTCAGTCTGTTTGTTTGTTAGTTGGCAGAATATCTCAAGATGTTTTAAATCGTTGTTGATAACTTTTGTAGAGACTTGTGGTACTTGAAATGGAGAAGAAGTGGTTATATTTTGACTTGTATCAAGGTGTAGATCTGAGATATTTCTCTCACTTTCTTTACTTGTGAGATAGGGCATTTCCGGATACATGCATCAGTTTTCATCATAATAATGCAAAAGGTTTGTTGATGTTAGATTTTGATTTAGTTTATTTTGATTTAGATGTTAGATTTTACATGTTAGTACATGTATAAATTGGTGCATGAGAAATAAAACTTAATATCACAATTCTTAGTCATCTGTGGTCCTATTATAGATTCAGATGAGATTTTTTAAACTCGGATTACAAGGTACACTGATAGAATGATTAAGCAAATATAGATGCAGAAAAGTTAGCAATTTCATTGTGTTTGCTGGGTACAACAGGGGTGCCCTTCTAGTTTTGGTTCTGTTACACATTCTGAAATGTCCAATTCAGACTTCTCATTTGGGGTGGAGGCAGAATATCCCCTCAACCTGGGCAAATAAAACCCAAACTGTCAGCTTGGACAGATAGCACAAAATAATAATAATAGTTATATACTGCAGCAGTGAGGAGGACAGTGAGGAGCATCAGATGAAGTACTTGTGCAAAATTTTCTCAACAAATTTTTTATCTTTGTAATACCGGACTAAAAAGGCTTGGATCTTTTTTACACGATTTAATGACCTAGTCATTATATCACAGTATTAAAACTGAGGCTTCTAGATGTGTTTATTTGCCCCACATTCAAATAAGCTGCTTCAAATATGTGCATAGAAAAACAGATCCTGGCCTTTGCTGAGTATCAGTTTTTATATTGTTTTGAATTAGATGGACTCAATACTACATCCGTTCACCATGTGCTCAAACGTACTAGACTACGTATTTGTATGCGGGGGGCTGGACGCTGTTTTGTTGCATTCCTGCGGAGGGTTTGACCTTTGACCTGGTTGTTGCATTCCATAGAGGCTTGTCCCGCAGCAGCACTACAGCCAGACCTACGACTCGCACTGCTCCTATGCTACAGAGATGTGTTGAGCTAGTGTAGACACTCGGCACTAGACACAGTAGCGACAATTATTAGACTAGCTATTAGACACCAGAGCACCGCACCGAGCTAAACGCAACGCCTTATTAAGCCTTTAACACCTACTAAATTAACTTAGAACGTGGTTAACATTAGCCATTTTGCTAAGTACCCAAATCGCCATCGTATTGAGGCTGCTTTGTAGACACACAGCAGGCTAGCCGCAGACACCAGCGCAGAGGAAATGAAGGACAAACAAAAGAGAAAGAAGGAGCGGACCTGGGCTGAGGCGGCTCGCATGGTAAATACTTCAAATTAAGTATTTAACGTAACTAGCTTCATGTAAAAGATTTACGAATTAATGTGAAGTGATGGATACAGATGTGTTGTTGTGTTTGGACATACTCCTCACGACCACAGCCTGAGCTCTGCTATAATATCAACTGGCTATTAACATAGCAGTGTTAACCTAGCCAGGCAGGTTATGATTAGTTTAAATGTTACAGTGGGGACATTTTACAAATGTAGGTCTGTCTGATTGATGGTAGAAAAGCTACGCAACATGCTAATGTTGGCTAGCATGCTAACATATACCCCTCGTATTTTAAGCCCTTTGTTTGCTAGACAGCACGCTAGCTAGACCTACCCAAGTATCTAAGCAAACCAGGTGACTCAGAAGATAAGGTGTGGGGTACGACGAGTTTATGTACTTAATGGGTACAAATTAGCTCGTAAAGTGTGACATTGTTAAACCCCTAGCATTAATGTAATGCTTTACTTTGTGTAATACTAGCTAATGTTGTTGACCACAATGCACGCTAGCTTTAGCAAAGCTAAGAGCTAACGATAGCCACCACACAGTTGTGTTGTGAATCCACATTGCCATAATAGGAATAATGCTGAAAAATTAAACAGGTCCTGTTAATGTTTGTTAAGTCGACCAGTCGTCGGTAGATGAATAAGAAGCAACGTCAATAGTTGTACGATAAAATGTACCATTAGTTAGATGAATCAAACGGTGAACACTAGCGAGGGGGCGGGGGTTATTTTCAAAGCAAATTAACTTTATTCAATTAATCAAAACGAACAGTGACAACTGAGTAGTTGGCTGCATGTCGGATGAGCACATTTATGGTTGGGTTTAGGTGTGGTGTCCCCTGTATGTAGTGATTGTCCTTCATATGAGAGCAATGAGTGCACTAGGTACTATATGATTTGGCTGCATAGGCCCTCGCTTTCTACTCCAGCGGATTTATAACACCAGTCAACCAAAGTGGAATCTGAATGACCAGATTTTTTTTCCAGATGATCATAAAACTGCATTGATTGTCTTTTAGGAGATTACACTTGCCTAATTTCAAAAAACATTAGTGTGATGCATACTATAAAATGAGTAGCATTAATTATTTTTGTTTTAGAAGGTAAATTTCATAAATACTTTCTATTTTATACTGACTGCAGATGAAGTACATAGATAGGGTTCCACTTTATGATCATTATTCATATACCTCATCTTCCACATCCATGCATCATCTGCACACTCACATTCACACCTACAGGCAATTTAGAGTCACTAATTCACCTATATGCATGGTTTTGGACTGTGGGAGGAAGCTGGAGAAACCGGAGGGAACCCATGCAGAGAACATGCTAACTCCACACAGAAAAGTCCCAGGTCCTCAGGTGGAAATGAACCCCGTCATCTGCAACATATTCTGCTTTTACAAAGTTTATGATGGCTAGAAGTGTTCATTCCACATTATTATGGCCATGGTTAGTGGTTCTGTTGTACTGGACTGTATTATCTTATCTTTCTAATATTTTCCCCTGTCATACACTGTGAATTGGTTGGAAAAGACTTCTCAAGATAATACAGTGGCATTAAACCCCACTGCCACTCTACAACCTCAATAATAAGCATTTAAATAAATACCTCTTTGACAGCATCAGTCAAGTCTGCACTGAATATTATTTCTGTAAAGGCACAAGTTTTATATTAGCAGTTGTATTGATTGCATTAGATCTTACTGAAAGATGTATTTCACTGCTGGTACACTGATCTTTTCATTACAGTGGGCTTTATATGCCATAAAAATATGCTGATATTTGTGAAATTGGTGCTCCAGAGGTATTAGAGAAAAATGGAGGTTTGATTCTGGTTAAATGGAGAGAGGTTCAACATTTTGATAGCCATCTTGCTCTGGTTACGTCATGCGATAGTGATCTGGTGGTGGAGCTGTGGTATAGAGTTCTCACCTATACACCCTCGTGGGCTCAGATCTCCATTGTGACATGTCACTGCATTTTTGGCATTTGTCTTTTGACCAGTGCCGGCAGCTCAGCACAGGAGCCTTTTCTTTTGTTGTTTATATTGTTATTTGTTATTCAACAGATGTTGTTGCAGAGATCTCCAACCATTATAAGCTTTCCTCCTTTAACTGTAGTTTATAAAACATCTTCGTAATTAGACCTGGAAGGTGTGCTTATCTCCTTTATTCATACTAACACAATACTGATTCAATTAAGTGTCTCATGTCTTTTTAAGAGTCTCGTCTGCAGTGATGAAGATATATAAATGAATATTACCTTTTGAAAAGAGAGGGTTGAGGCTGTATATCCTGTCCCCTTCCCTTCACTCCTCCACCTCAAAACTTAACTTCCCCCATTCTCTGTAGAACTTGAATTAAAATCTGTTAACAACAAATGATCACCTAATGGCAATGAAAACATAACCTCTGTGTTGGAAGTAAACAGCAAGAAGGTTCTGGGTTCAATTTGAGAACCTTTTTGGGACCAATCTGTGTGGGATTTGCATGTTCTGTGTGCTCTTGTTTCCTCCTCCCAAAACATGCAGCATAGATTAATTGTTAACTCTAAGTTGTCCATATGTGTGAATGTGAGCATAAATGGTTGCGTGTCTCTTGTGTTGGCCCTGTGGTGAAGTGTCAACCTGTCCAGGGTGTACCGCACCTCCTGCCCATTATCAGCTGGGATAGGCTGCACTGAAAGTCCAGAGGATGCACACAAAGAAACCAGAACTGTGGATCAGAAACCACCATTTGTGATTTATGAATGCACTCATATTTACAGCTAAACAATCAGCGGTCTAATGGTTACTTTTAACCATCAACCCATGTTTGTATAGTTTATTCAACCCTGTGAGTTAATGTTACCTGAGGTGGATGGGGAAACAGGTGCCAGTGTTTCAGGCCTTACATGCTAAGGACTTGTTGTTAGGGGTGAGCGATATTAACAAAAAATGATATTAGCCTTTATTTTGTATCCTTCAAAAATGTTGAATTTATATATTTATATTTTTTTTTAACTTTGTGTTTGTAAAATTGTTATATTGTATCAGCTCTTGTTAATAGGATATTAGTTGTTTCCTACGAACATGTGTAAGGAAAACATGTATTATTTATTAACCTAAAACTGAAGCCTTTAAATAAGAACCATGTCTGTTGTGATGTAGTTGATGACAGTGTTTGTTGCATCCTGCCATCTCTTGCTTTTCTTGTTATGCAGCATATTTTTGCAGAATGATTCCACCAAGGTTTGCAGAGTATGTTTTTGTGCTGATACTTTGGCTGGCCTGTCATACACAGCTGCCTCTAGAAGCTTTTGGTATTCTAAGGTTTGGTTAGTTCAGAGATGGTGAAACAAGTTGGTCGTGGAGCCTCAGCCGTCTTTAATGGCAACCGATCTTCTGAGGAATACATGCCTTTTGGAACCCAAATCACCGCCATGCAAACAAGGATGATCCGCGTCTTGTAATAAGTCTAAAGACGCGGATGGTGGGGCTAGTGGTCTGTTGGATTGACTCCCCTAATCCTGTGATACTCAACCGTATCGTCCATTTCTTACCCTCCTATTTGTCAGTCGTTTTCATCCATGAATAACTTCTTTAAAGTACTTTAAGGACAGTTTGTGAGATAGTTAAATCAGTAGGAGAAATCCCACTGCCTCATTCTGTATGGTCCTTTTTCTTGAGTCTAGATTGATGTTTTATGTTGTTGTTTTTTCCGTAACAATGCAGACATGTCCGTTTGTCTCTGGGTTTAAAAGCTGTATGTTTTCCAGGTTTTGGAGAACTTCTCTGATGCTCCCATGACTCCCAAACAAATCCTCCATGTTATACAGACCAAGGGGCTGAAGGAAATGAGGTCAGACACACACACGGAGACACACACACACACTCTGAGACACACACAGGTGTGCACACATCTGCTACAGCACTGTTATGATGCAAACAGTTTACTCCTGTTTGGAGTAACTGATGTCAGAGCTGTGTGTTGTTGTTATTGACAGTCGTCTGCAGTCATCAGTCATTTGTCCTCATTCAATCCAGAGTGCATCATTGCATTTGCATACTGCAGTCTGTTTAATACTGAGTTGAGGAACATTTTCATGTTCCAGAGCTGATGATCAGCAACTGATTAGTTATTAATTATTCCACGCTAGTCTGCTCTGGTGTCAGACAAGCAGTCGTAACATTTATTCCCATGATGAAATCGATTATCTTCAATTACATTAGCAGTCAGTGAACTGATCACACAGTACGCAACATTAACTGAACTTTTTTTTCCCTCCTGCATGGACTACTCGGCCTGCTGCTGACCTAAACAGGAGGTAGGTTGGAAGAATTTAAAGCTCATTTACACATACTTTTATTCATCTTTTGTCACCAAACACATCTCTTTTTCATGATCTTTCATACTGACAAAGTGTAAAAGTGTGCTGTGGTCTGATGAGTCCTCATCTAAAATTAGTTTTTGGTAATCATGGCTGAGGTGTCCTCCATCCACAGGCTCCATTAATGCTTAAACGTATGTAACAGGAGCAAGATACACCGCCATCAGTCTTTTCAGGGATGTTCCTGCTTGTTTTAGAGCAGAGCCAAATTCTGCATGTTACAAAAGCAGAGCTTTGTAGTAAAATATTGTGGGCACCAGATTTGCCTGTTTTCAGTCCAGACCTGTCTCGCATTCAAAATGTGTGGTGAAAAGTAAAGAGCAAAATACAACAATTTGTGTCATGAGCTCCCAAACAAGAAAGAAAATGTGATAGAATACAGGGTAAGAACGACTCATGGAAAAAGCATTGACCTTCAAGTTCCCATATGCAAAATCTAGCTACGGTCTTCCTTTGTCAGGTTGCAGTGGGCTGAGGTGTTATTTAAGGTTTAACTTATTTTGATGTTGAACTTTAGAAGTAAAGTTCAATAGACTGTTTGTTGTGAGGAATAAAAAATACACCACAGTTGTGCTTGATGAGGCCACTACACAGCTATTTATGGGCTAAATGTTGGTGGTCCTGTGTCAAGTTTGATGCCTATGTAGTGGTACTGGTCTGGTATTTGGCTTCATATCAAGCCAGTTTGAAAATGTTGACACCAGCCCAACCCCTTTTAACAATCTTTACAAGGACCCTACACTGATATGAGCACGAACGGCCTCTAAGATCTCTCCAGTTTTTACGTCTTCAGTCTGACCCTCTGTGTCCAGTCTCTTCATTTGTGCCTGTGTGTGTTTGTGTGAACACAGTGGTACGGCTCCTTTGGCCTGTCTGGTCACCATGCTGCACTCCCAGGTGAGGGGTGACCGAGTCAAGAACAGCATCTTCTTCAAGCTGCCAGGGCGTATGAGCCTGTTCACTCTCAAGGTAGTCTGTCCACACTTCACCACTCTGCTGCTACAAATGTTCCCATTATTACTAGTGTCCGTAGGAAACTGCTCCCAAAAAAGTTGCATTTGATAGAAAAATTCTACTTACTCAAAACGATCCACAGGTTGTTAGTGAATATTGATGATGGGATTCTGTTCTCCTGAACGACCGACTTGATGATGAGATGTTTGGTTTCTGAACTGAATTGGACTTATAAGACCAGTCAGGTGTTCTGTTGCTTATATGAGTTTGTTCACTGTGCCATATAATCCAGTGACATCAGAATGGGTACCAAAGCAAACCAGTGATGACAAGTGACTGATTCTTCATTGGTATTTATCCACCATTGGGGAAACATCATCTGTTCAGTCACATATAATTTTGAATACTCCTGTATAGCAGTCGATTTGATGAAAGACACCAAAATCAATTCATAGATTTTCTGCTGTGATTGACACACTGCTCCTCTCCAGAGGGACATGCTAACCCTAACCCTGTACTCGCACTCTGTAGAAAAATGCCCTCCAGTGGACGAAGACGACACCAGAGTCGGAGACGCCATCAGAGCAAACCGGCGGTACCACCACCCCACCCTCCAGCAGCAGCACCCCTGCAGCGGGCTCAGCTGTGGCCCCGGTCGGCCCCACTGAGGCAGCCGAGCTGGAGAGCTGCGACTCCACCGAGACAACGGTTGCTGCCAGTGGAGACAATGATGGTACTACTCTCCTCCACACAAACGCTAGGCTAACACCAGAGGCCTTTTTATCAGTTTTGATGTATCGATCACGACTGCATTTTGGTTTCTGTGTTTGTTCAGTCTTTTGAACATTCCTTGTCAAAATGTCATAATCATTCCCTCGATTGTGGAGATTTGTAGGTAGGAGTTCTCTGTCCGACTGGTGTTTTGTGACCAGTGGCGCTCTGTGCCCTTGTTCCTTCCACAGTAGGTAAGGTGTAACAACGAGCTTCGCTGACAGCATGGTGATATACAGATTCAGCCAAACTACTGTTGGTGAATGTGACATTTGTTAATATAGGCCAAAACATTTGGAAATCAGCTTGAGCGCTGATAGAAGCTGCTGTTATATGAACTCTGTGAAGATGTGAATAGGAAATACAGTATGTGAGGACTTTTGCTGCAGCGATTCAAAGTTGGGATGTGAGTTTCAGGAAGAGCAGCAGTGTCTTTATAAATGTCAGGTAAAAGTTTCATGTTGATTGAGGTGTGTTGGCCAATGCATATTCCTGTTGTAAATGTATCTCTTTTTCTGACCTGTAGCCTCAGTGGATGAGAGCTCATCCAGCGCCTCCTGCTCCACAGAAGTTCAGGCTCCCAGCACCCAGCCTCAGACCCGACTCAGCAGGGCAGCAGGACAGCAGGGACGCACAGAAACACAGCATAGCCAACACGCCCAGACAAGACTGAGCCGCTCAAGACAGGTCAGCGGCTGCATGAAGACACTGGCTGCTCCATGTCTTCATCAGAAAAAATGACTATGTGCTCATTAGTTCTCCAGTGCACCATTTGGTTTAAAGTTGAATTTGAATAACTTGTGTCTTAACAAGTCATTAGCCATGTTAACATACTAATGGTAGAACTGTCCATTATCTCCACCTGTCCATCCCATAATTTGTGTTGCCACAGTCGGGGAGACAGAGGAAGAAGGCGGTCATGATGCCTCGTGTTGTTCTCACACCTCTCAAAGTGAATGGAGAACACGTCCCTTCAGGTAAGAACCGCTGGGAACAACGACGTTAACACACCTGAGAAGAACGTCAGAATTCAGGCTATTGATTGGCCTCACAGGTCAGACTTCAACTTTATTTTGATGAAAAACATGGAAAGCATACATGAAATAAAAGTGGTTTCATTGAACCACTTTCACCAACTGAAGGCAAGATGTCTTGTAAAACAACGTACCCAACAGGTCTGTTGCAGACAGTCACCGTTATCTTGGGCCGTTATTCACGCACGTTTGACTGTGGCATCATTGATGTCTATTTGCGTTGCTCACGAGTGTTTTTTTTTCCAGCTAGAACACCTGACTTACCCTTTAGTAGTGAGTAATGGCAGGCGAGAGACTTCTGTCTTCTTTTTCTCCAGTCCTTTCTGTACATTCATAGAGCCAGCAGTTCAGTCAGCAGTCAACATTACAGTATATAAGCACTATACAGTAGAAGATGAATCCACCTTTTAGTCCTACAATTTTCAAAATAAACTAACAATAATTATAATAATAATTAATAATAATAATAGTAACTTGACTTTGTAGAGCACCTTTCAAGGTACCAAAGGCTGCTTTACAGAGTAAGGAAAGTAAGAACCTCGACTTAAATGACAAACTCTGAGCTCTGGTCCTGACTGTAAACGACTCCAGGTGACTGTAGGATTTAGATGCATGTGACTGTAGTGTCTGTGTCCTCCTCTCCACCTTGTCCTCACCACATAGCCCCACGCTAAAGGCACATTTTCAACTTGAATATTTTCATCTCACGCAAATATCAAAAATGTAATTTTCATGTCAATCATTCGTTGACTTTGTATGTAATCTCAATCGCAAAAAGTTTGCTATGCTGAATCCACCTTTTAGTCCTAAAATTTTCAAAATAAACTAACAATAATTTTTGTTGTTGTTGTTGTAGGGCCAATGAAAAGGAATCGAGGAGGGGTGGATGTAGATTTTGAAACGCCGGGCTCCATCCTGGTCAACACCAACATCAGAGCCCTCATCAATGTGCGGACCTTCTCAGCCTTCCCTGCACACTCGCAGCAGCAGCTGCTGCAGCTGCTGCCAGAAGTGGACCGACAGGTATGATGATTTATGCTCACAGCTTTCTGTTAAGTAGACAGAATTACGCTTCATGATCTGTGAGTTGTTGGAGAAATCATCAACCTTTACAAGAGAAACGTATACATATTGACAGATTTAGTTTTTGACTGGACTGCACCATAGTGGATGGGAAGTATTACCCTTGTCTGTACGTCTGTAACGGGGTTCTGGTCTATTCACATCTCCTCAAAAACCACTGGACCAAATGCAATGAAATTTCACACGTGATTTGTGCGGCCCTAAAGGTGTGCAGCTCATAATCAGTTTCCTCAATTTGCTAAATTTATGTATTTTTAGCCCCATTTCATCAGTTTGCTCATATTCAGAGAGTATGATCTGTCCACATCAGCACACATTGAAGCTTTCCAGTGTGTCCTTGAACATAAATTTTCTTGTTGAAACTGCAGTTATATTGTTTGTTTTTTCGTACTAAAATGTATCTAGCCCTGTATAATTTCAGAACAAATATTACTGGAATCATTGCAGAAAACTGCAAATGAACATTTATCGAAAGAATTTTCTTAATGGACACTAACACTCACTATCCATGTTACACTTTGGCTCTAATGTGTCACACTGACCACAAACAGCCCAGCCATATACCAGGTGAAGCTAAGCTCAGTCACACTCGGTGTGAAATGCAGGCCACCTTTAGTCATTTGTGTGAGGCAGAGATGCTCATAACTTGGGGGGAAAAAAATTACTTAAGTCTTCAGTCTCTTATGGTTGTAATGAGTGGTCTATGGTCTGCTGCATGCTATCTGGTCTGCTTAGTTTAGCATAGCTATTTCTGAGGAACTCAAAGCATGTACTGTATTATTACAAATCCTTTATCTGTTAGTATACATATTGGCATCGATGAGTTTTTCGTGTATGATAATTTAAAATAGGTTTTTGCAATGCAATAGGAATCTAGAAGGCCACTTAATAGACTGTGTATCTCTCCCAAGGCAGTCCTTTTAATTAATACAAAAATGAAAATAAAGAAAATAAAAATCCTGGATGCACTCAAAACTTATTAGGTCCTTCCCTGCCACATACCTAACTCCTCCCACTTGTTTTCATGAAAATCCATCAAGTAGTTTTTGTGTAATCCTGCTAACAGCCTGAAAACTAACACTGATGATTATGTCCAAACGCTGTGTCATGTGTAATAGTGCAACACAAACCACATATGTTCCCCAGTTATCATTCACTCTGACAAGACACATAGTATGTGAGTCACATAGAAAAACAGGAGATTGTGCATATAAAACCTCATGGATAACACTAAGAACCAAACCACAGCCAACCTTATGTGACAAATGTTGAAGCAGACAAACACTCATATTTTCAGAATATTTGGCAAACACCAATCTAATCAGGTTAACCTCCCTACAAACCTAGTAGTAGGCAAATGTTAGATAGCTTTTGCTGAGCTAAAAAATATATGCTAACTGTCCATAGGCACTAATATTAACTTTCACAGACTAAGACTAAGTTAAGTCTCAAGTTTTTTGAGACAAGTCTCAAGTCAGTGTCTGCGATAAATTAAGTCCAAGTCGCAAATTTGAGTCACCATCTGTACTGTGAGGCATAGACTTCCGTTCCTCGGGTGTAATATAATAATAATATTTGTTCATTGTGTACTGCTATTTGTCCCTTACAGATTGGAACTGATGGTATGGCCAGACTGAGTAGTTCAGCTCTCAACAATGAGTTCTTCACCCATGCCTCCCAGAGCTGGAAAGAAAGGCTGGCTGAGGGTAAGTGATTGGTCAATTATGGACAAGCTGGGACTTAAAAAAACCACGTACGATGGTACCTGATAGGAATGTATTAACTGCGGTGGAGAAATAACTAGTGATGGGAAAACTAGTCTTCACCTTGTCATGAACAAGGCTAGGAGATGATAAATACCAGCAGTGAAATCTGCAACAACGTACTCCAGCATTTGTCTCATGGTGTGAATGAAAAGGAATTAATACAGTGTAGAAATACACACGAAAACCACTTCTGTGTGATGTTGGAGAATGATTCCATTCAGTGATCTGATTCAGAGAGGTCTCATCTTTATACTTTTGATGGTACTACTGTCATGGAACAGTAGCTGAATATTAGCTTCTTATTTTATCCCGTGAAAGTCAGGTTTATACTAATAATCATACTTCAAAAGTTGAGTTGTGGAACTATCGTTGAAACCTTATGTGTTTGACCTATTTAGGGGAGTTCACCCATGAGATGCAGGTGCGTTTCCGACAGGAAATGGAGAAAGAGAAGAAAGTAGAGGTGTGGAAGGAAAAGTTCTTTGAAGAGTACCATGGGCAAAAGTAAGTTCAAACCCATTTCATCAAGTCTAAAATCACTGTTCCCACAACAGCTATATTAGGTTTTGTCTTATTAAGGGCGGTTCATTTCAAGTCAAATTATTGTGCTTCCTTAATTTGCTAAAATGTAGTTTTTGTATCTGTAGGTCTGGCCTGACACAAGAGGAGTCCCTCAAGCTTACCATGAGTGAAGCCAGTGAAGTGTCAGCCACTGTGCTGGACAGGGATGTGGCTGTTGTTACAACTGGTACGCCCAAGAGACGCACTGTGGGTCGGCGGAGGAGAGACGGAAGGATGAGGAGACGTACGCGGGCTGATCTGCGTCGCAGGGCCCGCCGTACCCTATGCAAGGCCACACCTCCAGCCCTGCAGTCTGCAGAAGCAGCGGAGGCCAGCGCGGCATTGGACATCCCAGCAGTCTCTGTTGCATCGCCCATGTCCGACAACACAGTGGTTCAAGGTGAGGTGGTGCTGCAGACTGAGTGTGGCGTGGAGCTTCCAGCTGAGAGTGCCTCAGTGGAGCCAAAGCGCTCTCCCACTCCAGAGCCGGTCGTATTGCCAGCCCCGACTCCAACTCCTACTCCTACCCCTACTCCTACCCCTACTCCTACCCCTACTCCTACTCCCACTCCCACTCCCAGCCCCAGCCCCAGCCCAGCTTCCACCAGTGCAAACGAAGAGCCCGAAGTTACAGCCCGCCTACTACCAGAGGAACCTGCACCTGTACTGGCTTCCACCTCCTCCCCTTCCTCCTCATCCTCCTCATCTTCATCTGCTTCCTCACCTGCATCCTCCCCCTCCTCACCTTCTGACAGACAGGGAGCTTTTGCTGGAGGCCTGGACTCTTCTTCATCGTCTTCAGCATCCTCCAGTGCAGCAGTTGCAGCTGATCCCCTGGATGACACCGCCTCAGTGGTCACCTCTATCACAGGAGGTACCGCCACCAGCAGTCGTGAGAGCAGCCCCTCAGCAAGCCCAGTCACCACCCCCGTACCAAGCTCCCAGCTCAAAGAGCAGAAGAGAAGACCAGACGAGACTCAGGCCATCTCCAGCTTTCCCGAAAAAAGGCCGCGGCTCGATGACCGTCAGTCCTTTCGTACCACAATTGACGGTGTCCGTTCAGAGAAGCCGCAGCCGACAACAGAAGAGCCCAGGGTGCCGCCGATCCGGGTAAGACTTGGTTGCATAAACCAAACACTCCTTATCTGTGCCCAAGATTTGGGCACAAAAATTATTTGCCTATTCATAAATGAGTTGTTATTCAGGTAAAGTTTAACCACAGTCTGTCACTTTCTCTGTCCCAGATTCAACTGTCCAGAATCAAACCTCCCTGGATCAAAGGGCACCCCACGTACCAGATCTGTCCGCGGATCGTGCCCCCCGGCGAGGGCTCGCGGCGGTCGGGGACGGGGGGCGCGCGCACCCTGGCGGACATCAAAGCCCGCGCCCAGCAAGCCCGCGCCCAACGCGAGGCCGCTGCTGCTGTTGCAGCCACTAGCGACGGGGCAGGGCCAGCAGCGGTCAGGCTGCGGCCTGCTGCTGGGTTACCGGATAGCAACAATGGACGACGAGCGCGAGAGCATCCAGGACCTATCGAGCCCGGAGGAGGAGGAGGAGGAGGAGGAGGAGGAGGAGGAGGAGGAGGAGGAGGAAGTGGAAAAAGGGGAGGTGGTGGGATGGAGGCGCAGGGATCGTCTGCAGGCACTAATTCGTCTGGAACACAACTACAGCTTCTCAATGTAGAGCACACACCCCAGCCTTCTCCATCAGTGTCCACTACCTCAACCTCTATGTCCTTGGAGCCCCCACAGACCCCAAGCCCTCCTCTAGAGGAAGCAGCTGAGGGGCCAGAGGCTGGGGAGGAAATACAAGCAATATCAGCCAGTGTCCAGAACTCCTCCAATCGTCTCACAGACAAGACAGCTGACTTGCCCTCTCCACAGCCTGACACTGTATCGACGTCTTTGGCTACCCAGTCAGCCAAGGAAAGCCAGGTGCTGGAATCTGCCAGGGCAGAGCAGGCATGTGAAAAACCCTCACTGGCATCAACCTCTATCCCAGACTCACTTCCCAGGTTTGGAGCTCAGGGTGTGGATGTTATTCGATCACTGACCAGCTCCTGTCAACCCAAACAGCAGGTACAAGAGAATGAGGCTGGACTAGGTAGTGTTATCCAGCATGGCTCCCACCATGTGATCCCCCAGGAGGTGGTCTCTCACTCAGCTACAGGGAGACTGCAGTCAGACACACCCTCTACCCAACATGCGGATTCCTCTGGTGGAGAGAAAGATGAAGATGCCGGGACACATAGCGACTCCACAGAAACCGCTTCGGACTGTGAGAATGAAAGCCAGGAGGATGAACAGCAACCTGACCAGGACTGGTGCTCCCAACTGAGCACCAAGAGGAATGCCCAGCTGGTCATCTGCAGCCCTCCTCAGAACCAGCAGCCAGTCATCCAGGCTCATGTGTCCAGCCGCCAAGGTCAGACAGTCATTCAGCCCTGCTTCCCCAGTGGTGTACCCCGCCCTCATTCCCAGGACCATCATTCTCTCCCCACAGTCCACTCGCGAGGGCTTATGGACACCAACATTGTGGTCAAAGTAGAGCCTGGAGATGATTGTAGAGTCTCCAGACCAAGATCTGGTGAAGAGGATTGTCGTGGTTTAAAGCCCTCTGTCGCTCACCTAAATGCTGCAGCTGCCTCCAAGAGACTGGCCAGTTCAGCCAGGCCAGTGTCCAGTGTTGAGGCCAACAATCCTTTAGTCACTCAGCTACTACAGGGCAGCCTGCCTCTGGAAAAAGTTCTGCCCTCACATTCTGCCAACAGGCTGGAGATCAGCCGATTGCCAGGACCCCAAACCAGACCACCAGTGGCAAGGACCCCGGGGCTACAACACAGGCCTGAGGTCTCAGCCCAGTCTCCTAGCCCAGAACTAATGGGAGCCTCTCAAATACACAACAAGTCTCCAATAGGCCCCCCAGGATCCTATGTGATGGAGGCCTCAGTCGTATCACAGTATCAATTACAGCAGGTCCCTGGGGCAGTCCCAGTCATCACCTCTCTGCCGCCTTCTTCATGCTCCAGTGCTCACACCTATAGAAGTAAGTCAGACCTAAGCTCTCAGACTGCCGTGGAGTCTGCTGTAATTATAGACTCTCATGGTCCTCAGCCCTCACAGGGGACCACTCCAGACAGGCCCCTGTCATCCCAGCGAACCTTGTCTAATGGCCCCTCGCCTCCCCATGCAGACCCCTGTCCCACAGAGGTGGTTCCTGCTATTAAGATCAGCTGGAGGCCCCCACAGTCTCAGCCTTCCCACCTCCATCAACAGCCGCTGTCTCCTGCACCCACTGTGAAGAATGAAGTTGGTGCACGGCCCTCTTGCCAGGCTCTTGCCAAATCCCCGCCCACTAAACCCATGAGTGTTACCAAAAAGGAGCCTGGGTGCTCTATGGACAGCTACCTGAGCGGTGGGGCAATGGAAGGACTCCTCAACATGGAGATGACTTTAGCCAGGATGGCGAAGAAGGAGCACAGCAAAGTGCCCTACTCCTCTAGCTCTCCTTCCTCCTCCTCCCCCTCACCCTCTTCATCCACATCATCCCTTCCCTTCCAGCTCTATGGGAAGCTCTCTAAGCAAGGTGGAGTTGTTAGTGGTGTAAGCTATACAGCCAACGTGTCAGTGATGGACAATGGAGGTTTCTCCAGGAGCATGGCGGACAGTGTTCTCCAGCTACGCCCCCGCTTGACCTCCAGCCAGACCACCCTCAGCATCCAGGCCTTTACTGACAGTGCTGCTGAGGAGGTGGCACTCAAGTGCTCGTGTCGCCTCAAAGCCATGATCATGTGCCAAGGCTGTGGTGCCTTCTGCCATGACGATTGCATCGGGCCCTCCAAACTTTGCGTGTCATGTCTGGTGGTCAGATAGTATGTTGAAGTCCCTGTGCACTGTAGGACTGATATCTTCACAGTATCAGCTGCAGGATGGGGGGGCTCCAAAATGTACAGAAAGGTAGAACACACAGGAGGAGCCAGACAGGCAAGATTTGCTTTGTATTATATAATTGGTCTGTATTTTTTTTTGTTGTGCAAATTTTCAAATTTTTTTTTTAGTTGTACTGATATATTATTATTATTGTTATTGTTGTTGTTATATTATTGTTATTATTATTGTGAAATTGGGGCATGATTGATTGTAAATTGTGCCTTTTTTGTTTTCTCTCCTCAAAAACATTTACCTCATCTTATCGTGCTCCACCTATCATCATTTGGTGGCCATCAATGTTTTGGTCCCTCGTTTCCTCAGCAAACAGGGACTTATTGTTGTCTTTTTGCGCAAAGAAGTATTTTTTTAACCATTAAAATGAGTAAATAACATTATTTCACTGTTTTTGTTCTGTTTCATTTCATGGTTACTTTCATTTCCCGTCTGTCCTTTCCAGTTTAGTTGAGGTAATCTATGGTTAATGATGGGGTTCTTGAATTCTCAAGCTGTCATGAATATACATACATCACTTATCCTGGATACCTCCAAGTCCCAGACAGGCTTTTATGCCCCAACTGTGTAAAGATGCCTCTGTGAAAGTCCAAGATGGCAGTTGCCTGTATGATGGGCACCACCAGGTTGGAATGATTGGACACAGAAAAGTCTGTACCAAGCCTGACTGGGGTTTCCAAGTCCAGGTAAGACATGGCAAAGGGAGTTTGATATGTAGGACATGTTTGAACGTCAGGACAGAGCTATTGAGATTAGAAGCTGTGCATGTCCTTCAGTGGTCAAACAATATGACAAAGAGAATGTAGGAAGTGTATTAGAATTGCTCAGAGCTTTGGCCACCTAATTATCTTCAAATTAAAGAAGCACTCCCACCACTTGATTCTGCCACAGTTGGAATCATTAAGTTTATTGGCAAAATCTATTTTTTATCACCTGTTTGCAACAACTAAATCACACCAGACATTTAAATAGCTCAATACAACAGACGTTTTTTCACCAAATATAACACAATTTGCTACTTTTACTGACTACTGCAGTTTCTAAATGAATCAGCCCTTTAATGACCAGTGTCTCTAGTTATTTGTAGAGACCCTTAAGCTGCTATGACCTGCAAACAGGATGCATATCCAGACACCAGCTTCTGGCAGCATTCCTGAGGAATCTTAGCCCATTAGCCCATCATGGATAAAGGCCTCTAGTTCTGGAATATTCCTAGTTCTACGTGCTGCAATCACCTTGAAATCCCACCGGAGATTTTCTATTAGATTCAAGCCAGGCGATTGTGACGGCCACTCTAGAATGATCCAGGACTTCTGAAACCAAGCCTTGGTGGACTTTGAGGTCTGCTTGGAATCATTGTCCTTTTAGAACATCTAGTGACACCCAAGCTTCAGCTCCCTCACAGATGGCGAGATGTTTTCTTCTAGGATTTCCTGATTCTTGATGGAATCCATCTTACCCTCTACAAGCTGCAGGTTTCCATTGGCCGAGGAAGCAAAGCAGCCCCAGATCATCACCGATCCCCGCCATGTTTTACTGTAGGTCGGGTGTTCTTTTCAGCATCAGCTTCATTCTTCCTCCTCCAGACATACCGCTGATCCATAGCCCCAAAAGCTAGTTTTGTTTCATCACTCCACAGAACAGCATCCCAAAACTTCTGTGTCTTGTATAGATGGGTCTGAGCTACTGGAGCCAACTTTTCTTGTGCTTTTGGGTCAGCAGTGGTGTTTTGACGTGGAGCTCTTGAGTAAATTTAGGCCTTAACAGAAAAAACTTTGAGACTTGCTAAAGTAAGTCTATGAACATCTGATTTGCTCTTGAGGGATGGTGAATCATTTCGAGTCCTCAGTAAATGTAGAATTTTGTGTTGAATGTGGAAATAATATATAATAATATTGACAAAGATGATGCAATTAAATATGAACAAATGATACCAGATGATTGGCAGAAGAGTGTAAAACCTTTACCTCTGTGGAGGGCTTTCACACAGCAGGGAATAAGCTATGGAAAGGCCCATAATGACTGTTGGACCTGATGCACAAGAGCTTGTTATTTCGAACAGTCCCACATTCAAATATAATAGAATATAAAGGTTTGGGTCAATACAAAAATACAGTCTGCTAACATTTACTGCAGGTTAACCTTTATTTCAAGAGCAACTTAAAGACTAATCCACACACAGCCATCATTAACACATAGACAATACAAAATAAATATTCACCATCACTTTGTTCATCATCACCAAATCAATACCAAATATGTGCAGCTCAATATTCCCAGTGTATTGCAATGTACTCAAAATAGTTTGTGAAAATAAAAAGGAAAATCATATAAACAGAAGCACCAAAAACAAATCCTAGAAAATTATTAAAAAACTTTCAGTTACAAAATATTTGCACTTAAAAAGATCCCATTATTTTAAATAAATAATAAGATATATAAAACAATTCACAGTTGATATCTTAAAATATTTCCTCTTTGTTCAACAATGCAGAGGAAATTATTCCCTTCTCTTGGTTACCATTTAAAATCTTCTCAGGTAGCATTTTGAATTAAATAAAGTTAATAAATAGATAATGAATAATAAATAGTCCAACATAAAAAATAATACAAGCAGACACGATAATAAATAAGTTATTAAACCAACATTTGCAAAAGACTTAAATAGTTACACAGCAATAGTAAGAATGAAGCTACAAACTAGTCCTGAAGGTGCAACATCACTATGCTCATATAGATTACTATCAACATTATTGAGTGGAGGTGGGAAATGCTCACGAAGACTATCTGCTCAGATCAGCCTGCATACTCAACTCCTGACCTTGTTCTGCATCTCTGGGCCTTTCTGTGTGAACCTTCAGATGCCCTTGTTTACAGTAACAACTTGATTCCAGTGTGCTACGACACACTTCACACCCACGCTCCAGTCTGTTCACACTCGTACCATCATAAAGCAACATGCAAACAGCAAACAAATGGAAAGAACAGATGCTAAAGTTCCAAATGAGAAGAATTAATTACACACAGCATCTAAAGGGTTTGGAAAGAAAGATTGGTGTTGTTATTGTGATGCCCCGCTCTCTGTCCTCCTGTCCATCACACCTCGATGCCCTTCACTGCCTGGTTGATGGACTCGAGCAGAGCCCGGTTCTCCGGGTTCTGGTAGCAGTCTTTGTTGGTAAACATGTGGGTCAGGGTTTCTACGTAGCTGTCGAAGTTCTGCTCTGAGAGCGGCTCCTGCTGAAAACACACAAGTTCAGATATTTCCAAAGCATCAGATAAGTGTTCGAGTTTTAGGAGTGAAGGTCTTGAAACACAAAGGACAGGACGAACAAACAAAACAGAAATGCAAAATGGTTATTATTATTTATACAGGCAGTGATGTGAAGGTTGTGGGTCACCCTGCAGGTGGCCAGAGGTGACATTCAGCAGCTACAGTGTTCTACTATTCTAGAAGTCAAGAGGATTTGAAGAGAGCACAGATGGAGAGGCTTTAGCTCCCCGTCTGTAAACCACATAAAAATTAAAATAAATAATCGACACTACTCATCCAAAAATCACATTTTCTTTAGAATGTTTGAGCCCTTTATCATATAATACAGGGGGATGAGAAATAACAGGATTCAATAGGTCCGTCATTGTCATTAGGAGATGTGATAAAGAAGAAGCGCAGGAAAATCTACTTCATTCTGAAAGAAAACATTTTCACAGCGCTGTAGTCATGTTCTGTGTGAAAGTACTAATGACAACAAGAGTGGGCCAACAAAATATGTTGATGTGTGATTTCATCGAATGAAAAAATGCCACTGGAGCGTACTTTCTCTTTTCTCTTCACAGACCGCTGTAGTTTTGAAATAGCCCAGTTACACCACAGATGCCCACACAGAGTCTCCCTAAAGGGGCCTCAATGTGGTGCTAATGACAGAAGACCCCCAGCCCCTGAACCTAAACAGAGACTGCTGTGAGAACCAGTCCCATGTGCAACACATCACTATCCATGCTTGTAGTCAGCTGTTTGTCACAACTCCTCTGTTACATTTTGAAAATATGCTACAAAATTTGTCCCACCACAATTTGAGGATGTTTTTATTACTCTTTAACATTTAAAGTCTAGAAAGTGTCAAGTCTTTTCAGAGTCAAGTGTTCAGGGTTTAAGGACAACAGCATAAGTCAAGTCTCAAAATCAAAATACCTGCTGAAATTCTTCTTTAAACTCTTTAAAAGACTCGAAAAGTAGTTCAAACAGTAGCAGGAGAAGGTTATTGTTTGGAGGTCATAAATAAGCTTTAAGCCATGGTACAAATGTCTCAGGTTTACGTCCCAGTCTCAACAGAAGAACCCGAATAAGACCGGGAATACAGTAGCAAGCAGCAGGTGAGGGGGTCCGAGTCCAACGTAGAGGGATGTAGAGCAGCTGAGGACTGATCCCCCTCTGCGACCTGAACCCTGGACCTGTGTGAGGTGACCTTCACACCCCTCGTCAGGTGGGCTACACATTAGCATTACAGCTACAGTAGATATGTGTATGATGCTGCTACAGTGCCACCTATTGGCCCATCAGTCGCATCACATGTCCATCAAATATGGCTGCAATAAAGTGTTCAGGAGATCTGACATTTTGATTACTGTTTGTGAGATGAGATGTTTTTTGGAACTGTGGGAGGAGAGACACGGGGAGAACATGCAAACTCCAAAAGTCCCAGATAGATTTGAACCCAGACACTACATCGTCGCCCCTACCTGGAACTAGTATTACGTTTGTCAGCCATTTTTTCATTTAGTCTTAGTCCTGTGTTGAATGTATTTATTAGTTCTTATCATATTTAGTCAACATGATCCTGTTTTTCAGTCTAGTCTTAGTAAATAAAGTGTTGACATTTTAGTCATCACACATCAGGTCATTATTAACATTTCAGTCAACCTAGTCGAGCCAAAACCAACATTTTTGTCATTTTACTCTTTTGTCATGAGATTTATCTGATCATTATCTAAGAAAAAACAGGTTGATTGATTGATTGATGATTAAGAATGCAGCTTTGCAGAAAGTGTCTGGTCTGATGATGTCAAATGAAGGAATACATCAGGACATGGAACAGGTTCTGATTTGCATATGAGCTAAATCCTGACATGTTACTGTAATACGTTAAGATATGCTAACTAGCGCTAAACAAACATATAGTGCATACTCACCATGGTGGGCAGGCGGATATTAGCCAGGCTGCGGATTAGAGCCTGACTCAGGCCAGATAGCTCCAGAAACAGGGCTTCATTCCTCTCCTCAATCTGTTTATTCTCCTCCTCCATGCTCTTCAGGTTCTTCTCCATTGAAGAGATCTGAAGCAGAAACAGACGTTGCACGACATACAGCTGATGCAATAATCAAGCTGGTCTGCACACCATTCATCTTGCTTTAATTTTGACCTTCCATCACACGGCAGTGTCTCCTGGATGGACAGTATGTGGAAACATATTGAGTGTCTTCTGCTCATCTTGCTGGCAGCAGTGTGATGAGCAGAGCTCACCTGAGTGTGCAGGTTCATCATGTCGGCCTCCATCTCTGAGTTGGACTCGTTCAGCTCGTTGATCTCTTTGTTGAGCTGCTTGATGTCCTCGTCGTTGTCTAGAACTGAGTTTGAACAGCAACATACACCAAACAGAACATCAAGACAACAGGAAATGATAACAGGCAATCACCAAATCAATCAACACTGATGGTAGTAGGCCTATATCAACAGTAGAAGACATCATGTTTGGGCTCTTATGTCTGGGTCTGTGCATGTTAATGTCTGATTTCTTATGATAGTAGCTGTAACAGTTTGAGAGACATACGGTAATACACAGAGGAAAGTATGTCTCTATCCAGCAGATAGATTGTACATTCATTAATGCTCCATTTTCCTTTTCCCATTTTGTAAAGTGTGGTGTACCACAGGGAAGCTGCCTCAGTTCACTCCTAATTACCTGTCCCCCCCCCCCCCCCCCCCCCCCCCCCCCCCCCCCGTGTCCGTTTGTTTGTTGGTTTGTCAGCAGGATAAAGTAGTACTCTAATTTTGTGGGAGGATGGTTTGTGCAGATTTTTCTTTAATTTCTCAGGGAATAAGAGAAAATACATGAATCTTGATGAAAAAAATAAATAAATCTAAGGCATAAGGCCTATTAGGCATAAGTCCTAAGGCATATTAGGGGGTTGGGATCTATGAGTGTGTGTGACGTGGTGTTGATCCAAATAAAAATCCAGATCCACAAGATTTAAATGGTTGGCTGTTAAATTATAGTCACAGGACTATGAAAAATAGAACACACCCTTCAAATGAACCAACTAAATCTGAATCAGGTCTCTCATGCTTGGATCCAGAAAAAAGAGACTTAAACAGAGGAGGACACATCTCAGGTTTATAATCTCACTTATTCATTTAGTTAATAAATTATCTTGGACTTTTCTTATTAAACACGTATCAATAAAAGATCACTAATACAGTATGTATGATTTAAAGGACAGCTGGTAACTTGCCAATGGAGCTGCTATTACTGAGGTAAGAACCAGAAGGTGCAGAATAAGGCAGCTAGGATTAGCATTGAGGTGTGTGACTGAAATACATAGTGTTCTAGGATGGTTGAAACGCCTTTTTAGTTTATGTCACTAATTTCCTCATAATGAAGAGCTATTTATGATGTTTTTGTGAGAGATAAACACTCGATCAACACAAAAACAACTACAGGAACAAACTATGTAAACTAAATTAGATCATTCTCTTGTCAGGCTTCTGAAAGGTGGAATGAACCACCTGATACCACCAGGCTAAAGACTACGAACGTTATAAGAAAAGGCTTAAATGAATGTTTGTATGATATGTATAATATGATGTTTAGGGGCTGTAATGTTTTGGGTTTTAACTCCTTTAACTTATTTTATTTATCATAGTGAGGTTTTTGTGTTTGAGGCCTAAAAGAGATCCTACTGAAAAAAAATCCAATCTTACCGTCACTGGCTCTGAACTTTGCAGTGATATATTCATCGCCGGGGAACTTGGCTCTCTTCTTATTTGCTGATGCTCTGGGACAACCTGAGAGACTGAGAGGAACTGCTGATCAGGATCAAGAGCTCATGAAGGGTAAAGTCTGTTCTAGTAGGAACGAAAAAGTCATTGAGATGTTTAGGGCCCCATGTCTCATTCTGCTCTTGGCCTGCTAGCGGGCTAATCTGCATGAAGCTGCCTTACAATCTATGTTTGGGATAACACTGTTCCCCTTGTGCTGAGGCTCAGATACTCAGGATACCTGCGGTGTGTCAGGAAGCTGCCGTTAGCGTGTCCGGAGCCATCGCAGCCTGGTGTTGGGCAGGTCGGGCCCTCAGTCTTGAAGGCCTTCCAGGAGAACGGAGTGCCGTTAAGAAGACCCTCCTTCTGCCGGCGTGCTGCCAGCGGACAACCATAGGCACTGCGGTGGGTGGCGTACTTCCCACTGATGTGGCCCAGACTGTCACAGCCAGGAACTGGACACCTGGAAACAGGCAGAAAGCTCCTGACTGGTTCCACTCTGACAGGTGGAGGTGCCAACAGAC
Organism: Chaunax sp. Z400; assembly: GCA_037577475.1. Taxonomy (NCBI): domain Eukaryota; kingdom Metazoa; phylum Chordata; class Actinopteri; order Lophiiformes; family Chaunacidae; genus Chaunax; species Chaunax sp. Z400. The sequence goes on from CM075195.1 coordinate 26,409,256, forward strand.
CAGCAGCAGACAGACTCATCGATCCTAATTCACTGGTTTAGTTTGAGTAACAGAAACTTGAGATGAAGATATTCGCTGTGTCCCACAACGTCACAGCATCAGATGTCTCTGGTGACCTGGGTCCAGCCACCACACACCTGCTCTCCACAGACTCTCTTCTTCTTTCAGAGTTTCAGGCTGGTTTTGTGGATTTCTAACTAGTCTCGGTTAAACTTTAGCCTGGAACAGGTTTAACAGTGATACTCAGGTTTTTATTCATCCCACCAATCATAACTAGCTCTTCTATTTCATGCTCGTTACTGACGGTATTCTGAATATAATTACGATTGTAAAAGTACTCTGCTTCAGAGGAACAATGTTGTTTACATACTTAAGTGTATAAATGACTAATGGATATAATAAGACACGCGGCTGCAACCTAATCCTTCAACTAACAAAGTACATCCACGTAAAGTGTTTGTTTTTGTCACTGACAGGCTCAGATTGTTCTGAGGTTCTGACAGAATTATGGAGAAGATCCCCACAGAGAGAGATACAAACAAACAGAAATGATCCAAACCTGACAGAAACAGAATAAAACTTGTTCCAACGATCATTAACTCTGGTTAGGTTAGAAATAAACCCTTAATTAACTCAGGTAGACGTTAAAATATCTGGACAGGAGTGAGAGGAAGCGCAGAAACCAGAGAGGTAAAGTAATTAACAACTAAAACAGCGATTTAATGGTTAATTCTGCCCCAACAGTTGGTGATTGTTGGAGAGAATAACAAACACTGGATCTGCAGGCTTTAGCTTCTATCTTTATCTCTGTAACAGGTTTTTGCTGCTGAGTCAGAGTGACATCCTGGATACATCCCTCAGACACAGATTGTAGATCCTTCTGAAAAAACTGGATAACAAACCTTCGTTTTAATTTCAGTATGAGTGGCTGTGTGGACAGGAGGCTCAGTAGAGCAGACGTCCAGTATTCAGGAGGTTTAGCCCTGCAGCCTACAGGCTGAAGTCTTCCAGTGTGAGATGAACTAAACCCGAATGTGTTCCTTTGCTGTGATCGTGTGAACGGTTCTGAGCAGCTGGTGCCTTGCATGTTCTACCACCAGTGTGTGTGAATAGGCGAGTGATGGCTTGTGTAGAAAGGCGCTATAGAAGTTCAGTCTCTTTACTCAATGCTAAACAGAGAAGCAACAGCTAACAACAAGCAGTTGGCGTTTAGCAAAGGCTTAATTATATCCTGTATTTTACTTTTGTCTAACTCACATTACTTACTTTCTAAATAGTACAGACTGATCATATTCCCCATTGTTTCACATTGTGTGTACTGGAATGATGCATAGCTGTATGAAATTTAAAGGCTGAAAACAGATTCATAGAAGAGCCAACATCTGAATCATATACTGAAGATGTAGAAGCTTTGTTACAATTTGTGATTATATGAAACTAGAATTGATCAAAATATAAAAATGGCATCTTGATTTTTTAACCATAACCAAAATTGATATAGTTTTTTGTGATTGTAATCATATATAAATTTAACTTATTTTAGTTATCTCTAATTCCTCAACCCCATGTCGTTCTCTTCATGTCCACCAGATGTCCTCAGAGTGTTCCTCCATTCCCCATCACCCACCTACATCAAGCATTCCCACTCTCCTTGTCACTCCTCCAGATATCTAACAGCTCATTTTTGTTCATACCTTCTCAATTCATGGTTGCTGTTTGGGCACTTTTGTGTCCAAGCATGCATCTGTATGTTTACCTGGACCTGTTACCAATCAGTACCAATAAATCACTGAAGTCATCTTGAGGTCTCACAAACATGTTATGAATTTGGAAATGATTAAATCTATTTTCCTTCAAAAACATTTTTTTACTTTTGGACTTTCAGGGTTTCAGAGTTATTTGAATCGAGTTAAAAACACTCCTATTCAGCCACAGTGGGACAGTGTCAATATTATAAACAGCTGTCTTGGTTGCTAGGAGCTAATGAGCTAATGTTGCTCACCTCAACAGCTCCGAGTCTTCCTTGTCATCTTTGGTGGGGGTTGATTTGACCCCACTTTTCTTGGCTCGAGGGCATCCGGACAGACTGGCAGAGAGGAAAAGAATGGAATATCTTTATCATCATTGTACCAGGACAAAAATAAATAAATAAATACATGTGTGAGAGTGTCTATCTATCTATAGGGATCCCTATTAACTTTGCCCAAAGCAAAGTTAGTCCACAATTAAAAATGTACAGACATACAAATCCTTACAAATAAACATGTGTGAAAACAAACCTTAAACATTACAGTAACCACAGATGAAATATATACAACATATATAAAAGAATAACACCAGTATTTTATGAGTGAAAACTTATAATCATAACTCTTTCAGGTTTTTCTAGCAAAAACTACAAGTCCCATATGCCTGGCATCCTACCAGTGCGTTTGTTTTTTAAACGTTGGTTTTTGTGTTAGTTAAATCAGTAACGCTGGTAAAGAATTCCATGTTTCTATGCTCTATATACGACTGTAGATTTAAGAAAATGTGTGTTTTCGTTGGGGAGTGAAAACCGGTCCTCTGTTGCCTGTTGCATGTCAGATATCGAAAATGCAATTCTAGCAGTAATAGCGGCTGTTGATATCAACAATTGCCTATCCAAAATGAATCAGGAAAAATAATGTTTTAATTTTGACAAATAAGAATTGAACTTTAAATATCTAGAATCCCATTTCTAATATCTGAAATGTAAGAAAAACAGTAGAAATCTAAAATGAGCATTTCCACTAGTATGACATTATATGTTAACATAAAGAGTTAACATTATAAATAAAGGCATTTTAACTACAACCCTGACTCGATGCTGAGCCTGAAGTTACCGCAGAGTCGTAGATCTCACTAATCAGAACGGCAACGAGTCAAAATTACATTATTAAAGTTTATCTCGTTAAAAACAACAACAGCTGATCTAGAATCGGTATTACAGATGAAATGATAGAAGAGTTTGACGCTCCCAGTGTCTGTATAGAGTAACTGATGGTGCAGCATCAGAGGAGAGGAGCTCCCACCTTCTATGTGATGCGTAGTTTCCAGTGATGTGGCCTGACCCGTCACAGCCTGGAGTCGGACACCTGAGACACACACAGACACTCTGTCACTCCACAGGTTGACATCATCAGCTGACTGCAGCCAGAAACCAGTTTTCCCACTAAGCAGTTGTCATTGTTTTTGCTTTGCATTGCTTAATGTTGGACATAATTGTTTTTGATGTAGACTATTCTCTAAGAGTCTTAATAGGAGAGCAGGGACAGAGCTGTAGCTGCAGACTGAGTGCTCAGTGAACATGTTGGAGGTGAGAGACAGGAGAAAGCAGACATACTTTAGTTCAGCTGTGTGGGCAGCCATGAGGGTCCGAAGTGATTTATCAGCAAGAGGACAGCCTGACAGACTGGAAGATAGGTCAGAGAGAGAATGTCAGAAAACCAGACTAAGAACAGGATGTCTGAGCATGAGTGAAGGAGAAGAGCCAGAACCTTTACTGGACTGTAGAACCAGGACAGGACTGGGCAGCAGACACACACAGGAAGAGCAGGACTTATTTCATCATCAGTGTCAAAGGAGGCCAAGAGGAGTAGCGTACGATGAACGTGTGTGTCTACAGTCACACAGGCTCTTAGCCAGAATCATACCACTTTAAAGGTCTCTTTAGTTCCAGTGACAGCTGGGAAACCAACGTTACCACAGGTGAGTGTCGTGTTCCTGGTCTATGTGTCGTGAGCTAATGTTAGAGAAACACTGAGGCTGCCAAGGTGATGTTAGCAGCAGCCCTCATTTGAATGAAGGTGAAGTCAGATTATCTTATTTTGACCAGTGTCATGTGAACGAGCATGAAACACTCAGGATCCCCCATCATGGGTGCATTTCATTTTTTTAAAAAGTTTGGTGAAAAAAAATAATTACATTTTTGAGTTGCGCTCTGGAAACGAAACGAGACGGACAGACGTCTCACTTTGTTCATGGCGGGGGGGGGATGATAATCTGAAAATACGTGGTTTTCAAACCATAAGGAACAAACTTAAAAGTCAGGGACTTACTTGTAGAAGGTCTTCATACCCAGAAAAGTCTTTCACTAAAATAGATTTTGCGTTAATGTTCATATTTGGTTGCTCCTTAGGTTTTGTTAGCGGTGTTGAAGACAAGAGAGCAGCATGTCTGTCATGGCAGCGCTTCAAGTGCACCGTACTCCAAACCAGTAGCATTAAATCCTGTCCATGCAGTACTTAGAGGCATGTGTCATGTGCACAGACTAAGTGATTAATTATTTATAGGAAATACATGCATCACTGTACAGACCATGTATTGAATCTTCATATGCTCTTAAGCTCCAGCAGCTGTCCAACATCTTGTACTTTACACAGCTGAATATTTCACCTTGTTGTGACTTATTTGAGCAGTAAACCTATTTTGATCCATCACTACAACAGTGACACTGTACCTACATTAATTAGAAAACGGTGCTACTGAATGACCTGCAGCCGTGCTCAGCAGGACAGAATCTAACGTAGCAGAAGCCTGTAGTGGTGACGACTGAGTCAAGCTTATCTACGTCTCCACAGGCTGGAATCAAGTTTGTTCAGTGTTTTCAGGAGGATTTAGGATTTAGTCAAGATCCTTAAATCTTTATGCAATGTTTCCACACATAAATCTTCAAGCCGGATTAACTTGGTCACGTTTACAAATGACTCCACCTTTCCTTCTAAAATCATTCCGGTGAGAATCAGTGTTAGGAGCAGAGGTCAGAATAATGTCGATCACCTGTTAGATTGTGTGAAATGACATCATAGATTTTTTTAAATGAAAAAATACTTATCATTTCCAAGTCAGTGCAGGTCTTACCTTCGATGTGATGCGTAGTTGCCCGTTATGTGTCCACTGCCATCACAGCCTGGGGTGGGACATCTAAGGACCGAGACACACACTCACAGATCAGTCCTTTGAAAAGGTTACTAAGACTGATAAGCCAAAAAACCCACTTTGACTTCTTTTTGATCTACAACAATTCAGGTTTTCAGTTTGAATTAAATTTCATTTGTTGCAACGTGATTCAGTGGCAAGCGAACATAATGCTGTGTTCACATTATGGGATGGATGGTGGAGATTGGTAAGATTTGAGAGTTCATATTACACAACAATTCAGGTTGGCTGTAAAGTTATAAAGTTAATTTTGTGCAGGTTAAATATTCTACCTATAATTCAGACATTTGGGAGCTTTCAGAAGAATTTCCTTTTCATAATTACAACCTGGATGTTGACATGAATGCTATTCATGGGTTGGAAACTGGCCTTTCCATAAATTACACATTTACCCTAATTTATGATGTACTGACAGGTATTTGAGCCAATCACAATCATCTATGGTGATTGAGGCTTGTCCCGTTTAAACTCTAGCTAGTCTCAGACTCTTTGACCCCTTTGAGTGTATTTAATATTTTTATATTCATGTTCCCGACATCTCATCTAATCAATAAAGCATTTTGTGAGGATCAGGTAATAGAAGTTACAATAAAAAAAGAAAGAAAAGTGGAACAATGTTCTCTCTGGTATGCTGGCGGAGGTGACTTACACTAGAACGTCTTTTTTGCTGTCTTTGGGCTGAAACTTGACCTTGAAGCTGGTGGTGGTGACCTCACCGGGGTACTTCCTGTCCTCCAGGATCTCCTGGTCCTCTTCCTCACCATCAGATGAGGAGTATGAGGGAGCCGTATACTCCACCTGAAGAAAGGTAAAACATGGGTAACCTGCTGATAGTTGCATAAGAATCTCACAGGGATGTGTGACTCTGACATCATCGTGTGTGTCTTTTCTCACAGTGATGTGATGCCAGTGAATGTCTACAGTACCTCCTCATGGTCCTCCTCTTTGACTCCACTTGGTTTGGTGAAGTCAAGCGGCTCCTCCCACTCCGGCTGAGTCTGACCCTGAGACAAGGAGACTCCGATGTGTTGGGAGGAGGAAGAAGAGGAGGATGAAGGTTCTGGAGGCTGCATGCCCTCCCTCTTGGTCTTCTTCATGCTGAGATCCAAGGTGCCGTTCTCGTCCACTTCAATGTCCGATTCCTGCAGGGTTCAGACATACGGTCAGAGCAGCTGAGGGCACTGAGAGCAGTATTTACATGAGGCCCACGAGGAATCGTTCCTAATGAAAGTCAGTATACCTTGGTGCAGGGTTCTCTGGGCTTGGTGCTGAGTGTCTCTGGCCTCTCCCAGCAGCGGGTGGACAGGTTGAGGATGGCTGTTGCTGCCATGTGGGCTGCTTCTGCATCTTGGCTATAATCATAACCACTGGAGGATGAGGTGCTCTTAGAAAAGCCTCCTGACACACTTTGACTGGGCGAGGAGGCCTTAGGGAATGATTTAGCTGGGTGGGAATGGAGCAGAAGCAATTTACTTAAGCAGGAATAAGAATGGAATGTTCAACATATCTGCTCTGTTTTTAGCCATTGAGTGGTTATTGTGAGTGCTCCTTTAGATGGTAACCACACATTAATGTTCAACATACAGAGGCTGGCAAGTGGAGAAAAAAACACATTTGTGTGCACCAATTGATAAATTGTGCCCTCATACTGACTAATCCTTGTACTCCAATTAATTGAATAAACACTAATTTGTGCTCTAAAACAATAAAATGTCAATAAAGTATAAGTATATTCTAAAATATATTTAATATATTCATGTCACCTTTAGGGTGTCAGTCTAGGATGCCTTTAATGCTTCTTATAAGTTCTTAAAAGTCAACTCCATGACTTTCATCAATCTATCAATCAATCCATAGAATATGGAGATGAGGACAGAGATACGTGCATATAGTGACTATTGAATAAAGTTGTGATGTCTTTGATATCTCTTAAAATGTCAACTAATAATTGTTTAAGATTATGTTTGGTTGATTTTGGCATAAATTCTTAATTTGATTTAGCATATCATGATCATGGATACTGAACACAATAAAATGTGACTAATGGAAGAAAAACCTCCCATCCCCCATCAAAACCTGGTACCCATCACAACCTATGTGGATGTATTGTAATATGACATCATTTGTATTTCTGTCTACTTACAGTAAAAGACACAAAACTGACCCACACACAAGTACCTCACATCACAGACAGCACCAAGTTTAAAATAATATAAAATAATAATACATTGCATGTCAAAATTAAGAGTGTGAGTCTTACATTTGAAGGCTTTGGGTGATGTTTCAGTGCTGCTGGGTGTCTTTGGGATCAGCATACGCTTTCCGAACACTTGGACATCAAAGCTTGCATAGTCAAAAGACACCTTGGAGTATTTCTCCAGCTCCTTGGCTAGGTTAGCTCGAGGCGTGGTGGTCACTGTGTTGGGACCGTAGCTGCCATACTGAGGGATCTCCAGCTGTTTCACAAAACACATGGGCCTAGAGGAAAAGCCATTGGTTAGTCATTATCCCTACAGTGACATGGACATAGTTGTATTTATCTCCATCCATCCATCCATCCATCCATCCAGCTCCTCCAGGGGGATCCTGTAGCTAAATCAGATACTCCAGTGTGTTATGGTCTATCCCGAGGTCCCAGTTGGACATGCCTCCAAAGGAAGGTGGTCCAGGAGGGATCTGTGAATCAGGCTCCTGAACCACCTTAATTCAAACCACCTGAAGGGGTGTCTCAGGTCAAACCCAGCCACCATATGGAGGAAACTCATTTCAGCTACTTGTATCCCAAACCTCATTCTTGCCCGGGACGCACGGAATATCTTGGACAGCACAAATTAATGGCCGCCATATTCAAATAGCCAAGCTACTTTAGCAACCGTAACTGGTTCGGAAGAGACAGGCTGTTCCTCCTAAATCAATCCCCACCCTAGGCTTCTTCATTGTTACCTTTATGAGTACTGATGTATCCCATTAAATGTAGTGAAGTCTCTAGACAGAATGCATAAGCACACATAGTAGCCATAGCATTCTCCTCAGCGTCTCACAGTTGCAAAGAGGCAACCCTCTCGTTCTTCAGTGAAAACTGCAATACAACCTGAATAGCGTTTCCACATTTGTGGAAATGTGGAAAAGGAGAGAGTCTAGCTCCTCTCAGGAGTTTGGTTCTCGAACCTGTGCTATACATAAGCCCAGCCTTATCTAGCTGGTACCACCCTCTGCCAGAGAGACATTCCACATCCCTAGAACCAGTGTGTTCACCTGACTGCAATGCTTATCCCTGCAGGAGATTTGCCCAGTTGTCTGTATTAATGCATTACAGAACTGAAATGTGAAATACACCCTTAGCTTGCGTGCCTCACCTGAGCACTCTGTCAGAGTTGGAAGAAGGTTCACTGGTTGCAGCCTGTAAATGAACCTGCTTGTCCTGGCTTTTGTTCAGCTTGGCTGCAGCGGCGATGGGGCAGCCGGAGAGACTGATGGGAAGACATATCACAACGTTTGCATTTAGTGAAGTAACACTCAGCAGATGGTAAGTAGGTAGACAAATAATGAGCAGACTGGAGTATAAATTATTGTAAAGCTAGTGTAAGCATGTGTTAGTAGTATTAGATGAAATTAATTTTCTTTGGGGTTTCTCTCAATATTTTGTATAAATATGCAATTTTCATTTTTGATCATGTACATTTTAATTATTCCAGAATCTGACAACAAATCTCCAAAAAGACTACATTTATACTGATGGACTATAATCATTGACTATATACAAACATTCATGTGTATAACATCGTGAAATTAGACCAGACAAATGAGAAACATTTTCATTATGATGTCAAAATGCAAAATTCATACTTTGTACATCTATATTATGATTCTATTATGTTTCGCTTCATCAGGCTGCACCCATACACTGTTAGACAGTGTATGGGTGTTCTTTGTAAAACTTAAAATACATTATTTATATTGTAAAGTCAGTAATTCTTCTGTGTGTGTGTGTGTGTCTGTGTGCACGTGCGTCACTTGGCTGTTTCATTAACCTGCGGTGTGTGTTGCGGTTACTGTTGACATGCCCTTGGCCTGTGCAACCAGGAGTCGGACACTTCAAGACGTTCTCATGCATGGCCAGGACTACAGACACACAGCAGATGCAAACTCAGGTCAGTCTGTTTAGTTTGCTGTAGATGGTTTCACATCACGAGTAGTATTATTTGAAAACACACGCAAAATGTTTGAGAAAGCTGTAGTGGCAATACAAGTAGTAGTATTAGTAGTTAATTTCTATAACAGAAGGAATTAGTAGTGGTAGGACTAGTACTAGTAATAGAGATACTAGCAACAAACTATAACAAGGCTTTCACTCTCAAAGCTCCCAAACTGTCGAAAACAGAGAACTCTAAAGGTTGAAGTGATCAGATATGTCTGCCAGTGGTCTTTGGTGTTATACTCACTCTCCGGGGGGATTCTGTCTTTGTGAGGACATCCAGATAGGCTGCGATGGTGAGGATACAGCCCAGTCACATGACCTGTCCCATCACACCCTGGAGTCGGACACTTCACTTCCTTCTTCTCTGAATACAGGAGGGTGTGATTTAAATGACGGCCATAAATAATTAAACCACATCAGCAGGTGTAAAACAAAACAAGGATCTTACCTAATGCCAAGTAATACCAGGCTGATATTGGTCGGGATACGAATACTTATTCAAAAGGGGCTAATATACGATGATGTATTATGAATTCATTACATCATTAATAAACTTCTGAACACAAGGCATTTCTTTCTTCTCTTCTCTGTTCATGTGCCCTAAGCGTTATCTAATGTGAAATTTATCAAATTCTTTACCTCCATTGAGGAGGTTATGTTTTCTCCGGCATTTATTTGTTTGTTTGTTTGTTTGTCTCATAGCAGGATTACTTAAAAGGTTATGGTGCAAGAAACAATCCGTTAGAATTTGGTGGTGATCTGGATAATTCCATGCACTGTTTGTGATTCGCTGTCTGCTCAAGGTGTTCATCGGGTAGATGAGCGATGCCTACCTGAAGAGGGGACCAGGCTCCTGTGAAGCTGAGCTCCAGTACAAGATTTGTTTAGAAAAGGAAGGTGTGCCACAGGAAGATTGTAATGCAGCCACATATTGGATTAAGAAGTGAGCTTCACAGGAGAAACTTCCTGGTGGAGGTTTGAGCTCTGTGAGTGCTGTCTACATTGATAATGATCCTGCTGATGCTAATAATAATAATAATACTCATATTGGCAGTATTAATACTTCAGGAGTTGATCTGCCTCTAAGTAGCACTGGTAGTCAACTGTGCAAAGAGTTGGAATCAGTGATAATATACAGAATAGGTTTGGAAACCTGCGGGAAGTTTACATTCATCATTGGTGAACTTTTTTAGGGTGATTCTATCACTACTATATAAACAAAAAGGCATTACTTCCTCACAAATGTGTTGTTCTAAGCAGTGCAGTGAGTCACCATTGAGACAAAACCACCAAACCGGGCAGATTATAGATGCTTCAGATAAACGGGTAAAGTATTCCTTTATGAGCTGAGATAACTGTCCTACTTCTACGGCTGCACAAACCGTTAAATCAAACCCAGTGAACCGCTGAGGGGCTCATTCTAGTAAACACATTTTATGGACAGCATCATGATCATACAGTAAAAGGCCCTGCGTGTCAAACGTGGTCTTATTGGACTTCATTGGAGTAACAGTAATTGTACCTTTGCTGTAGTGAGTGATGCGGCGGGCTGATGCAGCAGGCTGGGAGCTCTTGCTGGAGGTGCTGTATGGATGGTATTCTGGGGAGCTCTGGGCCTCCTGACCCCCTTTCACCTCCTCCGCCTTCAGGGCGATGGCCTGCTCCAGCAGCCCCAGGTTCCCCCGAGTCATATCCCAGTTCTCTGAGTCATCTGTGATTCCTGAGCCCTCCGAGACACGATCCTGCTCCACTCCGTCCTCCTCCTCATCATCATCGTCCTCTTCCTCCTCCTCTTCATCATCCACATCATCATCCTCCTCAGAGTGGACTTCTATAACCACTGTTGTTGGAGAGGCTTTGCTGGAGTCCCGGTCCTCCTCTTCCTCTTCCACCACCACGCCTGCTTCTTTCTCCTGCCCTTCGTCCTCCTCTTCCCCTCTCTCCTCCTCCTGCTCTTCATCCTCCTCCTCTTCCTCAGTCATCGGGGTGCTGACCTTTTCTTCCCTGAGTGACACCTCGGCTTCAGATCCCTGAGTGTGTGGACTCAAAGAGTAAGGAGTGTCAACCTCTTGGGGGACCTCCCTCTCTTCTCCCTCTTCTTCCTCCTCTTCTTCATCCTCTTCCTCCTCCTCCTCGTCCTCCTCCTTCTCCTGTTCCACCCTGTTAATCTGCTCTACTGTTGATTCTTTGGCCTGATGGTTGTAATCTCCACTGGAGTACTGGTGATCAGAGTTTTCCTGGCGTATCATCTGTCTTTCTACCTCCCTCTCCTCTACAATAATCTCTTGCCTCTCTTGCTGTTCTTCCTCTTCCTTTTCTTCCTCTTCAACAGCTTCCTCCTCCTCTCCCTTTGTCTCTATAAGCTCAGTGACCCTTGTTTCTTCTTCGGCTTGTTCTGATGCCTGGTCCGTCATTACCGGCTGACCCTCCTCCTCCTCTCTTGTCTCTGCTTCCTCATGATGAGTGATTATTACTGTCTTCACCTCCTCACATTTCTCTCGTTCAGTTTCGTTCTCATTCTCTGAGTTGATACTTTTGTTTTTGACGTCTTCAGCTGCAGAACAAACTTCTGTTTCTGTGTCCTCTGTTGTCACTAATGAGCACTCAGCTGTGGATTCAAAACATACATGAATGTCATTGTTTTCTCTGTACAGTAACTTATAAGTGAAGACATGCATCATGACTGACCCGGTAGCTGACCTTTTCTGATTCGTTTAGCACTGATGAAGTGAAGGCTGTGATTTAAGTCTGCCGCTACACTCACCAGACACACTCTTGTACCAGCCACCATATATCCAACCCATCCTTCCTTTTCATCACGGTGATGCTGTTTTTCTGCCACACCGCTCACCTGAGAGCTATGAGGCTGCTGTTATCATCTCAAAAGCATCACCAGCATCATTCCTGAGCCTCTGGATCTATAATTCCCACTTGGTGGGAGTCAGTACCGTTACTCTTAACATCCTGCTTTGTTGATCTTGGTGTTTCTCTGTAGACAGTGATGAGGACAGGATCTGGGTGCCAAATACCAATGCTGTGCACATTTTATGAGCCTTTAATGTTTAAGTTGCAGAGATATTTAGCATCCTCATCAGTTGAATACAAAGCTAATTTCCATGACAACCAAAAGAAGAAGCTGAGAAGCTGCATTTCAGACAGGGTGGCAGTCTCACCCTTTGCTGGTGTGACCCACTGTGCATGCTACTTGGGATATCAAACGCCTCCATTACTGATAAATATGAAGGGCAACTCTACAAAATGCTCACATTCTGTGCAAGAAAATGCATTCATCTGAACTGGATAACAGACAAAGTCCCATCTAAAACATTTTGGCATAAGATCATACTTGAATATGTGTCATTGGACAATTTGACATGCATGTTACAGTACATGGCAAAGAGAATGTATTTCACAAAATATGGGAGCCTTTAATGTCATATATTGACTTAGATATCTCTGCCATTTTTACAAAAGGGTTTGTATAGATCTGAGTGAAACCTGCCTCATAGTTATATGTTACTTTTACTTGTATATGGTGTAAATCCTGAGTTTTCCGCCTTAGTGAATGTGTGTCTATGAGCAGACATGTTCTGTTTTATTTTGTTTCTGAATTGTTTTTGGTGTCTTTTCCTTTTGTTTTCAATGTTTGTTGTTTTATTGGATTGATTGCTTTGATGCAGCCAGTTTTTTTTTTTGTTAAATCAAAATCAATAAATATATACTGAAAAGAAATGAGTTCAAACGTATTCATATCAACTATTAAGTGGGAAAGACTACTTTGTGCTACCATACACTTTATCATTGCATTGAAAAGCAGTCCTTCCTCTAAGAGTCCAGGTTGTTTCTCACAGAATGGCTTATTATTCCTGGCGATCTATAATGGAGACCAATTTCCTGCAACAGTAATGACTTCCCATCAGCCCCAGCAGTGCTGTTTAGGGCTAATTAATATTTATGACTCAGCTTTTTGCATATCATTCATTTTTCTGATGACTTGCTCTTCAAGCACTTAAAATGTGTATGAATTTCAAGCTGTTTAATGCAGATTGCCATATACTACTTCCTCACTTGGAGAAAAAGTCTTTCCAGCACCGACACATCTATGTAGCATCTATGTAGCATCTATGTAGCATCTATGTAGCATCTATGTAGCCACCTGAAAGGCCCACATTTCCCTGCTGTCTCCACACCAGTAATGTGCCAGTATGGTGACTTTTCTTGTTTACTCACTTTTTGTTGCCTCTGGCCTGATTTTTGTTTTGTTTTTTTTCCTCTCTTTGGGGTCTTCTTCTTCCTCCTCTTCCTCCTCCTCCTCCTCCTCCTCTGCGGTGTCGCTGTCTGCGGTGAAACCTTCATCTGCGGCCTGTTCGGCAGGTTGGTTCTTCCTCTTGGGTGCAGACTGGTTCTCCTCAGCCTCAGCCTCCTCCAGTTTCCTTTTCTTCACAATTGGACATCCCAGTGCGCTATGGAAAGCAGGATGGATGTGTAAGTGAATGCTAACATAAAACAGCTACAATTATAATATAACCAATCAACCAACTAACCAAACCTAACATGCTCTAGGGCTGTTTTTCACATTTTGTGTTTAGGAGATCTTTTTCCATATTATTTTGTATATTATATTTTATTTCCATGGACCAAAATCAAATATAACATTTTCTTCAGAGGGCTTTACATTGTGTACAACATACGACACCTTTCATCTGAATCTAATGTTCCATAACCTGAATGCCTCCAACTTTTTTGGCAGCAGTTTGAGGAAGACCTTTGACAATGACAGCGTCTCCACTCTCTCATTACCATCAACTTATACAAAATGCTGCCACTCTGCTCTTAACTGGTTAAAATAAAACTGAACAGTTAATGCCTGTCTTAACGTCCTTACATTGGTGTTAGATAATCAATTTTACAATACTTTTAATCACTTTTAAGGCCCTGTCTGGTTTGACACCTCCTTATGTTGTTTGCTCTCCTTTTATGACCAAACACTCAAGCAAAACTGTATCTGAGTGATGATAAAATCTAAACCTGTCTGTGAGTCCCAAGACGAGGATGTCCTGTCCTAGAATATCAGCCGTGCTGAATTAGTGCCCCATTTTAAATGACTTCTTTAAAAAAAACAACTTTGCTTTATTGAAGTTTTTACTCATTTATTTACTTTTTCTTTGTTTTATTCATTTTAACAAACTAACTTGAAATACAAGAGGAGTCCTACCTTCTATGTCGAGAGTATCTTCCACTGACGTGGCCTTTACCGTCACATCCAGGGGTGGGACAGCTGCTGCTAACATGCAACAAGACAATTACACACTTCATAAACAGGAGATGCACTTCATACATGATGATAGTCATATGTTAACGTATAGAGTCACTTACCTTATCTCTTGCTTCATCTCTTGTCCCGCAAGTTCTGACGACACTGAGTAAAGAGGCAGGAGAATCATTACTGCAGAAGTGAAAGTCACATTAGAGCTAAAAAAGCAATGATGCTTTTATATTATGGAGATATTTTATTTATTATTGCACCTTTACATACTGTCAAATTCATCCCTACAAGTTCCATTCTGTCCTCATGGGGTGAGTCACAAAGCTTGTAAGCAAGACTGGTTTATGAAACAGGCGATTGCTCTGGGGCCACCAGAGACCCCAAAAGGATATTCATTCACCAGAGTGCATTTTTTGAATGGTAAAGTGACAATAGCAAATGAAATGATAAAGACCTTAAGGTAGTTATTAACCTACATTGAGTCTCTTGTAGAAAGGCCATATGTCAAATACAGTTTTCTTTTAAAGATAGACAGATGTATGAGTTGATAGTTTCTAATGAGACACATGCTGTCCTCATTTAGAGATGATATTTACACTGGACTGATAGAGACCTTCATCACATGGTACAATGATAATCATCTGAAGCTCAATATCAGCAGAACCAATAAGCTAGCAGACATACTGCTGTGTGTCTATTCATGATTTTTAGTCAATAGAGAGAAACAGTAAACAGTCAAATTCCCCATCTGTTCACATGCTTGGCCAATAAAGCAGATTCTACTAGAAATTACAATGTGGATGCTTCACATACATCTTCATCTTGAATGCATGAAGCTCTACACAATCAGCACAGTTTCAATGTGGACGCCTGAGATTATTGTTACCAATTCATTAACTGATATATGATAAATGGAATATGGTCACAATCTGCCCTCCTGCTCCTGAGTGATGGTGAATCTCATTTGTAGGTTAACAGATCATGACATCATGTTCTTCACATCCAATCTGTGTGCGTCTATACTGACCCCGGATACCTTTGGAGCGGGTTCGTGTTCGTGTCTCTGTTGTGTCTTGGCTCATCTGAATAACAGAAGAACATGATGCCACATGAGCAAGATGAAGAAAGGTGATGAAGTGCATCAATGATAGGTAGCTAGGTAGGTAGGTGGATAGGTGGGTGGGTAGGTAGGTGGGTAGGTAGGTAGGTAGGTGGGTAGGTAGGTTGGTAGATAGATACTTTGATGCTGAGGCTCGTCCTCTCTGGTTGATTGGTTCTACCCTGGTCCTCCGTTGCTTCAGTGTCTGACCTTTAAGCTCATTTTCTGTTGGATGAAACACAGAAACTGAGCTTTACTGTGAGCCGTGTGATGACACAGAATTATTATACAGACATTAGGCTGAGTTGAAGGTAAATCCACTGATGGTCAGTTTACTTGTCATGGTAAGACCTGTTCAGTCTGAAAACAACTATATTATACAGGGCTCTCAGACCCTGAAGGCATCACTATAACATCGTCAGAGTGACCTCATCAAAAGCCTGCACACCAAACAGGAGGTGTGGGATTTGAAATATGCGTAAGCAGAGAGGGTCTAACGAAAAGACACAATATCAAGTTGCATTATGGGAAATGCAAGATTCAAGATTTTGGAGGGTTTGATAATTTCGTCTCTGCATCTATTTTGACCTTTTTTTTCAACGTCTCTTGTGAGTCTGCCTGGCAGAGTGACAGATACTTTGAAACAGCAATATGACTTTCATGTAGTGAAAGAAAACAGCATGTAACCATGTATCTCTTTGTTCATTTTTTTGTTTTCATGAATTTACAGAATTGAAGAATTAACTC
Source organism: Chaunax sp. Z400 (assembly GCA_037577475.1). Classification (NCBI taxonomy): domain Eukaryota; kingdom Metazoa; phylum Chordata; class Actinopteri; order Lophiiformes; family Chaunacidae; genus Chaunax; species Chaunax sp. Z400. Next base: position 26,425,525 of record CM075195.1, read on the forward strand.
TTTAACTGGTTCAATGTATATAACAGGGGTTACCAATTAGTGGAATAACGGGAAAAAATAGATATAAAATGGAAGATGACAGGAAAATGGATATGATGGCCTTCCTGATTGATATGACATCACACCTAAATGACCTCAGTTTAAAATTACGAGGAAAAAACAACAGTGTATGATTTGGTAGCAGCTGTCCAGTCTTTCCAGAGGAAGTTGGACATTTTCAAAGTGGATCTCCAAGAGGACTGAGTACATTTTCCAGCTATGAAACAAATTCAGGGTGAGAGAGATGTTTCCTCTCATGTTTGATTGGAAACTTTCATGATTGTTTTGACACTTTCTTTTCATTCAAAATCCCTCCACATTTTCACAGGAGGCTAAACAGATCTACAGCCTGGCAGATACTGGATCTCTACAGATGGAACTTATTGATCTGCAAGCAAATGTGGAACAAACATATAAATGTGAGCTGTGATATTTGCTTTCTTTTTTAAGATCAGACGTTTGTGCTTCCATCTTAATTGTTGACCTCAGTTCAGTCTAAAATAGTGTCTTATTTCATGGAGGGTGTCATGTTTTTATGGACTGAAAAGAAATCATTTATTTTTATTTATAAAAATGTGAACTAAACTGATCAGCAGGGGAGGCGGGGTGACTTGACTGGACCTCTTAATTGGAGACCCCTGGTCTAAAAGAACCCTCTACAAGAAACTTACATCTTTACATCTTATTTTTTTTAAACTGTAAAGCTTTTTATGATTGAAAAAGAAGAAGAAGCTTTATTGGTCACACACAATTATACACAGCACAATGTAGCGAAATTTGTCCTCCTTTGCATTTGACCCATCCCTGAGGAGCAGTGGGCAGGACTTACGGCGCCCGGGGAGCAAACTGGGATTCAGTATCTTGCTCAAGGATACTTTGACATGTGGACTGGGGGAACTGGGGATCGAATCACCGACCTTCTCACAAGTGGACAACCGCTCTTACCACCTAAGCCACAGACAGCACTTGTATAACCCATTTAGGCATCAGGTAAAAAAAAAAAAAAACACATCTAATGGGGATGGGAGCATTGAGGGTGTTGCACTCATCATGGTTATTTCCCTATTATTATCCCCTGCAATTAACAAAGTGGAGGAGGATATAGGAATCCATCACATCTTGTTTCCAGAGCGTAACACAAAAACTGATTTTTTTTTCATGAAACTTTCTACATACACCAATCATTACATGAAGTGGTGCCTTGTGAAATTTAAGGCCTGGGGGTAATTTTAATTTTTTCTGTTTCCATCCTTACAGTTTGGATTTAAGCTCATTCTAGAGGGTGGTTTTGGTTCTGCAGCAGATATCTCAATACTATTATACTATTTATATAATATACAGATACTATTCAATATTTTTGAACAAAACTTTCTATTTTGCATTGTTACGAGTTGAATTCAGGCTCATTCTGTAACTATGATTTGTCTCAGATGAGGGTTTCTGGGGCATAACTCAATGTTTTAACACAAAACTTTATGTACCCATGTACAGGAGGGGTGCCTATTGATATTTGGGGAATTTTAAGCAATTTATTTTATGTTTTATTTCAAATTTTTTTCACAGATGTGCAATTAACAATGAAAACTTAATGATTCCACATCACTAAGTCTTAAAAAGTTTAGTTTAGTTTTCTACAATATGAAAAACATACCTTAGGTGGGGATTTATTTCATTCTTGTATTTAAAGTTGACTAACGATTGAGCAGACTTTTGTTTTTTCATGATAATACTTGACTATAAATACTAGTAAACACCGACATTACGTGAGAGGGCCAAGGCACATCATAGAGCTGTGTGCCCCTGTGTTAATCATTATTAATTCAGTTTGTCTTTCTTCGATGAAATGCACCCGTGGAGGGGGATTATGAGTATTTCATGCTTATTGCACTGACATAATTAAAGCGTCTTTTAAAATTTTATCAATTTATCAAGAGTTTAAGACAGTAATAAAACGTAATTACGTATATTTAAAAGATAATTTAATAAGTAAAGATATCCAAACATGGACGCTCTGATGAAGGCTGTGTGCCGAAACGCGTCAGTGCGCATTTTGTGATGTGTGCCCAATAAATAAGCTAAATGTGAATTCATTTTAAGATGTGCTACCTTTTTCTCTCTCCATTTTTTTGGAATAATTGACTTTGGGTTTAGCACTTTACAGAAGAACTGTTGTTGAAGCGCAACTCATTCCTTCAATACAGGATATTCAAACAGGATTAATGAGAAAATTAGTGCAGGAATTAGAGACATAACTTGCAAATATATCATTATAATGCATTTTACGGAGGTTCCACTTAGAATCAAATTACATGAGAGTGGGACAGCCTGTCAGTTTGGGGATCTTCGAACAGGGTCATGTTCCACTAAGTCATTAAAGTGACTTAATGGCAGCTGGGAGGTCATCACTCAGTATGACTTCAGTTTAAATGTGGATTTACTTCTGCTACATTTCACCAGGCAGAACATTTGACACATGAACACACGGTGAATGTGGAGCTCAGAGCGACGGGCTCGTTTAGCGGTGACAGCAGAGATGTAGGCCGGGCTGCTGTCGCGGAGCAGGAGGCCTTTCTCCGTTCGTAAACTACTAGAGACTAAACACAACAAAGGCCACCGGCGTTCAGTGGCTCACTTTTTTAACAACAGTGACTGTGTCGACACCGGGCCGCCATTGTAGGGGAGGGAAATAACAAGCGACAATAATAATCGGTTTAAAAGTCTGACCGTCGCACGTTCGTACCGAGAGCTATTCTCTACGGACGGAACCCCGTCAGAAAGCGAACTGACGTCCACGGTGGATGAGCATATATCTTCATAACACCTCTCCTGCTCGGTGTGAAATCCACCGTGAGGCCTCCAGCCAGGCCCGAAAAATACCGACAAATACGTGCGGTTGATGCTCTTTGTCAGAGAGACATAAAGCCTTACCTTACTGGCCTCCCCTCCCCCTCCGCTCCGACATTTTAAGTCGTTCACTGTAACGCGAAACACCAGCAGAGCACAGCAGCCACAGCAGGGACCAGATCAGGGTGACAGCAGCCTCGGACTGAACCCAGCACGCCGGAGTTGTTCAGCACCCTGGACAGATCCAGACGAATCTTCAGCACCATGGACAGGAGCCACGCTGCACTGCCTCCTGCAGGAGCACAGGGGAGCTGCAGCCGGCCGCAGCTCATGGAGGGGCCGCCCTGCCTGGGATGGACTGCCCCTTCACTCAGACCGCGGGCTAGCTTGTAGCTGCTGGGGGTAACATGATGCCAGCGTTTTCAGGGCACCTGCAGGATGGACTGTGGCGGAGGAGGAGGATCTCAACAAGCACCCTCCTCTCTATAACACACCCAGTAATTTAAAACCAGCCGAGGAGTACAAGTAATGGAAGCGTTAACAGCTGCAGTACACTACTAGTACTAGTACTAGTGGTAGTAGACTATACTATAGTCTATGAACTGAAGTAACCAATGGTGTTCAGTACAGTTTTGGTCATCGTCATCAACAAGCAGCTCTGGAAGAAACTCATCAACCTCTTACAGTACAGTTCAGCGTCACCTTCGAGACCAGCCAATCATAGAACAGAGCTTTGTCCACGTGACTCTGATCAGTCAATAAGAACAAGAGACAGATGTCCACTAAAAAAACCTCAAAAACAGAGGAAGTGTCAGACATGAAGAGTTACTTTTAATATAAACATTATAAACATGAAACATTATTTATTTTATTTTGTATATCCATAACCTAGTACAAATACACACACGGTTAAATAAATAAATATTAAAAATTCTTCGGCATATCTCATCATAGCCTATTACTCAAACATTGGATGATGTTATTTCCTCTAATGTTGCTACTGTATCTTGCTCTATCTTGCTATCAGTGCTACTGTAACACTAAAAATTTCCCTGTTGTGGGACTAATAAAGGAATATCTCATAAAGTTATTGAGTTAATACATTCACCATTGGGAGAAGGGTCACAGTAAAGAAGACACCATTCAGCTGTTGTTCACTCTTTTAATTAACCAGTGGTCCAAGAGGATTAATCGGTTTTCCTCAAACATACAGAAAACTTTATAATTTGCTTCATCCACTGGGTCTGTGCAGAAGTTATCATGGTCCTTTTTCTTCAAAAGCAAAATGGAACAGTTAAGCTGGAGAACCCACATCGTGATCATTTTCCCATCTGTGTAACTGGTTTTCATTTGTTCTTTCTTGTTCATAGACAGAACAGCAAGCCATCTGAGTGTTCTTTCATGTTTTGTTTTGTGGCACCAGTCAGCTACAGTGTGGTGATATATCATGTTTCCCCCATATAATGTTTCAAACCTGCAGAACGTTTACAGTATAAACTAAGTAGATCACATTTTCTAACAACAGATGCAGTCTTTAGCAAGATTTGTGTCATCCACAAATTTAAAGTCAAATCGGTATGTACAGAAATAGCTCATGGTATCGATTAAATAAACAAAGACTACCATCAAGAGCATTCCAAAGTAAATGTCAAAATCACATTTAGCTTAATTTCAATTAAGTTCAATTAATTTACAATTCCATTGTGAAACAATACTTAAAATAAATGATTCCACCAAACCATGAGGCAGACTTTCATCAATATCATTAAGTACCACTGATATGAAATGGGTGCTTCATTTTGCAGTACTGAGGTAATGCTGTGTTGTGTTATGATCAAGCAACAAACACTTCCATCATATAATATATCTTAGAATGTCAGAAAACCCAAATGACACCTGTTTATGTGCTCTAAATTTTTAATATAAACTGTGTTTTAGTGTCTATTAAACAAAAAATATTGTTTTTTTAATTTTGTATACTTTACTTATTGTATTTACTTACTTCATCTACCAAGTTTATATAGCTCATTTGTTATTTCCAGTAACGCATTCGTGCAACTGCTTTTCATAATTACATTTTTTATGAAGTTCTGATTACGTGAATAAGCTTTCCTTCATTACATGTCGCCTTTTAGTTAGTAAAGTGGGCTTTGACAGAAAAAGCTATAACAAGAGCTGCTTTGTGATAGCACTTTCAGCTAAAAGAGGAGTTTTCTGATGAATGACAGCAAATACACACTGCACTGTTTTTGTTGTACAGAAATAAACTCATTGCAAGTGTAATTAAACAAATTAGACCGTCTTCTGCTTTTGAAAGTGATAATTCATTATATTGTGCTCTAAGGAAGAGTAATTTGGTAAGGCTTTGTATTTTCATTATCTTCATATATATATTTTTCTAGTTCTTTGATTCTTTCATCAAACTTTTGTCATTCTAAATTTATTTTATAGGTGATAGAGCTAGTGTAACTAATCATTTGACCCCTCAAATAGGCTTTAAAGGCCTCCCATCTTCCAGAAGCTGCCATTTATTTCATGTTTGTCTCAAAAAATACATCGATATATGTCCCAACAAACTTCATAAACTTTGTATCATGTAGCCATTTTGGATGTAGCCTCCATCTATAAGGGCCTTTAATAAACTCATAGGTAATATTATGTATCTGTGGGTATAAATTATTTGAAGCCAAAAAATAATTTATCTGTGGGTAAGAATTTGTTGATGGGGCAAAACAATAAAAATTCTGACTTGTTTGGATATTTTCTTCTCCACAGCTCACAAAAACCCAGAAATTTATGTAGTGTGTTCCCACTCTGTGAATGAACATGATCTATACCTTTGAGTCTATTAAGGTTTGAGGACAAGGTTGTATTAAAGTCTCCTCTAATAGGAAAATAGCCTGACATATGAGCTAAAAGTAAAAACAGCTCTAAAAAAACCAGGATTATCAGAATTTGCTCCACATAGATTTACAAGATTTATTTTGATATCAGTAAGTAATCCTTAGAGGATTAAGTATCTACCTGCCTCATCGGGTAAAACCTTTGAACGGGATAAATCTATGAATTAGTGTTATTACCCCTTTTGCGTTGGATGCATAGGATGCTGAATATACCTGATCTGGCCATCGTCTCTGTATTTTCTGTAATTCAGTAATTAGAGAGTGGGTTTCTTGTCACAATAGATGCTTTAACTTGCTTAATTCTGTGCATGACTTGTTTTAGGAGGGTTATTTAGCGTCGAACTCCTCATGATACCTCGATAACAGCTCTGATACTTAGGTATCACATTTGACAGCCTCAGCGGTGTCAGGGCATGTCACCGGAAGTCCCGCCCTAAACAGCGAACAGGACGGAGAGAAGGCGGAAATGCTACACCATGGATGTCAGCTTGCAGTGAAACCTCGAAGAAGAAGAAGCAAGAGCGAACGGACTAAAGGTGGTTTCTTAATATCTCAGTTATCCGGACTTTTCTCAGGTCTGGACCTGCCGCCTGTTTGACTCCATCACAGCTCAGGTTAGCCTCCCAGCTCACAGAGAGGCCTATATACAGCTAACATAGCTGTAGCCTTGTCTCGCAGCACTACTTTTCAGACATCAATTGAACTGGTAACGATAATCTGTGTCACATCTCACTGAACTGGCTCTGATATGTTTTGTAAGAAAAGTAAATAACTTGAACTAAATATTAACTAAGTCTAAATACGTTATCGGTAAAGGTAGCGAGTCACATCTACTGTAAAGTAGCTATGTCTTTGTTAACTTTTGATGTTATAAAATAAGTCAAGTTAAAGTTAGCTCATCTAGTGAAAGCATTGAGTATTGAATAGTTCATAATTAGGTAATAGTATTTTCTAATAGATTAATTGGGAAGTCATATATCAACAGTCTCTGGAGGATCCAGCTTCTAAGATATTTATTGCTGCTAAGCTATTATCTTTTTTTCTCTCCAACTAATGGCCCAACAACACAAGACTATGGAAGAGAATTAGGGCCACATATTTTCTTTCTTTTTTTTATTTTTTTTTTTAGAATTTTGACTTTTAAGTCAGAATTCCGACTTTATTCTCACAATCCTAAAAAACAAAATTCTCACAATCGCCCTAATCCTCTTCCGTACAGGACATCACCTTGGACTGGGAAATTGCGATACATCGACTTAAATGTTAACAAGCATGAAATACTCAGGATCCCCTCCCACAGATACATTTCACTGAAGACAGATAGAAATTATTAAAGTTGTTCCTGTTCATTGCAAATATATCTGAGGGAAAGTTCAATTTTCAAAATTACAAAAAACAAATAAAATGCTGAAAATATAAATAAAATATCAAGAGGCACCTCTCCAGTACATGCAAGATATATACATTAACTTTTGTAAAAAAAAAAGAAGCAAATTTTAACTTGTAACCATTAGCAAAAAATAGAAATGAGGAAAAGTCATTAATCGCTTGTCTTTATTTCATGTAGTTAGTTTCCTAGGTTGATGAATGTTGTAATACATGTCATAATACACGTACATTCTGTGTGTGTGTGCAGCTGCAGGATGGACATGTCCAGCAGGTTGGCCTTGTGGCAGGAGCTGGCTGAGAGCTGTGGTCTCAGTACAGTCCAGCAGAGCCTCCAGCAGGTCTGGAGGCTGCTGCTGCTCTGTCTCATCTGCAGACTCTGCTTCAGACTGGGTGAGCTGCACTGAGTTCATATCAGCTAGTAGCAGCCGTCACAGCAAGGTTGTTTTTATATAGACTTTGCTGGAAGCAAATTTGGATATTTCCTCCACTGACATAATATTCCTTTAGTTCGACACTGTTCATATCTAACATTGTATAATCTTGCTTTGGTTGCATGAACTTGGTTGTTTTCCATATCATGCTAATTCATTACACATATCTCTGTCAGATTTAACCAGTATTATGGAAACAGGAAGTCATTGGTGTTTATAAGTCCAGTGTCCTTGTGTTTCTCAGGAGGAGTGTCCACTGTGAAGCATGTAACGTCAGTGCTGACTGGGATTTACAGCCTCTATCTCTTCTTTGACTTAAACATACTGTGGGTGTTGTTGCTGAGTCTGCTTTGTTACCTTGTACTGCTCCTCAACCGACACTCCCGCACCAGAGGCCTCTTCCTCTCCGTCGTCATCCTCGTCTTCCTCCTCATTGGGTGAGTTATTTTCCTCCAATGTCCTCACTAAATCTGCTCAAATTTCATAATTCATTTAACGGACCTGATAGTTTCTGGTGTATAATTCAAGTCTTGTTTTTGTCCCTCTTCATTTCAGAGAGTTGCATTTAATTGACATGGTGACCTGGCATAAGATCAGAGGTAAATATACCATCATTTCATGTGTTCATATACTGAGCAACAGTAGAAACGCATAATTTTAAGAAGTGTGAGAAGCAAGCAGCCCTAGAACTCTATTGTGTGTGTGTGTGGCAGGCTCTCAGATGGTGGTGGCCATGAAGGCCATCTCTTTGGCCTTTGACCTGGACAGAGGGGCTGTGGCCACCATGCCCTCCCCAGCTGAGTTCCTTGGTTATGTTCTCTTTGTGGGCTCCGTTATCTTCGGCCCTTGGATCAGCTTCTCCAGCTATAAGAACGCAGTCGAAGGCAGAAAACTGGTGGGTAGCTGCTGCCTCCTGCTTCCTCTGTGTGTACGCTACACTTCATGTGTAGTGATGAGGTTGTAATGAGGCGGTGTGTTCCTCAGAGCTGGTTGTGGCTGCGTAATTCCTCCGTCTGCCTCCTGAAGAGTCAGATCTGTCTGCTGGTCTCCAGCTGCATCGCCCCTTTCCTCTTCTCTTTGTTCATCCCCATCCATGGAAACGCAGTCACACAGAGGTAAGGCATATTTTCATCTTAGTCCCCCTGCAGCTCGGTAGAAGTCATTATCGGTAGTTTACCAACAGCTTTTATCTGCTGGTTTGAGAATGTGCTGTCTTTCTTTCTTTCCCTGCTTCCAAGATGACAAAGGTAAGGCTTGTTTTCAGGATAAGAATGAATCGCTTTTCCCCCCACAGGCTGCCATAAGTCTACTGCAGTGTGATTCATATTAAACATGCTCAGGGGAGATTTATTATTCCATCCTGTCTTTGAGGAAATGATGTTCTTCTCCCATCATCACTTCATACCTCTAGAAAGGGGGCTGGAGAAGCCGCTGTGTCTATGTGCTGACCATCTCGTGTGCTACTTGAAATCAAAGCTATTTGACTTGATGTTTTTGGAGTAACTGTACCGCTTTTAATAACCAGACATATTGTTTACTGGCATTACTTTGATATTTTAACAGAATAAAACATTTGAAGAAAGACAACATGTTTCGTAATATCATCATGTACAGTAAATAAGGCTAAATCAGCATTTTGTTATAAGGGCGCCGTGAATATATATATATATATATATATATATATATATATATATAGAAATATATATACAGTATATATATATATATATATATATATATATATATATATATATATATATATATATATATATATAAATATAAAAAAATTATTAAATGTTAAATATTTTTTTCCAAAACCAAAATGTCTGAAAAAACAGATAACGAGCACAAACATTCATTTAGATTTTTTACTTCGGACACAAATGGTGTGACCCGGAGGTGACCGAAGGAAGGGGTGGTGCAAATCGCAGCTTCGGCACCTAGCTTCGGCATTTCTGGTGGCATCTCCCAGATGCCGAGAAGATACCGCGGCACATGCTGGCACATGTCCCTCTTTGGGTCTGGACTTCAGGTGGCATCCCAGATACCACTGAAATGCTGCAGTACTTGTTGCTGTTTTGGTCTCTTGTCACTGACATGCTGCTGCAGCAGAGCTGGGATTCTACAGGTTAGCACATAGCACACCATTCATACACGTCAAACTATGATGGCACCAACAGAGGATGTAAGCAGGTAGTAGTTGTTTTGATTAAATATGCAAAACCACAGGTATGAGTCAATATGGTGAGTATGTGTGTTTCTGAAATTATTTTACTGCACAAAGTGTGAATAATCCGATTACTTAAGTGCCTGTAAGTAATCAATGCCCGAGGACGACTTGGCTTCAAATCAAAGGAGATTAAGATGTCTTCTCGGAGAATTTCATGTTTGATGTGTGTGGTGTGTCGCACAGGTGGCTGCATGCGTATGAGAATGCAGTATCCTTCCACTTCAGCAACTACTTTGTGGGTCACCTCAGTGAAGGCACCAGCATGCTGGCTGGAGCAGGCTTCACTGAAGAAAAAGACAAAGTCTTATGGTGAGTTAAGCTGCTGGGATCTCCTTTATAGTTTGACAGCAAAGATATCCTGTGGCTCGAACTATACTGCACTTCTATGAAGTTCTTTACACAGTAGAGGCCTCTCAACTGAGAAGGTCTGGTCATGCTTTGTAATGAGGCGAGCTGGTGGAATATGCAGGAGATGGTGGTTGGAGGGTCTCTGGTCAGGGAACTAAAACATCTGAAGTAAAGCTCAGTACGTTTATTAATATTCTGGGTTGGATGTGGGCCACAACGCAGTTACCCCCTAGAGCGGGTTTAGTTGTAACTAAACCTTGACTAAGAGACGAGATGATTGTTGTCTTGTTACCTCTGTTTTCATCCATGTCCATTGGTTGGTTGGTTTGTTTGTCTCAAGTATTTTCTCCAGATAACTTGTGTACAAGAAAAACCTTTGTGGCCCCCAAAACTCACATACTTAACCACCAGTTACACCAGACCTAAATAAAAATGGCAGAAGAAGCTTACACAACGTGCTAAAGATAGAAAAAAAGCAAAATAGACAAAAATACACTAACAAATAAGAGTAACAGCAGCTCCAACAGGTTTTCTACTGTTGTTCCCCGTAAGGCAAAAGTTGTCAATTTTCCCCCATACTATGCAGCCATGTTTTACTGTGCAGGGATTTAAGTGTGGTGAAGCCTCTCAGTGTGGAAATGCCTCGCTCTATGGTCCTGGTGGTGACGTCCTGGAACATCCCCATGTCCCAATGGCTGAAAACCTGTGAGTCCCAGCCTCCACTCTTCACTACACACTGCTGCCTAAACAACACACCCAACAGGATGTTTGGTCTGCTACATGTTGGGGCCGCACCATATTGGAAGAAAGTGACTTTCTGTTTTTCTTTTCTGAGATATATATATATATATATATATATATATATATATATTGCATTGTTTGTTGAATTTTCCCCAGATAACTTAAAGCTTTATTTGTGTGTAATTAATCATTCTAAAACTTTTTTGATAAAAAAAAAAGGGCTGGCAGTCAGGATCACCTCACCAATAATAATAATTATATAATACAAATGAAATAGCTCAGTCTAACCATACAAATAAATGAAATAGCAAGTATCAGTCAGATATACATCACCAAATACCAGTTCTGCCAAACAGGAAGGACTCGTCCCACAGTCCCAGAGTTCTCACCTGGGAAAGACTGAAAGACAGTTCAGATCCGATCCAGTTCACAGGATTGTTCTTTATAAAGTTCCCTTCTAGTTTCCTTATCATTGAGTGGAAGATTGTAGAATCATCTCTTTGTCTGACACCAGATATTAACCTGTTCCAGCTCCAGAAACCTGATGATTTTCTATTGACTATGTTAAGGTTTTACACAGTTATATGAAAGGTCACACTCATACTGTAGGTCAGATTAACTTATATCAGAGTGGACAAACAAGTCCATGTCATTGTGCGCTAAAAAAAGTTTCTTGGACCATTGAAGTCAACCACGATGGGATTTATCCCATTTAGCTTTTTTTTCTTTTAAAAATTAGCAATGTGACATCTGCGTTTAATTAAGGTCAAATATCTCTATTTTCAATGTTTTTGACATCGTAACATTTATGGATTAAATTTATATTCTCTCTTTAGAAAGAAAAGCTTCATACACAAATCTTAATATCAAAAACAAACTTGAAAGTTTATTCCAAATCTTATCTTTTGTAAGTTCTAACAGTCCATGGTTTGATCCCTGATGAACAGTGAGAAACCTGAAGTCCCCAGTTACTATATTATTTATATATATATATATATATTACAGATGTTTTGTAAATGTCATGTTTATATTTTTATTAGTTATTCAGAATGTCTGAGTGATTAATACCCTGTATATGTTTTAATGCACAGCAATGATTAGTGATTTCATCCTTAAATAAGAATAATATTTCTGCTTGTGTATCCACTGATGAAGGCAGACAGCGTTTTATTTAGTCAGACAGATGATCGAGTAAATTTAATCAAAGAAACACCCTGTGTGTGACTCTCTCTTCTATGTATAGACTTTATTAACACCTAATGTGGTATACAGCATTGTGGGACTCGGGTACACATCTCAGTATTAGTTCACATACATGGTCGCCATCAAAACCTTTGTCTGGTGCTTAGTTTTTAAATCAGGAGGGTGAGGTTCCAGTGGCAGAGAGAAAGTCATGAAATGCATCAACAGTCTGCATAGCAGCACACTGGACAACACCTATAGGTGCTAGTGCAGTTTGCACGTCTCTTTCTCTCACCCTGACTGTTCTTGACCTCCCTGTTCTGTTGCTTAGACCAAAAAGTTCTATTTCATACCATGAAAAGCAGGCAGACTTATGAACCTATGAACCTGTTCCTATCTGTGTGTTTCAGTACAGCGTTGCACCTTCTCGACAAAGTGGAAGTACAAATATAAAGGCAAACATGAGCCATGGATTATAATGTGGATAGCTGTTTGAAATTATACACATTGTAATGATAAAAACTGGAAACGTTAGTGACAGAAAAGTGACAGTTTGTATCCACAAGTTTTAATTGAAGTTACATTAAACTTGTTTTCTATGTTATCGCTATGTTTGTTTTGTCCTCCGTGTTCCTCAGATGTCTTTAAAAACGCCATGAAACTGGGGACTTTTCCAGCCATCCTGGTGACGTACACAGCCAGCGCCTTACTGCATGTTAGTAAGATGATGCACTTCCACAGCCATTGTAATATACACTATCCTACAGTCATGTTGGAGACAGTTATTATTATGTTAGAAGTAGGGTCTGGCCTTCGATAATCCCACTATCTGTTTAATCAAGTCATGTAAATTGAAATCTTTCTCCCTCATTTTGAAACGCCCTGTACTCCACAGAAATAGTCCACCAATTTCTCCTCAGAAGTAAATTATGGACGACTTAAAGGTTGATCACTCTGTAAAGTCCATCAACATTCACTTCACTGTGTTTGGGAGAACATGAAAAACTACAATGTGCTGCCATCCATTTGTTCCCTGATAGGTTAACACTGGGCTGTTTGTTCTTCTACTTTTCTTTGTGAATGCAGATGCTGCTTCACGTGGGCTGGGTGCAGCTTTTATAAGATGCTGAATGACTGACACTAGTTGAGTTTAACACACTGTTTGTTTTCTTTAGGGTCTGAGTTTTCACCTTGGAGCTGTTCTGCTCTCTTTGGGCTTCATCACATATGTTGAACATGGTAGGGATAATATTTATATGTGCATTTTTAATTGTTAAAGATTAACCAATGAAGCTGAAATAGAATTTATTCTATTATATCATTTAACTGCTGTACCAGATGCAAACATTTTTACTTCATCCAGAAAGGTGGAATCTGGTCTGTTGATGACTCTTTGTGATGCCTACACAATAAGGAATAGTGTTAGACCAATGTGATGGTGTCAATAAAAGCAAGCCAGTTGGGATCTAACACCTGAATGGTTAAGCCTGTTGATTTTATTTCTCATCCTCAGTTCTGCGAAAGAAGCTTGCATCCATCTTTAATGCCTGTATCCTGTCCAGGCCCTGCAGCCCTGACTGCAGCCATCAGCACAAAAAGGTACAGCGTCAGCGCTACAATGCAGAAAAGTAGGCAATGGAAAGCAATGCTAAGGAGTCCAAGCATTAACACACCCATTAAGATATTAATGGCAACCTGCATCTGTTATTAAAGCAGTTAAAAGCGGCATGAACAAACCACCTTCATAGTCAGTGTCAGGGAAATTTTAATCTCTGCTGATGTACTCAGAATCTGGGTTTTCAAAGTTTACATGTCACTTAAAGGAAGAGAAAGTTACAGAAAACGGTATTTTAAATTGTGTGTCTTTGTTTTCTGTGGATTTAAAGTTACAGAAAACAAATAAAAACTAAAAATGAGTTTGTTCTCACTAGAATAGGATGATAGGGCTGTTTCTATAAGATGCAATAAATACAGAAAGACCACAGACAGGGGCAAACTGTCAGGAGAGGCAAACCTGGCAAATGTTTGGGGCTCCCAAATGGCCACTTATATTAAAACATTTTGCAATGTCAACTATAAATCCCCTTAAACCTCCCATGAAGGGACCTTACAGGGCCTCACAAACACCCCCAAATCCCCCTATGTGGGGCCCTTATAGCTACTGTATGACAGCTGGATATCTTTAGTTTGGACACCTCTACAACTGAACTGTCATACATACGTTAGTCCGTGCAATGAAGCGAACATACCTGTCTGGTCAAAAGAAACAGAAGTAGAAGGAGGAGGAAAAATGACACCTAGATAGTGGGAAGTGAATACATAATCATAATTGAATACACCATGATTAGATGTCTTAAAACACTTATTGTTGTTTGCTATTTGCAAAGTGACACACAGATATAGACTACAAAAAAAACATAAATAAATGTAGGTATTATTGGCATCGGAGTGATTCACAGTCTGCTGGCAAACTTTATACATGATGCAATGATAAGGTCATTTGTAACCTGAAGCTATGATGCACTCTAAAGCCTGACTGGAAATCCTCAAACGATTGTTTTGTAGAAAGTCACATAACTAATTAGCGACTGCTTTCTCCAGAACTTGAGAGAGGAAGGGACGATCAGCTGTAGGTCCATAGTTAGCTAAAACCTCTGGGTTTAAAGGTTGAAAAGACTGAGAAGCACTATGAGGAAGTTTTTGCAGCTGTTTGACGTTTATTCATTTTTCTTTTGATCTGCAGGATTATTGGGTGATGTTACTAAATCTGGTCTTCAGCCTCCTGGCCATCTTCCACCTCACCTACCTGGGTTCCATGTTTGATGCTGGAGTTGATGAACAAGAAGCAGAAGAGGTAAGAGCACCTGAAGGTCTGAGCCTAAGGAAAAATGCTACATACCACGTGCAGGAGACAGAACTGCATTAAAAGCCTACAGGGAAAGGGATGGGTTATGTTCACCGATCCAACAGAGAAGAGATCACATAAATATAGTAAATTAAACAATTCAGAGAGAGTCAGAGCATCTCACTCCACAGTGATCGGTTCTATACAGATTTTTGTTACCTTTTGTGCTCTTAATGTGATTAGCTTCCAGTCGAGGTATCTCAATTTGTTCCAAAAACGTGTTTAATGATGACTTAAGTGTTAATATCCCCATTCAGACAGCTTTTTCATTCTGGGCCTGATGCACCTTTATTCTGCCCCGATGTCTGTCTGAATGCAATGAAGGTGTAATGGGGTGTCAGTTTGTTCCACCTCTGTACCAACACCGAAACAGGCGTTTGTCTGAATGAAGTGTCCCGGCGTTATGGAACGAGTGTGCGACCTACCCCGGGGATGTAACGATGCAGTGGCAACAAGAAGTCTGTTAATTGAAGAACAAGCACAGAAACTGTCCACTAAACTGGGGAGATAGTGAAATATATCAGATTTTCTGTTCGCTGCAACGTCATATGTCACATTGCGTTACACCGGCATAACTATGAACACACACACCAAGGTGGCGTTGTGACGCCTTGGTCTGGTCCGGTTTGAACACAACGAAGGGGTCACAGAGAAGGGAATTCATTTTGTCACTGTTGCATAAGGCCTGTCTGAAAGCGACTAATATGTCTTTTCAATCCAAATCCAAATCAATCCATTTCTCAACACCTGAAGATGTTTTTTTGTCAACACAAGAACCTCCGCCAAGGCCCAACAATCCTCAACATAATTATTAGGGCCTGTGTTCACCAAAGCATTTTTTCCTGAGGCCAGTGTATTTAAAAAAAAAAAGATTTGCTATGGTAGCGCTGCATATTTACACTACGCTATAAATGCCAGTAGAGTGACGAGGCGCTGAGCGTCTTTTCTGCACGTTTTGCGTTTTTTTGTGGTCGCCAAGGGTGGAAAAATGTTCAACTTTGGGTGAAACACTTCACCGGTCACTGTCACTTTTTACACAGCCATCCAATCACAGTGGAGGAGGGGCGTGCCAAATACCACAAAATCTCATGAACCCATATTTTTTCCAGTGTAAAATGAGGCTCTAACCTCAGTGGTGTACACATGGGTCACAATGTATATCCACATGGTTGATTGTCTGTTGCTCCTGCTTACAGGGTTATGCTGCCATCCACACCATCCACAGGTGGTCTGAACTGAACTGGGCGAGCCACTGGGTTGTGTTCACCTGCTGGGTCTTCTACCGGTTAATTTAGTGATGTCATCGGAGCCGACGGAAAGGCAGGCAGACAGTAGAGTGGAGCGTTGGACGGGCGCATGGCTGCATCTGTGCTGAGGTGGTGTTCACAACTGGAGAGAAGATGCTGATGGAGTTGATAAAGAAACCTCTTCATCCCTATCTAACAGTGGGAAGCTAATACATACATGCATTACGATACCTGGACATTTTGGGTGTTTCACGACAATTATTTGATGTCATTGACAATATAATGTGAAGAAAGAAAGACCACTACATGTAAGACCTCCGGATAGACCAGACTAAGTCTTCCATTGTCCATTTTCAAAACCATTTCAATTTTATAGAGACATGATTGTATAGATTATTGTTACAACTGAATATTTTTACTCCTATTTTGTTTGTTTTTGATATTTTTTCTATTAAATGTTTGTTTAAATGTGAACATGTTCATTTGCCTGCTGTCAGCATAATAACATACTGACTGGAGTATGGAGACTGGAGGTGTCCCACTGAAAATCATAGCTACATAGCATGGGCTACAAACCACTGTCTTTGCAGCTTAAAGCTAGTTTGAAACGACCACCTTCAAATGGACCTTTATATAAAGATACTCACCACTAAAATACATGCAGAAGAACAGATGGACACTTAAACATAACGTTAGTTATTACTGTAGGATGATGGTTTTATCCAAAGCGACTTATAACCCTGCTTTCAACCATGTACTGTACATACAACCCAAAATCCAATAATCCTGTAAGAACATCATCGTCATCAAATACTGTATTCTCAGCTGTTTCATGTGCTACATTTAGAAACAAAGACTTTTTCTTTCATAGTCCTAGAACACATGGTTTTTCAGTCTATGATGGGAGATGTGTAATTTCTGCTGTCCTGATATAATGAAAATACTATTAAGACTGCATGAAAAGCACCTGGGGCCCTATTTATAAAGCTGTAGTGTGTAATTGGAGACTAGTGAGGTTGTTACACATTCATCAGTTTTGAGTTTTGTGTTCACCTAATGCACATGGTTTAGTTTACGTGGATCATTTAAGATTATTTGCATGATACACTTGACTCTGTGGATTTCATGTGCATCAAGAAGGAAAGCGCCGTAAGAAGTAAATTCTTAGATTTATGTTTTCTGAAGTTGTTCCCTTTAGAGTTAAGACTAGACAAGAGAGGTACTTCACAAAGTATCATCAACGTTTTGCTCCTTGCTCAGAGTTTCCAAATCACTCTGGAGCCAGGACTCCTCAGTAGAAGCTTTAGGTGAAGTTCAGAGCTCTCCGAAAGTATCCTTAGAATGTTTGTGAAGACGACCACTGGTTTGTTGCCTGCAGAGAGGACTTTTCCTTTAGTTATGTATTAGTTTGTGCATTACTCTTTTGTCTGTTCAAGGAAAGGTTCTGAAAAAGATTGGCTGATAATTGGAGGGAATGCACACATTGACAGCTGCCATGATCATGAAACTTTAGTTGATTAGTTGTCATGCAAATATTTGCAACTAGTGATTTAATTGTCTTCTTCTGGTCATTTTATCCCTATGAAGAATATATATATATAGAGGCATATATATAATATATACATATTATATATATCTCTATATATCTCTATATATATATATCTCTATATATCTATATATATATCTATATCTCTATATATATATATATATCTCTATATATATCTCTATATATATATATAGAGAGAAAGAGATATAGACAGAGAGATATCTCTATATATATATATATCTAGATATATATCTAGATATATATAGATATATATATCTATATATAAATATATAGATATATCTATAGATATATAGATATATATAGATATATCTATAGATATATATCTATAGATATATATATATATATTTAAATATCTCTATATATTTATATATGGGTTCTTTCCTGCCACCAAATGTTGAAAATTGGTTGCGTATCTTTTTTGTAATTTATCAAAAAGACAAACTTTCATAGCATTTTATTATGATTATGATTATTCACGAGCTCATGCAACAAATATTTGGTTATATCAGTATCTGGATTAGTATTCTATATCGACATTTTAACGTTACTTAGACACAGACAAAGATTGGACTAAATAAACGAGTTAAAATTAAATTAGACATCACCACGACACCAGTTGATTATTTATGTTATGATAAATTAAAAAAAAGAAGTTTTCTTTAATATTTAGTTTGAGTATGGAAGTGAAGCAGAATCTTATCATCATGCTGTTCCAACGAGGGCTCCAGTGTGATCGTATCTCTTTGTAATCCAGCCTTGACTTTTGTGTCTTTTTGGAGACTTTCTGAAATAAAACCCTAATAATGAATCAGTCACTGAATTTATTCTGTGCTTATTTATGCATTAATCTGTATTGGAATCCTACAAATGGCTATTGTCAAAGGCATTGTCCATTGGCCCAACCCTAGTTCACATTACACACATTTGACCAAATTTTTTTTTTAGGTATATTGATTAGTTGAGCTTTAACATACACAGGTGTATTGTTGCTCTTACAATAAGCAGACTAACCTCACACAGGATGGACTTGGATCCCCACTTGTCCTCTTACCTGTACCTAGTCAATCATTAATGTCTGCTCAGATGGGGACTGCTCATGTCAACCCGGAAACAACAGCACAGAAGCCTGTGGAAGCCATTCTCATCCCTGATCCAGGGACATAACGTGGTAATTTTGGTGTTCAGTTGGACATTAGTTGCCAAGTTTTGTTGGTGACTGTGTCTGTATGTTAGTAATGTGACAGGTGGACAGATTGTTGAGCAATATTAAATATAGAATGGGAAGGGGGGGCAACTGTAGCTGGATTGGGCCTGAGATCCCTCTGTCATCACAGTTCTTCAGTGGTAAGTAAAGTTCTCTATAGCATTACAGCTAATGGCATTAACAAAAAATAACAAGAAACTTTCAGCTCGATGTGACTTTAGTTTAAAATATATATATTTTTTAATATAAATACTTGATTTTTCTCTGCCAAAATAATAGAACCAACAACAAGGATCTCTAAATGTTTTGAACAGGACTGTCACCAGGGCTAATTAATATAACAAATGTTTGTTGTTGTTATTATTATTATTATTATTATATAAATGTAAAAGTAGACATGCATAAAAACAAGGATGATAATGAGAATAGAGAAAAGCTAAAATAAGGATGAAGATAAAATACAGAATAATCCTATTCTATAACATTTTATAATTCTATTACTGTAGTATTTATACTTATCTATAAATAAAAATATTTTACTGTTGGTCATTATTGTTTATCTTATTTAATTATTCATATTTCATAATAAAATTACATACTATTATTACTTTGTAGGACATATGTACTGGGACACAGTAAACTAAATTAGGATCAGCTGCATCATTCAGAGTTTAAATATGGATGGGGGCCAGGGAAGTTACTGTTGATCATTTTAATAGTGTCACGGCGCACGTTTCCTGATGAGTTGATTGGCTCTTAGGCTAGGGGGGGGTGGGCTTACCTAGTGAGAGAAACCTGTGTGATGCAGGAAGTGGAGGAGAAAAGCAGGTGTGTGGCCCCTAACAAACAAGGAAGATGTGATAGCGAGTTTTTGGGACTACAAGAACCCTCTGATGTTATTTTTGAGTTAGTGTCTACATGTGTAAATGTCTATACATGACCTGTCGGTGGAGAGCTGAAAACGAGCTGGAACGAGCGGACCTCGGAGTAGCGCCGGAGCAAAGGAGCCACCGGTAAGCTCACCTCATTTCACCTCTAGCCTTTGAGCCAAACTCCTATTAGTATCTGTACGGGCAACCAAACCTCGGAAGCCATAGACGAGATGTATGAATGTCCCCGGGGTTGTGGTGTCGTGACAATATTTCAGATTTGTAATATTTGACATACAGCCCAGGCCTCGGTGTGATCAGACTGTGTGTTTTGTCAGCCATTAAAGATGAGCTGTGGCTTTTCCTCATTCCGGCCGCCCTGGCTCTCATTTTACTGGGGATATTTCTGGAGGAGGTGGGCTTCTTCCTGCGCCACATCACTTCATCCAGACGAAAACGGCTCTACCTGTGGATATTAGGAATGTACCCGGTAACGTCATCTCCTCCTCTGATAGCAGGACTTCTCTCCGTGCAAAATGAATGAACGACCACCTTAAATGTGAATATTTTTGGTCCAAGGTGCAGCTGTGCCTCAATCTGTCAATGTTGGTTTTATTTTAGGTACTTGCCTTTACCTCCCTCATAGCGCTGTACGTGCCACGCTCCTCCTCGCTGTGTAATTTCATCGCTTCACTGTGAGTTATTAAGTCTTGACATAAACTCCAGACTAGAATCACATCTGTTGCTAATTGGCCCTGCATGTTGCTGCTCCTCCCTCGATGTGTGTGCAGGTATCACTCCATCACCTTGCTGAAATTCATGGGCCTGATCACAGACTTCTTTGGAGGGAAAGCTCGTATGTTGGCAGCTTTGTCTGGACAGCAGGTATCTCCGGATCCTTTCCCCTGTTGCTGCTGCTGCTGTCTCCCATTGGTGGCCATCAACAGGTACACACCAAACACAAATCAGCATTAAATTAAATACAGGATTCTGTAGTAGACATCACTGCATTAAAAACAGACAGGATTCTGTAGTGGATATCACTGCATTAAAAACAGACAGGATTCTGTAGTGGATATCACTGCATGGTCTCAGAACACTTCCAAAAGCCATTGTCTGTGAACACAGTTTGTCGCTGCATCCACTAATAACAGCTGAAATGCTACCATATAAAGAGGAAACTGTATATTAACCAGATCCAGAAACGCCCCACCTTCACTGGGCCTGAGCTCATTTAACATGGACTGAGGTGAAGAAGAAAACAGTCCTGTTGTCTGATGAGTCAACATTTGAAATTCTTTTTGGAAATTATGGACGCCGCGTCCTCCAGACTAAAGAGGAGAGGAACCATCCGGTTTGTTATCAGTACACAGTTCAGAAACCAGCATCTGTGATGGTATGGGGGAGCATTAGTGCTCATGGCATGGGTAACCTGCACATTTACCATTAATGAAGGCACCATTAATGCTGAACCATACAGATTTTGGAGCAACATATGCTGCCAAGTAGACAATGTCTTTTTTAGGGAAGGCCTTGCTTATTTCAGCAACACAATGTCAAACCACATTTTGCAGGTATTACAACAGCATGGCTCCGTAGTAAAAGTCGGGGTGCTAAACTGACCTGCCTGCAGTCCAGACTTGTCACCCATTGAAAATGTTTGAAGCATTATAAACGTAAAATATGACTCTGAACTCTTGAGTTGCTGAAATCCTACATCAGGTAAGAATGGAAACATTACACTTTAAAATGACAGCATTTGGTCTCCTCAGTTCTCAAACACTTACAGAGTGTTGTTAAAAGAAGAGGTGATGAAACACAGGGGTAAACATGACCCTGTTCAACTTTTTAGAAACGTGTTGCCGGCATCAAATTCTAAATGAGGATATAATTTTCAGACACAATTAAATTTCTCTGTTCCAACATTTGAAATGTTGTCTTTGTGCTATTTTCTATTACATATGAAGTTTCAATGATTTGCAAATCATTGCATCCTGTTTGTATTTACACTTTACACAGCATCCCTACTTCTTTGGAAATGGGGCTGAATATTAACCTGTATCCAGCTTTGATATGAAGCATTTGATATGCGCACATTGATACATTTTTGCCCGAGTCATCTGCATCAGCAACAACAAAAAACGTCACATGGGTAGATCGTGAACAGTTAACAGTCAAAAACTGTTGTCATCTCTCCTCTCTGGTCGTTTTATTTTACTGTGCTGCCGTAGGGCTGATGTTGACAGTCTCAGTGCATACGTATATACAAAAAACCACAGGAATTCCAATCATGCAATGACCATGAATTGGATATGTATTTGGTCTAAGATCACACATGGATGTGACTCAAATCTGATTTGAAAAAATCTGATTTTTGTCACATTAAACCAAAGAAAAAATGGAATTTAGTCACTTCAGCCTGGTAATGTGAATGTAGCCTTTAAGAACCCACGTCCTCCGGAAAATTAGAACGCAAGTAAAAATGTGGGGAGGCATTAGAGTTAGTGAAACATCCGTCACCATAACAACACCACTGTCAATAGTAACAGTGACCTTATCAATGCAGCGCTTTCCTTACTTTCCTGGCACAGATTTATTATTTTTACAATATGGATCTGTGTCATATTCATAGATGACAGTTCCATCACTGAACCCAATGCAAACATTTAAGATAGTGTCCATTTTCTTTCCTATGTAATGTTGAACAGGTTCATCTGACTGTATAAAGTCCTCTTTGTAGCATATTACTATGAACTGCAGTGTGACTTGCCGCTAACTTGTTAAAGCTGTGTCTCCTCTTGTAGCAGCAGCCTTGGCTGGATGATGGCTGCGGTGCTGCAGCTCTCTGTTGTCCGCAGCATCTTATTCTCTGTGACACTGGTGCTGTGGACAGATGAACAGTACGACTATGGAGATGTGAGTCATTCATTCCGACCCCTGGTCCACCAGTGAGCATCATGTAGTCAAGCTGTAGTCTGTGGGGTGTAATATATTCAGCTTCATAGTTGCTCTGGTTTAAGGACAGTTATGGTGTGAAGCTTTTTGATTTGTCTGTATGCCTTTAGTTCTTTGTATCTTGTAGATTGTTCATAAATGGTTTTCAGTTCTTTACCATGTTAAGACATTTAATAATTTTTTATCCCATAACACATTCTTTACTTAAGACATTGTTTAAAAAACTAACTTGTGTGGTGACAGAGTGTCTTTACGAACCACAACAACTAAAGTTTTTGACATCTACTGACTACATTAGAAGGCTTTGGAGTCGTTCAGAGAGAAACAGATAAATTCAGCATTATGCAAGCCTCACAAATGCTTGTCAGATTGTCTAATGGCATCTTAAACCACATTTTGTTTCTTGTTCTCCAGGTGGATTCAGTCAACCCCAACGTGTATGTGAATGGCATCATAAGTGTGTCCACCTTTGTGTCCTTCTACGGCCACCTTCTGTTTTACAAAGCCACGAAGAGCGCTTTACATGGCTATGGACTGAGAGCCAAGTTCATCTGCATCATCGTGGTGCTGGTGCTGTGTGGCCTGCAGAATGGCATCCTGGAGACCATGGGTGCTCTGGAGGTGATCCCATGCACACCACCCTTTTCTGTTCTGACCAGGTCCCAGTGTAAGTCACAGCACAGGTAACTGGTTTATCCAGGTAACTTCAGGAGTAACTTAGTGAAACTTACTACATACTGTATTGTGAAGGTTTACTGGAGGCAACTTTAAAATATGATTAGATCTTCATTTTTTTGGATCTTTCCTTTAGTCTGTGAAGATACTGTTGTAAATGTAGGCCATCACTGATAGAAGCAGAAGCTGCAGGTTAATAAAGTTAACTGTGTGAACTGGGTGTCCAGTGGTTTGCCGGACATCAAAACTTTCTTTTTATATGTCATCAATCATTGGCTGTTAACTGCCTTCACATCTGTGTATTGTTTTCTCTGTTTACCTTCAGTGATCTACCACTACTGTGTGATTGTGGAGATGTTCTGCATCAGCCTGTATGCCCGCCACACTTTCCGTAAGGTGGAGCCCAGTGTGGTGGAGGATGTGGAGGTTCCCATTGGTGTCTGGCAGATGGAAAAAGCTGTTCAAACAGACGATGTTCAGATGACGCGTCAGGAGGTCGGCCTGTTATCAGAGGAGGCTTGGCCTGACAACAGTTACAACAGTAACAGCGAGGACAGCCTGTGCAGGATAGAGCATGCACCTCTGGACGGTTTCACCTTCCCTCAGACCAGAGGTCAGCAGCCAGGCAGACCAGAACCAGTGGAGCCCAGTTCTGCAGAGGAACCTGGTGTAGATCTGACCCACATTACTGTCAGGGCTGATACTAACCATCAGGACTATAAGGATGTCACTGTGGTTTGATCTAGTGTGGATGACCTTTAACAAAAGACTAAATATAATAACTAAATGAATATACTGGTGTAGCGATATGAGCTTCAATGAATTTATGTTTAAGATGAATTTGCCTCAATTAATTAGGGGCACCACCTAATTTGATTATCAGGAAAAACAAATTTAATAGTCAAACATCTGAAATCCAAAGTTCTGAGTTAAATTGATCTTATTTCTCATCAAACAAGGAAAAAACAAGAACAATGACTTAGTTTAAAGGAGATGATTTGTTCAAAATGAACCAGTATTGCTATGGCACTATAAATTATTAAAACAATGGGTTGTGGGAATGAAAACCAGGTTTAACAGATAGATTTGCTATTAACTAACCAATGAGAGTTATTGAATAATTTGGATTTAACAGAGAAAGTAAAGTTTAAGGGAAGCTACAATTTGGATGAAGAGATTTGGCTGGCTTTAGGATTTTAGGATTAAACATCAAACCGCTAATCATTTTAAGCAGAGAGATTTCCTACTGAATGTTTGTCCAAGAGAGTTCTACAGTCAAGCCATGTTTTTCTGGCTATTAAATTAAGTAATTAAATTAAGTAACATAAAGTTAGTATCAAGAATCATTTGTAACTTTAAGTGAAAACATCACAACACATGTAATACAACACAGACACAGTCAGTAACAGTCCTGAACCAATAGATGACACTGTGGTACTTTTGTATAGAGAACAGAGTCTATGTGAGCTCACGACATGAAGTTGTGTTGAGGTGTGAAACGGTAAATATGAACACTACAAACATCAGAAACACACGTAGAAGATGGGAATCTCTTCAGGAATATTAATAACACAGCTACACAGCAATAAAATTATTTTATGATGTAGTTTCTGATCACATTATTAAAACAGAAAAATTATCAGGTTATACAAGATTGGAATTTTGAGAATTTTGTGTCCTTCCCAGTTTGAGTGAGGAGGAGTGAACATTCCTAGTTGGAGGAGATAAGGCTGATGATTTGAAACCTACAAAGTGTCCTTTTTCTTTATTCAGAGTCCACATGCAGATGTGTGGAGCATCAAAAGAGAGGTTCTTTTTGACCTTTTAGGGGCTTTTGTGGCTGCTGTTGGGTTTATAGGAAGGTCTTGTTGATATATTTATTGCATGGTGACATCATTCACCTCATCCTTGCTGAGGGGAAGATCCTTGAGTTTTTGTTTTATTTTAATTAAACAAGTAATAGGCCTGTTCCCGCTACACTGGTATCAGCTTGGGTCTGTGTGGTGCCCAGAGAACTCTACATCATGTGCATACATAGATCCCTAACATATACAAAACTGTGTGAGGTTGGTTCATCCCCCTGTCCACCTGCTGCAGATTAACAATTTTATTTATTTTTTAAATTTTTTTTGCTTGTATCACACTTCTATGGCTGTACTTCTTTCCTTGGCTCCAGACCAATCAAGACCTTAATCAGTGTCACTGGACACACACAGTGTCACACACGGTGTTCTCCATGCATTTAAGCCAGAGCAGCAGCCAGTCTGAGAGAGATCTCCTCCTTACTCCACACACCTTTGTGTTTACAGCACAACATCCAAGCAGCACATTTTCACTCATCCCCTCCACACATCACAGATTTTACAGATTCTTCATGTCAAAAGGTTTGTTTATTTTGGATGTTTTTGTTAAGAAATTACTTTATTTACTCATGTGTCTCCTAAGTTTTTGTTGCAGTCTAAGAGTTGGTCTGTAACAATTTATACAACACAACATGACTGTGACTAAGTCACAGATGATTGAACACAAGGCTGTTGTTGGTTATTTGGCACAGATCTGGAATAATAACACGGAACTCGAGCACAGTATCTATATATTACAGTACTAATGGTATTAGTGTTAGTAATCACAGTATCTGTGTTAAGTGGTACCAACGTTGACAAACTGTTGTATTCACAGTGGAAACACAAAAGTCCTGTGGATTTTATACACTAGTGTTTTGTATTAGAACTCATTGATGAGTTTTCAGTATAATGAAGACTGACTGCTGTTACTGATCATTAAAGCTCCATGTGTTGTTGTTGTTGTGTGGAAGAGCTGCTCACACTTCAGTCACATGTGAAGGAATTTCTGTTTGTTGTCTTTTCTTCATGTCTCCAGACTGCAGCTTCAGTAAAGACACAACACGATCCTTCACAGAGAGACCGCCTCTAACCCAGTGAGCAGCTCAGCCAATCACAGGAGGGGGACCACACAGTCGAATTTGAATGGTGCCAATATAAATACCGTCACTCCTCTCCCTCTCGGATATTCGTTTTCTGTGCTACTGCCGGAGAAAGAATGCCTGAACTAGCAAAGTCTGCGCCCAAGAAGGGCTCCAAGAAAGCCGTGACTAAGACCGCCGGCAAGGGCGGAAAGAAGAGAAGAAAGACCAGGAGGGAGAGCTACGCCATCTATGTGTACAAGGTGCTGAAGCAGGTCCATCCAGATACCGGCATCTCGTCCAAGGCCATGAGCATCATGAACTCCTTTGTGAACGACATCTTTGAGCGCATCGCTGCTGAGGCGTCTCGTCTGGCTCACTACAACAAGCGCTCCACCATCACTTCCAGGGAGATTCAGACCGCCGTGCGTCTCCTGCTGCCCGGTGAGCTGGCCAAGCACGCGGTGTCTGAGGGCACCAAGGCTGTGACCAAGTACACCAGCTCCAAATAAACAGCTCTGCTCATCAATAAACACAACGGCTCTTCTAAGAGCCACCACCTCCTCTGAAGAGCTCATTCATTAGATATCTGTGGAATAAGAAAGTTATAATGCTGCCTATGAATTTAAGAAGTGACAGATGTTGTTCTTTCTATTCTCAGCCTTAATAGAAAAATGCAGCATAAAGCATCACAATAAACAAATGAATGGCCAATTAACACAATAGCACTGCCCTGTCCTTGTAGTCATGTCAGGTTATACTGATGATGAATTAGTAATATGGTTTAGTCTGGGACAGAACACTCCTATGCAAAAGAATGAAGCAAACACAATTCATTTATATATTTTTAAAAAAGCTATTTCAAAACCATTAAAAGTTAAATAAGTGACAATGTTACACATGTGCAGCATAAGTTTCCCCTCTTTTTCCTCAGAAGACAGTCGTTTCCTGTCTTAAATCCTTTTACAGTATTTTTTTCTGATAATATGCACCATATATTCTCTATGGGGTTAAGATCTGGAGACTCTTTACTTTCAAAGATATTGTTCTGGAGAATCTGTACACAGCTCTAAATGTGATTCATCACCCCACAGGGATTTTAACTTTAAAAGATTCATGAGATTTAGATGTTTTTGAAGACATTTGGAAATTAAAAAAAGCTTCACTCTTCAGACACAGTGTGGAAACACAGATGAATAATGTTTGGTCACGTAGGTCAGGACTTAGTCACAGTGTAAGTCAACTAGTCTGACAGTTTGGTCACTTAATATCCTGCACACAACACATTATCCATGTATTCTGTGTATGAATTAAAGCCAAATATGAAACTAAGTTTTAAGTAAGGGCAAATAAAGATCTGATTAACTTTAGAGCATTTAGATATTACTGATGAAGATCAGTGGAAATCAAGATGGAAATGTCTTTTAAAATTTTCCCCACAAAGACAAACACATGGAATGTTTCTGAAATTGATTTTTTCCTCTCTTCAGTAAAACAAAAACAAAAACATGATGAAGAGAGGTCTTCTAATTCCCCCCCTCCCCCTCCCCCTCCCCCTAGAATTGTACTGTATATACTTTGTCTATATAATAAAATAAGCTTTGTGTGAATTCTGCCACCCAAAATGACCACTGGTCATATTTTAGCCATCCCATTGAAGATGCATGGCTCTACCACTGCTCAAATGTTACGAGAACCAGAGAAGAAGAATAGACCCGCCCCCGTTCACTAACACGTCCTCATATAGGAGATAGCGTGAGCGAATACGGTATCAAACAAAATTCTGCATCGACTACCTGATCGGTAAAAATGAGCGGCAGAGGTAAGGGAGGAAAAGGACTCGGTAAAGGAGGCGCCAAGCGTCACCGTAAAGTTCTCCGTGATAACATCCAGGGAATCACCAAGCCCGCTATTCGCCGCCTGGCTCGCCGTGGCGGAGTGAAGCGTATCTCCGGCCTGATCTACGAGGAGACCCGCGGTGTGTTGAAGGTCTTCCTGGAGAATGTCATCCGTGATGCCGTCACCTACACCGAGCACGCCAAGAGAAAGACCGTCACCGCCATGGATGTGGTGTATGCTCTGAAGAGGCAGGGACGCACTCTGTACGGCTTCGGTGGTTAAATTAATGATCACATCTGTTAACAACCAAAGGTCCTTTTAAGGACCACACACTGTTCAAAGAGCTCATTTCTGCTGTTTGGTCTGTTTCTGTATATCAGAGGTTAAACTCTTTACTGGATATTGTACATGTTCTATGCTTGAACATCAAAAAGTTGCATTTTGATTTTTAGTGTTAACAGCTGCTATTTGCTTAACTTGGTGTGCATCTAGAAGTGAATAATTGTGCAGTAGAAATAACACACATGTTGTCAAGTGTCACTCATGTTTGTACTGTTTCTATATGAAATATTCTGCATGTCATTTTCTCCCATTCATTGTCAAAAAGTATGAACGGAAAGGTATTCCCGAAGACCTGAACATTTTGATATTAATTGTATCTTCTGTTGTTAAGATGATAAAACAGGAGCACTGTGCTACTAAGGTAACCATAAAGGAGGTATGCTGAAAAAATGCATTAAGAAATCAGCTGCTGCAGATCTGTGTATGTTGATCATTTCAGAACCATGGACAGCCTTATCTCGATGAGTTCATATAAAAACCACATGTGCCACCTTTTCCTTTCACTGGTAGAACTTTATCAATTCCCGAGAATGGTGGAGCCTCTGGAAATGATGGGGAGTTTGATTTGAGAAAATTTTGATAATATCTGAAAAGGTCAGATAGCTGTAGGTTGAAGTCCGTATGCAGAGCCATCTATGTCAAACTGGAACAACCATCTCTAAACAGGGGTGGGGGTCTACCCCACGACCTCTCACCCACATACAATACAGTCTTAGCATGTCTCCGCAGAACATTTCACCATCATTTACACTTTGAATCAAGTGAAACACAACAATGACTCACATGATGCCCCATTAGGCAAACAAACCACTTGTATTTTCAACGACTGTAACGACCCATGACCTTAACAACTGTCAACGTGTTAGTGGAGTGGAGTGTTTCAGGTTTGTTGGTGATCAGTGATGGAAACTACATTTTGTCCCATCAGTCCAACTATGAACAGTTTATTTCTATTCAAATGAGTCCTCAGCAGCAGAAATGTTCACAGCCACAGTGAGCAGCTCTGATAGGAAGTCTGGCTAAACTGCACCATCAGTGTGTTTGCTGCTACCAGAATAACTTGACTTTATTACAAACTGATCATCGACCAATGGCTGCCTTTACTCTGAGTCTCTGAACAAACATGTGGACTGGCTGGAAAACGGATTTTGATGGAGCTCTGATGCATTTTCAACATTTGATCAGACAAATAAGTGGGAAAAGCCGCGGAGAGGTGCCGGCCACGACGGTGAACAGGTGAGGTTTGGAGACTCCCTGAAGTAAATGCAGAGAGCCTCAGATCTCTACATGACGTCAATATGAAGAGACACTAGTCCGCTATCGGCTCCCTTCACTGTCAGCCTTCAGCACTTGTCCCGCATTTACTTTGGAGTGTTTTATCTGTGAGGAGAAAACACAAGTGAGCCGACATTCACACTGCATAGAGGAGCCACGAGCTGGGCTGAGTCTCCACGGTTCTCATGATATGTTTAAGGACCGCCTCCTGCTCTGGACCCTCAACAGTCCATTCAGTGACTCTGGTTATTCCGCAGTGGAACGAAGCGTCGAGGAAAATAATGTCAGAAGTACCTCCAGCTCCGGCGGCCGCCCCGGCCAAAGCAGCCAAGAAGAAGACTTCCAAACCGAAGAAAACCGGCCCCACTCTCAGCGACCTCATTGTTAAAGCTGTGGCCGCATCCAAGGAGCGGAGCGGCGTGTCGTTGGCCGCCCTGAAGAAGGCTCTGGCTGCCGGCGGTTACGATGTGGAGAAGAACAAGTCCCGCGTCAAGATCGCCGTCAAAAGCCTGGTGACTAAGGGGACTCTGGTCCAGACCAAGGGGACCGGGGCCTCCGGCTCCTTTAAGATGAGCAAGACGGCAGCTGAGCCAAAGGTCAAGAAGCCGGTTAAGAAAGCCGCTCCTAAAGCCAAGAAGCCCGCAGCCAAGAAAGCCACAGCCGCGAAAAAGCCCAAGACGGCAGTAGCCAAGAAGTCAGCAGCAGCTAAGAAATCCCCCAAGAAGGCCAAGAAACCCGCAGCGGCCAAGAAGGTAGCCAAGAGCCCCAAGAAGGCTGCCAAGAGCCCCAAGAAAGTGGTGAAAAAGACCAAGACCCCTGCAGCCAAGAAACCTGCAAAGAAGGTGGCCAAGCCTAAAGTCAAGAAGGCAGCACCAAAGAAGAAGTGAGCTGTCATCAGTCTGATAGACAAACGTCCTGACCAAAGGCTCTTTTAAGAGCCACCCACATCACCATAAAGAGCTTTACTCAATATTGATTTGCAGTTTATATTAATATAGTATAATGATGATACAGACTATACTGATAATTAATTATTTGTTTTATTTATAATGAAAAACTTGTCTTAAGAAAAATTAAATGCCTCATTAAATAGATAAACCACCATTTAATCAGAATTCTGATCATCATCAGTCTCAGAACCTGCTTCATCCAACTGGTCTCAGCATTGTGTATTATGCAAAGGACACAATGTTAATGGTAAATGTTAATAATCTAACCTTGACAACAGATGAAGACAAAACAGGTATTATATATATTATATTATATGATATTAGTACACTAACACAGACTAATCAATACAACACCTCTGATTCATTCCTGATGTTCATGTGACAATAAAGAAGTTTTAGTATTTCTGCACCCATATAGGTTATAAATGGTCTTTTTGTAGAATTGTTGTAGAAGACTGAACTGTTCACTTTGTCCTGATGGAGCAACAAACAAGCTGTTGAACGATTCATGTGCTGCAAATATTCACATCCTGTGAGTCTGATTCAGAAACAAGCCAGCCTGTAGCTCATTCCTCCTTTATTTCAGAATAATCTGTGACAGACAGACAGAGGTGGATTTTTTTTCTCTCACATTGGACGCTTCATGTTGGAAATGCACTTTATGGATGTTACTTGTCGGAATGTTCATTATTTTAAATAAATAGATCATTTGTTTGCAACAAACAACAATTTCACTTTATTATTTGCTCTGTTCTTTTTCATTAGTTCTTATTGTTGCCCAAATAGCATTGTCTTATGTTTATTTGAATACATTTACTATCACAAGGTGCGTTTTCATAGTTAACTATGAAAGTAAACTAAAACTGGTTTCCATCTATTTGAACCATCAGGACTCATTTGTTACTAATTACTTCAATATTACTGTTTTGTGCACCAAGTAGTGATACAGTACTGGTTAGTTACTCAGTAATCCCTCATTACTCCATCAGTATCATCACTTAACCACTTTGTGTGGTGTAAAGTAGTGTGTCCTACAGAGTGGATACTGAGTACTGAATAAATATTTAATTACTGAAAGCAAAGCAGTACTTATACTTTGTACTTTTTAATTTAAAAAAAAGGAATGAACACTTTTGGTCTGGTTCCATTAGTTCCCTCAGTGGTTCATCAGTCTGTATTGAGGATGACACACAGATGAAAACTGATGGACAGATAATGATGAAGCACTCAGTAATCCCTCAGTGTGTTGCACCAAAAGGTGAAGTAAGAGATGGTTTTGTTGGTGTGTTACTGGTCTCAGCTAATGTCCTGCTGGCTGCCAGTTTTCACTGCAATTATTTCCACAAGAACGAAAACTAAAATCATTCCTACTTGGTGATATCTGCACGGTTAGAAAATATTATGGAATATAATCGATGCTATTTGATGTAATGAGTTCAATTAGATCAGGTTGTGTCTGGTATTATTTTCTATTGATCATTGTTCCATTGGTGTGAAATGAGAAGCACAGCTCTTTACCAGAGGAGTGTTTGGCTCTTAAAAGAGCCTTTGGTTTGAAGTGATGCCGGTTCCAGGTGTTTACTTCTTGGCGGGCTTCTCGGTCTTCTTGGGCAGCAGGACAGCCTGGATGTTGGGCAGCACGCCGCCCTGAGCGATGGTCACTCCGCCCAGCAGCTTGTTGAGCTCCTCGTCGTTGCGGACAGCCAGCTGCAGGTGACGGGGGATGATTCGGGTCTTCTTGTTGTCACGGGCAGCGTTTCCAGCCAACTCCAGGATCTCAGCGGTCAGGTACTCCAGCACGGCCGCCAGGTAGACGGGGGCGCCGGCTCCCACACGCTCCGCATAGTTCCCTTTACGCAGCAGCCTGTGAACACGGCCGACTGGGAACTGGAGCCCGGCACGAGAGGAGCGGGTCTTTGCCTTAGCTCTGGCTTTACCGCCGGTTTTACCTCGTCCGCTCATTTTTGAAATTCTTTATAGAGACTCAACTCAAGAGAAAATGTACCTCAAAAGACACCATCCTGGTTTATATTTCCGCGGAGCGCGCGACTGTTCCTGCCGGACCAACCAGAAAGAGGGCTGCTTGGAGCTGGTGTCCGCCGAGTATTACCGGTCTGATTTCTGACCAATGAGCAGCGGAGCTTCGGACCATGTGACTCCCCACCAATCAGGAGTCGGAGGTCTGAACCAGCGTCACCGTTTCACAGGCGGTCCGACAGTTTAAGAGCAGCGGGTCTCCTCTCTTTAATTCATACTTCTGTTCCTGTTGAGAGAACCGAGAAACGATGGCAAGAACCAAGCAGACTGCTCGTAAGTCTACCGGCGGCAAAGCCCCCAGAAAGCAGCTGGCCACTAAAGCTGCCCGTAAGAGCGCCCCGGCCACCGGCGGCGTGAAGAAGCCTCACCGCTACAGACCCGGTACCGTGGCTCTGAGAGAAATCCGTCGCTACCAGAAATCCACCGAGCTGCTGATCCGTAAACTGCCCTTCCAGCGCCTGGTGAGAGAGATCGCTCAGGACTTCAAGACCGACCTGCGCTTCCAGAGCTCCGCTGTCATGGCTCTGCAGGAGGCCAGCGAGGCTTACCTGGTCGGCCTGTTCGAGGACACCAACCTGTGCGCCATCCACGCCAAGAGGGTCACCATCATGCCCAAAGACATCCAGCTGGCCCGCCGCATCCGCGGAGAGAGAGCTTAAACTGATCTCACCCCAGTTTAACCAGCAACACAACGGCTCTTTTAAGAGCCACGTCATCCTTCACTAACTAGAGCTTCTCCTCTCATCATTTTAATTGGACAAATATATATCAATTAGCTCAGATGATAAGTCCCAGAGCCAAACAATTTCCTATAATGTGTTGAATAGAGGTTGTGAGAATTTAAAACTGTACAAATTTATGTTGAAGAGGCTGAGTTTGTCATTTAAACAAACTCATGTATACTATCGGCTACATCAGTGTTCTATTCCAGACATGCATACATAAAACAGTAGTTTATTGCTGATGTGATTCTATATGTGCGTGATAATTATTTTCTGTAGGCTTCCTGCTTTATCTTCTCGCAACTCCTTTAATTAATCAAAATTGTCGGGGCCAGGCTGGGAACTAAGATCTATTACATTTTTTAAATAAAATATGTTATGACTTTTGCTCTTACACTATTAACACAATGTCTCCAATGATCTCCATGCTTCAGGTTCAGTAGGATCTTTTTGTTGAAATGTCAGGAAAAATGACAGTAAAATA
The DNA here is from genome assembly GCA_037577475.1 of Chaunax sp. Z400. Classification (NCBI taxonomy): domain Eukaryota; kingdom Metazoa; phylum Chordata; class Actinopteri; order Lophiiformes; family Chaunacidae; genus Chaunax; species Chaunax sp. Z400. The sequence goes on from CM075195.1 coordinate 26,459,623, forward strand.
GAAAAAAACACAATGTCCTAAGATAGCATTAAATAACAATGATAGGCTGTTTTGTAGGATTTTCAGCATGTTATAAGCTACTCACTTTACACTATTAATTAATAAATGCCTAAATTGTAATAGGTTCTAGAATAAAATAAAGCAGAAGTTAAAAAGTCAAGGCATCCACCAACTTATCAACAGAGCTTTTTGATATAACACTGAAGTTCAGAATCTAATATGGAATACATCTTGATCTGTTGGGTCATAAAAATGTTTAACAAATACACTAGATTTTTGTTGTTCAACTGTGTTTTGGCTAAAACAAAACGACTGTTTTGAAGTTTGTGTTTTATTGATTGCAAATAATGGTACCTCACACAACCTACAATACAGATCACATTTATTATATGACACTTCAGTAAACCAACATTTAAGAAGTACAAAATCTGTACATCATACACTTCTTAACAACCCATTATAGGATTTACCACCTGTACTATGATTCATAGTGTTCTAAATCTGAATACATTAAATCTGTGACATATTTGTACAGTCGAATGAACACTTTTATTTCAAAGTTTTATTAGGGAAGATTATCAAAATATGATTTGGCCCTCCAAGAACAGCACATTTAATCATTTAGACAATACATTTCTTTTACTCATAAAGTAGAGCAGAACTTGTGCTAAACTGGAGTAAGAATGTCAATTTGTGAAAATCAGGCGTGTAGGGAACAAAACATTTGTTTAATGTTAACCACTGAATGCACCGTTGGATACGTTGGAGGTTGCCTCATGGCTTGTTACATTCAGTTAAATGTCTATCAAGTGTAGGACAGAAGTTACTGGTGTAAAAATAAAAGAAAACTAGACTCATAATATTGGTTCTTCATTTCTGACAGAACAGTTCTTCATTTCTAGGTTTAAGTATGACAGATTTCCCTTTAGTTGCGGTACACGGCCACAGGAACCCTGCCTGGTGTTTATACAGTGTGTGTATTCTCTACACTCTACCATCTCTCTACTATCACCTTCCTTGTGAGAAAAATGAGTTTGTTTTCATTTCACTTCTGATACATAATTAATATGATATTTGCACCAACTAAAATAACATTTGGGCTTTTTTGTCTAAGTAGCAGGTGAAAATAATGATTTTATCCATTTAGCTCCTTTCACCCCCATTCATTCAGGACTCCTCTCTGTGAATTGCAGCTGATTTATATGGAATTCATACGGAGTGAACAGGCTGTCTGTAGAAGATCTGTATATTTGACAACAAACTAAAGTCTTGTATACATTTTGACCTGCTGTAGCTGGAACAGGTCTATTACTTGTTTAATTAAAATAAAACAAAAACTCAAGGATCTTCCCCTCAGCAAGGATGAGGTGAATGATGTCACCATGCAATAAATACATCAACAAGACCTTCCTATAAACCCAACAGCAGCCACAAAAGCCCCTAAAAGGTCAAAAAGAACCTCTCTTTTGATGCTCCACACATCTGCATGTGGACTCTGAATAAAGAAAAAGGACACTTTGTAGGTTTCAAATCATCAGCCTTATCTCCTCCAACAAACAACAATTAAATTCTATAAATCAATGCTTCACCATTTAAAATCTTGCAATGCCTTTATATCATTGTTATGTACTCATGTGTGCCAAGATGAAAGATGTAAAGAGATAATGTGTATTCATAAAAACACTGTAAATGAATCTTCCTCACCTTGGTAACTTTACATGCTTCTTTTCATGCTTCTATGTGCTTCTTTTTCTCTTTATATGTCTTTCTTCATTTTAGTCTAAGCTCATGCATATAAATTGTTAAATCCTTAAAGGACATTTTTTCTAGATTATTTTTCTTTTTTCTGTAACAAATCAAACTTTTAAGCTGAACAAACTTTTTTCCTTATATAATTTTTCTGTAACAAAGCATTCTGTCAAGTATTCTTTAAAGTCAGCATTTGGACAAATCAGTACTTTCAAGAGTTTTTGCCAGACTCTGCGTCCTTAAAGTTGACTCAAACCAACATCTAGAGCAGAAAAGAAAACACCTTTAGGACCAACACAGCAGCTTGTGTGAGACTCCCCTACCTGTGGCCTGGTAGTACCAGTACCAGTAACCCTGAATAATGTACAATACATACCATACTGCACATTGTATATAATGCACTCCGTGTGAGTGCCTAATATAGCAATGCAAAAACCAGCATCAAGTTCCTTGTATGTGTATATAAAGCTGATTCTTAACAAAAGAAATCTACAGATGCTCTATAGAAAATATTTAGTCTACAGCATAGCAACTATATAAACAAATATGACTGACAATAGAACACCACTTCAGCTTGTCATTACTCATACAAGAATTACTCCTGGATAATGACTTAGTGCACCACTTCCAGCAAAGAAAGGTTACAAGTGTAATATTTGAATATATATATTAATATCTAAACAGAGGAAAAGACACTCTTTGAATAGTGTGTGGTCCTTAAAAGGACCTTTAGTTGTTAACAGATGTGATCATTAGTTTAACCACCGAAGCCGTACAGAGTGCGTCCCTGCCTCTTCAGAGCATACACCACATCCATGGCGGTGACGGTCTTTCTCTTGGCGTGCTCGGTGTAGGTGACGGCATCACGGATGACGTTCTCCAGGAAGACCTTCAACACACCGCGGGTCTCCTCGTAGATCAGGCCGGAGATACGCTTCACTCCGCCACGGCGAGCCAGGCGGCGGATAGCGGGCTTAGTGATTCCCTGGATGTTATCACGGAGAACTTTACGGTGACGCTTGGCGCCTCCTTTACCGAGTCCTTTTCCTCCCTTACCTCTGCCGCTCATCTTTACCGATCAGATAGTTGATGCTGGATGGAGGTCACTCTCGTATTCACAGCAATATATGTCCTGAATGAGGACGTGTTAGAGAACAGGGGCGGGTCTATTCTTCGATGGGGTGGCTGAAATATGACCTGAATCAGAATTAGAATCAGCTTTATTGGCCAAGTATGTGTACACATACAAGGAATTTGACTCCGGTTTTTGCTTGCACTCAAGGTACTGGACAATAAGTTAAACAAAGATATATATATATATATATATATATATATATATATATATATATATATATATATATACACATATATATATACACATATATATACATATACACAAATATGTGAGTGTCAGAAAAAATATAAGGGACAGACAAATATAAGACAGAAAAGTCTATAGGATCGAGAGAAAAAATATACACTGGTATAAGGTAGACTTATGTACATTGTGCAGAATTGTCTTAAAGTGAGGAGTGCAGGGTGGGATGATGCTAAATCACTGAATGAGTGTTTATCAGATTGATGGTCTGTGGGAAGAAACTGTTCTTGTGTCTGGTTGTTTTGGCGTACAGCACTCTGTAACGCCTACTGGAGGGGAGGAGATCAAACACTTTGTGGCCGGGGTGAGATGGGTCTGCAGCGATGTTTTCTGTCCTCTTCCTGGTTCTAGACATGTGCAAGTCCTGAATGGAGGGCAGGTTGGCAGGTTGATGATTTTCTCTGCAGTCCTGATGGTCCGTTGCAGTCTGTTCTTGTCATGTTTGGTGGCCGACCGAAACCAGACGGTGATGGAAGAGCAGAGAACAGACTGAATGGTAGCAGTGTAAAACTGAGTCAGCATCTCCTGAGGCAGGTTGAACTTCCTGAGCTGACGCAGGAAGTACATCCTCTGCTGTGCCTTTTTTATTATGGCGTCAGTGTTGGAAACCCACTTCAGGTCCTGGGAAATTATGGATCCCAGAAACCTGAAGGTTTCCACAGCCGACACCGTGTTGTTGTGTATGGTGATGGGGGGCAGTGTTGGAGGGCTCTTCCTGAAATCCACAGTCATCTCCACAGTTTTGAGCGTGTTTAGCTCCAGGTGGTTCTGACAGTGGTCATTTTGGGTGGCAGAATTCACACAAAGCTTTTATTATTATATAGACAAAGTATACACAGTACACTACTGGGAAAAAATGAGGAGACCTCTCTTCGTCATATCTTCTGCATTAATTTTTGTTTTACTGAAGACAGGAAAAAATATGTGCCAAACTGTCAGACTAGTTGACTAAATGTGATTAAGTCCTGACCTACGTGACCAAACATTATTCATCTCTTTTTCCACACTGTGTCTGAGGAGTGAAACTTTTTTTTATTTCCAAATGTCTTCAAAAACATCTAAATCACTCTGGAGAGATGCTCCAGAACAATGTCTGACAATAGCTGGGTTTACATGGACCTCTTTATTCCCATCAAAATTGGTTTAAAAGCTCAATCAGAGTGAAAATGCTCCATATAAACACCTCATTCGGAATATAAACCCCCAAACTGAATTGAATTTCATTCATTGGCAGAGGGGTAGTACATACCTTTTCTTAAACTGATCAGAAGAGCAACCATTCCATGTAAACGGTGGAATGGAATATGTACTGGTATAGTTTTTTTAAAAACTTTGTTTACAAGAATACCATGAAATACAAAAGTGACATGAAACAACGGAGTAAATTAAATGAAATAAATAATTTAGACAGTACATAAATAACAAAACAAAAAATACAATTAACAAAATAAATATACTTAAAGGTTGATTCAGAAGCAACTTGACGTCTTTTCTTGAAGACGTTTCACCTCTCATCAAGCTAAGAAAAGAAGTCCAGTTGCTTCTGAATCAACCTTCAAGGATTACCATGACCTGGATGACTGAGAATCTACATTAAAAAATAATAATATCATAAACAAACAGGAATATTTGAAGAAGCCAGGGGACGGGACGAATCTACATAAAGACATTAAATTGTGAGCATATATTAATAGTTTTGACAGCTTTTGGGTTTTTTCAAATTGAAACAATTTTAATATAATTTTCTATTTCTTTCTTTGACACAATAAATTTAGGTTTGGGTTTAGCAAATTTACATTTATATATAAATAAATGTAAGAATGCTTTCAGAAATATAAAATTTAATTGTTTATTTTTATCGATTTACAAAATGCAAAGTGAGCGAACAGAAGAAAAACCTAAATCAAATCAATATTTGGTGTGACCACCCTTTGCCTTCAAAACAGCATAAATCCTTTACAGCATTTCTTCACACCTGCCTAAGACTTTTGCATGGTACTGTATATATAGAATTTAGGAAGCAGAATGATCAAATTGATAAGATAGTATTCTTTTAAGTGAGTCGATTTGAATTTAAGGAAACCAAAAAATATATTTTCCAGCCTAAGTTCAAAACTGCTTATAATGTTCTGCAAAATGAATTGGGAAATATCTTGCCACAGGTTATGGGTATATGAACATTTCCAGAATAGATGGATCAGAGGTTCCTTCTGGGAAACACAGAAGGCACAACTCATTTCAATGTCTTGTTTGAATTTAACAAAATAAGATCTTAGAGGGTAACACTGATGAATGACTTTAAAAGATACTTCCTTGACCTTATTGACAAGAAAAAACTTTTGTGAGAAAGACCAGACTTTTTTCCAGTAACAGTAACAACAACAACAACAACGGGGTGGCACATTAAATAAAGATTCAAATTCATAGTAGAAATAAAAGAGAGACATATTCCCAAAAAGCAAATGACAGTGAACTTAAGGAAAGAGGAGAGAAAGAAGAAGAAAAAAACCTGTGCTGTGCGTTATGCGTCATGTATAATCGCCAAGCGTTTACATCAGTGAGCAATGGAAAAGAAATGGAAATAGAGACTTTGTGGAGATTGATCCATATGACCTGTCGTGATGATGTAGCCTTAATGAGGGGAGTTCAGACACTTAAACCTATTTTAATAGAGCCAAGGAGTGATCTCACGGTCGCAGTATAGCTGGCCGTTGACATAGAGTTTATCTACCGAGATGACAGCGCGGCATCCCTCGTTGACAAACTTCTTACTTAACGGGAACAGGCATCCGCGTTGGTCCAGGATCTCCTTCTGGAACTGGTCGTTAATGCTCAAGTCCGTTCCTCTCAGCTCCCGGCCTCGTCTTGTTGTGGAAGATTGTTAGTAAAGCACTCAGAGAATTTGAATAAACACACCAAAATACTGATAGGATTAAAGTGAATGTATTGCAATTACAATACAGTCAAACCTGTCATAGAAGACCACTCAAGGGACTGAAGAAAAGTGGCCACATTGGACAGGTGGTCTTCTTATCGAGAAAGCAGACCGGTGCACGACAAAAAAGAGACATAATAGTAAACTTTAATGCTCATACTCCCTTAAAAATGTGTACGTAGGTAACACATGAAGCTCTTAAAACACTGAACAGGATTATAAAACACAAATAACAGTTACAGCTGAATATTTCCCTACATAAATTTATACGCACTGTATATGCAGTGTGTTTCTTGTTTACATGACCACATGCGATGCCATGCCTGTGATAAAATTCTTTTAAAATATAGTGCTGTGCTTTAAAATTGTACTGAGAACTGAACACAACAGTGTTCAACAAGTCTTGAAAAAGTCCTCAATCTTAGTCTTTTTGCAACAGTCTGCTGACTCCAAACGAAGCCCAGGAAGTCATCGGCTCATGGAAGATATTTACTCCCTCATCCAGTCCCTCTTTTGCACAGAACTTTGCCCTCTTTACCATGTCCAGCAGCATGTTCAGGGTCTTTATACTACAGTCCCTGTTGTTGCTGGCATCATCCTCGTCATCTGATTCCTCCCCCTTGTCCTCCTTGTCTTTCTGTTCATCCAGCAGTGCGGTGGCACTCTGGCTCCAGTCTCTCCCCTCCAAGTTGCATGTCGCCAAGTCATCATCAATGATTGCTAGGTCCTGGAAGCTGCAACCAAACAGTTCCTGAGCCACCGCATCTCCAGAATCCACCCACTCCCCGACACCAACCCCAGTTGCTGTTGTTTCACCCAGCTCACCAGTGCAGTACACCAGAACAGTAACCTTGTGTTGTTACTGTTCATTAAAATAGATATATTAATGTAGGCTATGCATGGTAGCGTTCTGCTATGGCTATCACAGGAAGTTGTTGCAACCCAGCCCCTCGCACACATCCACACACGTGTCACAGACACACCTCCGCTTGTTAGCCAATCCCAGCCGTTACCTTACTTAATGAATGGCAGTGATGCTTGAAGTCACAATGTCACCGGAAATGTCCTGGCGATTTTCCGCCCCGTTGTTCTGTTTGAACGCAATGAAGTCATAATGGGGTGCCAGTTTGTTCCACCTCTGTAACACCTGCAGAGGTAGTAACAGCGCCGAAACAGATATCTGTATGAACGGAGTGCACTGGCATGGCAGAACGGGTGTGATGTTGTAGTATTGTGTTCAGGTGTGCGATCTACCCCGGGGGATTTAAATGTGTGGTAGCAACAGCAAGTCCGTTACATGAAGAAAAAAGCACAGAAGATGACCGCTAACTGGGGAGATACTGAAATATATACAGCTTTAATGCTCACTGTTATCTTGATCAAGGGTAAATGCTCACAAACACAGATTTAAACACATTTTTCAACAAAATTTGAGGGGAATGAACCTTTTGTGTTCGTAGACAAAGTCTGTCATTCACCCGAAGCTTCCTGTTTACCCTTAAGAAAAGTGTGCAGATACTTGACAAAAATGGAATCGCTCCGTCTCTCAAAGTGCCACACCTTTGTCATTTTGACCACGCTATAACCCAGCTCCAAGGCCTTGTTAAATTAAACTGTGACCCAAACCCTCATCAATGCTTTGGCCTCATTGTCGTGTGATGCTGGTGATTGATTTCGGTACAGGTACGGCAGAGGGTGTTCTTATTCATTTTAATACAGTTTTGACACAACCTAAACCATAAAGTGTGGTGCAAATCACCCTCACCGACATAAGTTTCCACATTGTAAAAAAACAACCTTTTTACTGTGCTCTTTGGCCGGGGAAAGAGGCTGAATGTAGCACAGATGATCGTTGAAAGTGACGTCTGTGTCTGGAGACAATTTCTCCCTACATATTTTACACTTGGGTTGCCGGCACACATGTCTTTTGCTACTTTCCGCCACAGCAATGTGATACAACATTATGCATGCTGTGCATTTTTACCATCGTTGGCATTGGCTGACCGGCATTTCAGATGTCGCTCTTATCATAGGCTGCTTATGCTTGACCAGACAGGCGGGGGAGCGACGCATTCTATGACAATCCCCACGATGGGTGACTTTCAGTTTTTCAGTGCTACAGATGGAGTCTTGGCAGATGGGACAATGACCCACACATCTGTGAACATGGTGTTATCATACCCCTAGTTTACAAAGCTCTTAATGGTCTTGGTCCCAGCTATTTATCAGACTTGCTTTTATCTTATGAACCCTCTATGACCCTCAGGTCTTCACGTAGCGGCGTTTTAATAATTCTTTAAGTCCCAACAAAAACTCACAGCGAGGCATCTTTTTATTACTACTCACCACGTCTGTGGAACAGCCTGCCTGAGGACCTGAGGGCAGCAGACAGTGTTGAAGCTTTTAAAGGCAAGATATACAGTATATATAAGGAGGGCCATGTATTTTCCCCTAGTTACTCAGGGAGGCAAAAATAAATATATTTTTTTTTAATGTACCCCACCCCCCATTCTCTGATAAATTTACCAAAAAAAAGGTCTTAAGTAAACATGTGATAAGAATCTGAAGCAACTGGACTTCTGTTCAGATTCTTCAGATTCAGCCTTCAGCCTTCAAGGATTACCCTGACCTGGATGAATGAGAATTGACACCAAGATAAGATAAGATAAAATAAGATAATTCAGCTTGTTTGCACCACAGCTCCTGTTACCACCTCCCCAACACACCAGAGCAAAGGAGATGGATGAGGGCCTGGTTATAGTTGGTTACTTCCTCTGGATGCGTTGAGGTCTTCAGAAGGTGCCCAACCTTCACCGAGTGTTTCGGCCACAAAAACACAAAGGCAAATTTTAAACTGAATGATGCAAAAATGACTGACACATAAAACAAAGGCACACCGGGTACCATCTTGCCAACATGGCAAAGTGATGGTATTTTAACCCCCTGTTGTGTTCGTTTCTTATTAACTAGTTTGGTGTTCCCAGGTAAAAATGACTGCTCCAATGTAGCTGATTATAAATCCATCTAAATCCATATATTATCACCTAATGTTGTGGGGTTGGGGTTCTGGTTTTGTGCTCAGTATCAGGTGAGTGAGGGTGTACAGTAGATATGGCCCAGGTAAGCGGGGGCACTAGAGAGGTAGTGATGTGAGGACGACTGGTGTTTGTTGTAGAACTGATTGGTCTCTGTTGCAGTAGCGTGTGGGACTGGAGGAAGTGTGACATGCACGCAGAGAGTGCTGCACTGTGTATGAGTGGAGCGTCGAATGAATAAGCTATAAAGCCTGTGAGTTTAAGTTGAGTTTTGAATTTCTGTTAATAAAGACTGTTATCAAGCAACATCTGTGTCTCACTGAGAGAACCCATTGTAGTAGCAGAGTGAACTGTCACTGTTGTGTTTCATCTTTTTATCAACTCAAATTCATGTGAACATTACAAGTTCTGAACTTCCATTTGCTATGCATTGACCTGAGCTCATATCACTTGGCCATCGTGCTGAAACAGAATGAATTGTGAGCAAGGCCTAAAAAAAGCTATATTTACCAGAGCTGTGGGAAAGTCTCAGAGCTTCCAGGTATGTAGATGGCGCTGGGAAGAAAAAAAAATTCTGCCAATTTTCATTGTTTTCGATAGAATGGGTTGATACCATAAATATCAGGCCATTACATATATTTTTTGCTGCTTCAATTGTTGTGAAATACTGTTATTTAAGAAGTAGCACTGGTAGCACTATCTGGTAGCACCACAAGCCACTTCACAGCATTAATAGTTGGTGGAATATCTCTGCTATTACAATAAGAAGATCTACGGTTGACAGTCACAAATTAAGGTTCTCCTGGCCCTCCTTTAGATATTCATTGATTTCATTACATTTCATCGAAGAAAGATGTCGGGTCACAATTAGTCATAAATCCTTTCCTGACCAATCAGCATTCATTAACAGAATGCTAGTGGTTTGTGGGCAAAATCACCTTCCTTGTAAGAAAAACTAAAGGACATTGGTGTGTTTAAATTTAACTTCTGATATATAATCAATAATATATTTGCACAAACGAAAATAAAATGTGGACATTTTCGTCTAGAAGTAGGAGAAAATAATTATTTTAGCCGTTTAGCTCCTTTCACTCCCATTCATTTAGGACTCCTTCAACAGCGCCCTCTAGGTGAAGTGCAGCCAATTTTGGTACAGTGGAATTAATAGGGAGTGAACAGGCTGTGTGTGGTACAGTAAGTCTCCTCTTTCCTCCTCTGCTACTTCTATCATCTCCTGACTCTCACTCTGTGAACACGCAGCTCGCCCCAGCGTGCCAAGACGAGATCTGGTTTGCAGTGATGGCTGACGTTTGGAGCTATTTCACGGCTGTAAATGAAACACTGCGAACTGTGATGTATGTAAGAAAGTTGTTCACCACTGTGGCAACACAAACACAAACTTTTTTAAACACATAAAAACCAACAAGAGAGAGAACTTGGAGCTACAGCAGAGAAGGAGGAGGAGGGAAAGGCTCCCTATACACACAGTTCACTGACAGTCTTTGCAAAGAGGCAGGGAATATTCAGGTACACTCAGTGAAATACATATTTTCATCCAACGTTTTTAATGAATGTCTGTCTTAATTATTTTAATGACATTAACGGAAAACTATATACATCGAACCTGAAATATGAAACTGGTTGAATATAATAAGCCTTTTATATAACCGTGAAAGGTATAGGATTCATATATTCAGTTTCTGTCATAGACTATAGACCTAATTAGTGCCATTATTACTGCCAAATGCAAGTGTATGTCCTAGAAACATGTAGTTTTGTTGGACAACACTTGCACAGAATTAAAGACATTCGCTGTTCTACAAAAATATGTGCTTGTGTAACCGGGCCAGTTTTAAAATTATAGTTACACAAAATCATTTTGTTATTCACCATTTTAGTTATACCTGACTGCCAGGACCTTCCCAGCTCCTTCTGTGTTGCCCCTCCTCATTTCTTTTTCTCTGGTTCCCCCTATATATTCCGTTCGTCCCATAGCCTCTCCCCTTTGAATTTTCCCTACATGGGAGAGGTGGGTTGCCTGTTGTTGCTATCTAATAGTATCCTGTAAATTCTTGTGATTTATATTTATTAAGATATTTTACTGTTTATTTTGTAGAGTGAGGAGCTGGGCATGTACTTAACTTGCACACTTGAAGTGCTATGTTTTCTTCTTTGTCAGTGTCGCAATGGAGCATTCTCCAAAGAGATACTGGTCCTGAGGTTGATTTCATCCACATATACACAATGCATAATAATATAACACGTGCACTTTGTTTATTCAATAAATGACCTGTTTTCAAATATGCACTTTATACTTTACAAGAAAATTAATATTTTGTTACTTGCTTTTCAAAACTAAGTTAATAAAAATGATCACATTGGTATTGGCAATATTACTTGGTATTGGATCGAAACCAAATTTTGTGTTATAGCCCACCCCTACTACACACAATGAACACAAAACTCATTCCTACTTGGTGATATCTGCAGTGTTTAAAGTTGTTATGGAATATAATCTATGCCATTTGATGTAATGAGTTTAATTAGATCAGGTTGTGTCTGGTTAGACTGGTCTTATTTTCTATTGATCATTGTTCCATTGGTGTGAAATGAGAAGCACAGCTCTTTACCAGAGGAGTGTTTGGCTCTTAAAAGAGCCTTTGGTTTGAAGTGATGCCGGTTCCAGGTGTTTACTTCTTGGCGGGCTTCTCGGTCTTCTTGGGCAGCAGGACAGCCTGGATGTTGGGCAGCACGCCGCCCTGAGCGATGGTCACTCCGCCCAGCAGCTTGTTGAGCTCCTCGTCGTTGCGGACAGCCAGCTGCAGGTGACGGGGGATGATTCGAGTCTTCTTGTTGTCACGGGCAGCGTTTCCAGCCAGCTCCAAGATCTCAGCGGTCAGGTACTCCAGCACGGCCGCCAGGTAGACGGGGGCGCCGGCTCCCACACGCTGCGCATAGTTCCCTTTACGCAGCAGCCTGTGAACACGGCCGACTGGGAACTGGAGCCCGGCACGAGAGGAGCGGGTCTTTGCCTTAGCTCTGGCTTTACCGCCGGTTTTACCTCGTCCGCTCATTTTTAAAGATTCTTTCTAGAGACTCGACTCAGAGAAAATGTAACTCAAAAGACACCATCCTGCTTTATATGTCCGCGGAGCGCGCGACTATTCCTGACGGACCAACCAGAAAGAGGGCTGATAGGAGCTGGTGTCCGCCGAATATTACCGGTCTGATTTCTGACCAATGAGCAGCGGAGCTTCGGACCATGTGACTCCCCACCAATCAGGAGTCGAAGGTCTGAACCAACGTCACCGTTTCACAGGCGGTCCGATAGTTTAAGAGCAACGGGTCTCCTCTCTTTAATTCATACTTCTGTTCCTGTTGAGAGAACCGAGAAACGATGGCAAGAACCAAGCAGACTGCTCGTAAGTCTACCGGCGGCAAAGCCCCCAGAAAGCAGCTGGCCACTAAAGCTGCCCGTAAGAGCGCCCCGGCCACCGGCGGCGTGAAGAAGCCTCACCGCTACAGACCCGGTACCGTGGCTCTGAGAGAGATCCGTCGCTACCAGAAATCCACCGAGCTGCTGATCCGTAAGCTGCCCTTCCAGCGCCTGGTGAGAGAGATCGCTCAGGACTTCAAGACCGACCTGCGCTTCCAGAGCTCCGCTGTCATGGCTCTGCAGGAGGCCAGCGAGGCTTACCTGGTCGGCCTGTTCGAGGACACCAACCTGTGCGCCATCCACGCCAAGAGGGTCACCATCATGCCCAAAGACATCCAGCTGGCCCGCCGCATCCGCGGAGAGAGAGCTTAAACTGATCTCACCCCAGTTTAACCAGCAACACAACGGCTCTTTTAAGAGCCACGTCATCCTTCACTAACTAGAGCTTCTCCTCTCATCATTTTAATTGGACAAATATATATCAATTAGCTCAGATGATTTGTCCCAGAGACAACATTAATTGTTGTGCTTTATAGGTTATGAATCTCTTGATAAAGACCATTTACTATGGAGACCTGAGATGACATGACTGGTTGTGATATTGCAGCAACATGAATGAACTAAGCATATTTACACATCACACTGTACACAGCATCAAGTCTAAATGTGTAGTGAGTGGCACAGGACCTGTGGATGATGATGATGATGATGATGAAGGCCAAACCAGTGGCATTAGGTATGAACGTCACAGATACTCTGTGCTCCAAACAGTTTCCTGTTATTATTCCAGATCTGTTCTCCACAGTGGTGATCTTCCAGAACCATCAAACCTCCACACAAGCTGATGCTTCAGACCAGACTCTACTCCACTAATCTGCACTCTGGATATCACCTGATGAACCACTTGTTGACTCCATCTTTGCTGAAGTTCAGGCTGGCAACATCCTCTCATATCAGCAGCCACCTCCTTCATCTGATGGTGTCATCTCCCAAAGTACCACTAGAGGGCTCCCAAAGGCAACAGACTGTAAACACTGTATGAGACAAAGAACCAAGAACAGCCTCGTGTTAAACCACTACAGAAAATTCTCAATGCAGAAATTAAATAAAAGGAATTGTAATAAGATAAAAACAGCAAAAGAAACAGATGAACAAAACAATTAAACTAGATATCACTTAGAGTCTAAACTTCCACCAAAGCAGCTCAGTTTCCACATTATGTCATTGAAAATGAAAAGCAATAGTCCAATGATAGTTTGACCCTCATGATATGACTCATTGACCATGAACCTTGAGCTAACTCTCATCCATGTCTGAATAGATTCCAGCGACAAAGGATGGATGTTAATACTGGTTTGCTTGTTGTGTCCTAATGTGTGTGTGTTTAGGGGTACTGAACTGTGTTACCACCGGTAACAGTAAACTGAGACATGTGTGAAACCTCTTTGAAAAACTAACATAAAGGTTTTCATGTTGTATCAAGTGCAAACAAACATGTTTTGTCATATAAGTTCATTTTTATGATGATGCTTTTATTATTTTCTATAACCGGCCATGTGTTGTTGTTGTTGTGCGGAAGAGACTGCAGCTTCAGTAAAGACACATCACGATCCTCCACAGAGAGACCACCTCTAACCCAGTGAGCAGCTCAGCCAATCACAGGAGGGGGACCACACAGTCGAATTTGAATGGTGCCAATATAAATACCGTCACTCCTCTCCCTCTCGGATATTCATTTCTGTGCTACTGCCAGAGAAAGAATGCCTGATCCAGCAAAGTCTGCGCCCAAGAAGGGCTCTAAGAAAGCCGTGACTAAGACCGCCGGCAAGGGTGGAAAGAAGAGGAGAAAGACCAGGAGGGAGAGCTACGCCATCTATGTGTACAAGGTGCTGAAGCAGGTCCATCCAGACACCGGCATCTCGTCCAAGGCCATGAGCATCATGAACTCCTTTGTGAACGACATCTTTGAGCGCATCGCTGCTGAGGCGTCTCGTCTGGCCCACTACAACAAGCGCTCCACCATCACTTCCAGGGAGATTCAGACCGCCGTGCGTCTCCTGCTGCCCGGTGAGCTGGCCAAGCACGCGGTGTCTGAGGGCACCAAGGCTGTGACCAAGTACACCAGCTCCAAGTAAACAGCTCTGCTCATCAATAAACACAACGGCTCTTCTAAGAGCCACCACCTCCTCTGAAGAGCTCATTCATTAGATATCTGTGGAATAAGAAAGTTATAATGGCGCCTATGAATTTAAGAAGTGACAGATGTTGTTCTTTCCAATCTCAGCCTTAATAGAAAAATGCAGCATAAGGCATCACAAACTCCTATTAATGGCCAATTAACACAATAGCACTGCCCTGTACTTGTAGTCATGTCAGGTTATACTGATGATCAATTAATAATATGGTTTAGTCTGGGACAGAACACTCCTATGCAAAAGAATGAAGTGCAAACAGTTCATTTATATATATTTTTAAATATTCAAGCTAATTTGAAACATTAACAAAAGTTAAATAAGTGACGATGTTTAACATCACGTGCAGGATACGTTTCCCTTTTTCCTCAGAAGACAGTCGTTTCCTGTCTTAAATCCTTTTACAGGATTTTTTTCTGATAATATGCACCATATATTCTCTATGGGGTTAAGATCTGGAGACTCTTTACTTTCAAAGACATTGTTCTGGAGCATCGGTACACAGCTCTAAATGTGATTCATCACTCCACAGTGATTTTAACTTTAAAAGATTCATGAGATTTAGATGTTTTTGAAGACATTTGGAAATTAAAAAAAGCTTCACTCTTCAGACACAGTGTGGAAACACAGATGAATAATGTTTGGTCACGTAGGTCAGGACTTAGTCACAGTGTAAGTCAACTAGTCTGACAGTTTGGTTAATTAATTCACTTAAAATCCTGCACATAAACACATTATTCATGTATTCTGTGTATGAAGTAAAGTCTAATATGAAACTTAAGTTTTAAGTAAGGGCAAATAAACACCTGATTAACTTTCGAGCATTTAGCCATGACTGATGAAGATCAGTGAAAATCAAGATGGAATTGTCTTTTTTAAACAGACAAACGTATGGAATGTTTCTGAAATTTATTTTTTCCTCTCTTCAGTAAAAACAACAAAAATATGAAGAGAGGTCTTCTAATTCCCCCCCCAGTAATGTACTGTATACTTTGTCTATATAATAAAATAAGCTTTGTGTGAATTCTGCCACCCAAAATGACCACTGGTCATATTTTAACCACCCCATTGAAGATTCTCTGGCTCTACCACTGCTCAAATGTTACGAGAACCAGAGAAGAAGAATAGACCCGCCCCTGTTCTCTAACAGGTCCTCATATCGGAAATAATATGCTGGGAAGACGAACATGATCTCCATTCAGCATCAACTATCTGATAGGTAAAGATGAGCGGCAGAGGTAAGGGAGGAAAAGGACTCGGTAAAGGAGGCGCCAAGCGTCACCGTAAAGTTCTCCGTGATAACATCCAGGGAATCACTAAGCCCGCTATTCGCCGCCTGGCTCGCCGTGGCGGAGTGAAGCGTATCTCCGGCCTGATCTACGAGGAGACCCGCGGTGTGTTGAAGGTCTTCCTGGAGAATGTCATCCGTGATGCCGTCACCTACACCGAGCACGCCAAGAGAAAGACCGTCACCGCCATGGATGTGGTGTATGCTCTGAAGAGGCAGGGACGCACTCTGTACGGCTTCGGTGGTTAAACTAATAATCAAATCTGTTAACAACCAAAGGTCCTTTTAAGGACCACACACTATTCAGAGAGCTCATTTCAGTTTAGTCTGTTTGTGTATATCAGAGATTATAAACTCTTAACGGGATGTTGTACACGTTTACTTGTACATTAATAAGCTGCATCTGGATATTTGTTGGATGTTCATGTAAAAGTAATGACAAAATATCTATTACTTTTTTGTAATGTTTTTTGTGTACTGTTTCTTCATTATATATGAAATATTCTGCATGTGTCATTTTCTCACATTAATTGTTAAAAAGTGTGAATGGAAACAGTTATTGTGCTCAAAGAGCTTTACATTTGATATAAATTGTAATCTCTATTGTTCAGATGATAAAACACGAGCACTGTGCTGCTAAGGTCACCATAAAGGAGGTATGTTGAAAAAATGCATGAAGAAATCAGCTGCTGCAACTCTCTGTATGTTGATCATTTCAGCGCCATGGACAGCCTCAGGTTATAGATGGCAAATCTGAAAGTATTTGAACAGTATTTTCATCATGTGTTCCAGTAACAAGTGTAATTATCTTATTGACTGATATAAGATGAACTCTACTTCTAAGCTGACTACAGTACAGTCACACACTAAAGTCATTTTGTTTCTGCTCTAATCTTTACTCCATATTAAATGTTTATTATAAGTTGCTGTGTGGCTGTGAACGTTGTCATAGACAGACTGCTAAAAATGGGACACAGTGTAGTGTTTCAGGTTTGTTGGTGATCAGTGATGGAAACTACATTTTGTCCCATCAGTCCAACTATGAACAGTTTATTTCTATTCAAATGAGTCCTCAGCAGCAGAAATGTTCACAGCCACAGTGAGCAGCTCTGATAGGAAGCTTGGCTAAACTGCACCATTAGTGTGTTTGCTGCTACCAGAATAACTTGACTTTATTACAAACTGATCATCGACCGATAGCTGCCTTTACTCTGAGTCTCTGAACAAACATGTGGACTGGCTGGAAAACGGATTTTGATGGAGCTCTGATGCATTTTCAACATTTGATCAGACAAGTAAGTGGGAAAAGCCGCGGAGAGGTGCCGGCCACGACGGTGAACAGGTGAGGTTTGGAGGCCCCCTGAAGTAAATGCAGAGAGCATCAGATCTCTACATGACGTCAATATGAAGAGACACTAGTCCGCTATCGGCTCCCTTCACTGTCAGCCTTCAGCACTTGTCCCACATTTACTTTGGAGTGTTTTATCTGTGAGAAGAAAACACAAGTGAGCCGACATTCACACTGCATAGAGGAGCCACGAGCTGGGCTGAGTCTCCACGGTTCTCATGATATGTTTAAGCACCGCCTCCTGCGCTGGACTCTCAACAGTCCATTCAGTGACACTGGTTATTCCGCAGTGGAACGAAGCGTCGAGGAAAATAATGGCAGAAGTACCTCCAGCTCCGGCGGCCGCCCCGGCCAAAGCAGCCAAGAAGAAGACTTCTAAACCGAAGAAGACTGGCCCCACTCTCAGCGACCTCATTGTTAAAGCTGTGGCCGCATCCAAGGAGCGGAGCGGCGTGTCGTTGGCCGCCCTGAAGAAGGCTCTGGCTGCCGGCGGTTACGATGTGGAGAAGAACAAGTCCCGCGTCAAGACCGCCGTCAAAAGCCTAGTGGCTAAGGGGACTCTGGTCCAGACCAAGGGGACCGGGGCCTCCGGCTCTTTCAAGATGAGCAAGACGGCAGCTGAGCCAAAGGTCAAGAAGCCGGTTAAGAAAGCCGCTCCTAAAGCCAAGAAGCCCGCAGCCAAGAAAGCCGCAGCCGCTAAAAAGCCGAAGACGGCAGTAGCCAAGAAGTCAGCAGCCGCTAAGAAATCCCCCAAGAAGGCCAAGAAACCCGCAGCGGCCAAGAAGGTAGCCAAGAGCCCCAAGAAGGCTGCCAAGAGCCCCAAGAAAGTGGTGAAAAAGACCAAGACCCCTGCAGCCAAGAAACCTGCAAAGAAGGTGGCCAAGCCTAAAGTCAAGAAGGCAGCACCAAAGAAGAAGTGAGCTGTCATCAGTCTGATAGACAAACGTCCTGACTAAAGGCTCTTTTTAGAGCCACCAACATCACCAGTAAAGAGCTTTAATCATTACTCATCATGCAATCTAATTTACATATTAATATATTTCCCAACTAAACTCTTATTCAACAAATAATGCTTGTAATTATTGTGGATATAAGAAGGAATAGAAGATTGTCCCAGGAGTGTCACATGTTAATCCCAAAATAATTCCAACATGCCCTAATGGTTATCCTGACACCGCTCTCAACTGTAAAATGTTATTTAAAATTATATGAATAATTTAGTAATAAATATAATTCTGGTTATTAACTAGATAGTATATCACAAGAGCTTTTATGGAAAAGCCAAGTTGATAAAAGATGAATAGAAGAAAGAAAAATATTCTTCATAGGAGAGAAACTATATTTATCCAAAGATATATAAACCATCATTTAATCAGAATCCTGATTGGCTGTCCAGCAGATGCTCCACCACCACCAGTCTCAGAGACTGCTTCATCCAACTGGTCTCTATATGACACCAGTACTCCCACCATACACTGCCTCTAATAACATATATATATATATATATATATATATATATATATATATATATATATATATATATATATATATATATATATATATATATATATATATTCTACACCATTAAATTTAGACAGTACCCTTCGATGTCAGCTGTCTTCTTAAATGCAAAACATAAAATATGTTGCTTTTTCAGATATTGACATTATAATGTGTAAACCATCTCTATGGAAGTGCTGCTTTAATTGTTCACAATAAAGAAGTTGAAGATTAGCATTTCTGCAGTCATATAGGTTATTAATGGTCTTTTTGTAGAATTGTTGTGGGGGGTAATAGAAGACTGAACTGTTCACTTTGTCCTGATGGAGCAACAAACAAGCTGTTGAACGATTCATGTGCTGCAAATATTCACATCCTGTGAGTCTGATCCAGAAACAAGCCAGCCTGTAGCTCATTCCTCCTTTATTTCAGAATAATCTGTGACAGACAGACAGAGGTGGATTTTTTTCTCTCACATTGGACGCTTCATGTTGGAAATGCATTTGTCACATTGTTCTGTTTATTGTTAATAAACAATTTCTTTACAACAATCAACAATTTCACTTTATTATTTGTTCTGTTTTTTTTCATTAGTTCTTATTGTTGCCCTAATAACATTGTCTTATGTTTATTTGAATACATTTACTGTCATGAGGTGTGTTTTCATAGTTTCGTATAGAACTGATGACTCATTCTAGATCTAACGGGTTCTAAGACTCAGCTCTAGAACTGAGGAAGCCTCTTGAATGAGATGTGAAACATCTTGAAAACTTTTCTATTCTATTTTAACCTTCGGGACTTATTTGTTACTAATTACTTCAATATTACTGTTTTGTGCACCAAGTAGTGATACAATACTGGTTAGTTACTCAGTAATCCCTCATTACTCCATCAGTATTATCACTTAACAACTTTGTGTGGTGTAAAGTAGTGTGTCCTACAGAGTGGATACTGAGTACTGAATAAATATTTAATTACTGAAAGGAAAGCAGTACTTATACTTTGTACTTTTTAATTTAAAAAAAGGAATGAACACTTTTGGTCTGGTTCCATTAGTTCCCTCAGTGGTTCATCAGTCTGTATTGAGGATGACACACAGATGAAAACTGATGGACAGATAATGATGAATAATGATGAAGCACTCAGTAATCATTCAGTGTTGCACCAAAAGGTGAAGTAAGAGATGGTTTTGTTGGTGTGTTACTGGTCTCAGCTAATGTCCTGCTGGCTGCCAGTTTTCACTGCAATTTTTTTCACAAGAATGAAAACTAAAATTATTCCTACTTGGTGATATCTGCAGTGTTTAAAGTTATTATGGAATATAATCAATGCTATTCGATGTAATGAGTTTAATTAGATCAGGTTGTGTCTGGTTAGACTGGTCTTATTTTCTATTGATCATTGTTCCATTGGTGTGAAATGAGAAGCACAGCTCTTTACCAGAGGAGTGTTTGGCTCTTAAAAGAGCCTTTGGTTTGAAGTGATGCCGGTTCCAGGTGTTTACTTCTTGGCGGGCTTCTCGGTCTTCTTGGGCAGCAGGACAGCCTGGATGTTGGGCAGCACGCCGCCCTGAGCGATGGTCACTCCGCCCAGCAGCTTGTTGAGCTCCTCGTCGTTGCGGACAGCCAGCTGCAGGTGACGGGGGATGATACGGGTCTTCTTGTTGTCACGGGCAGCGTTTCCAGCCAGCTCCAGGATCTCAGCGGTCAGGTACTCCAGCACGGCCGCCAGGTAGACGGGGGCGCCGGCTCCCACACGCTGCGCATAGTTCCCTTTACGCAGCAGCCTGTGAACACGGCCGACTGGGAACTGGAGCCCGGCACGAGAGGAACGGGTCTTTGCCTTAGCTCTGGCTTTACCGCCGGTTTTACCTCGTCCGCTCATTTTAAAGATTCTTTCTAGAGACTCGACTCAGAGAAAATATAACTCAAAAGACACCATCCTGCTTTATATGTCCGCGGAGCGCGCGACTGTTCCTGGCGGACCAACCAGAAAGAGGGCTGATAGGAGCTGGTGTCCGCCGAATATTAGCGGTCTGATTTCTGACCAATGAGCAGCGGAGCTTCGGACCGTGTGACGCTCCACCGGGCGGTGCTGAGATCCAAAAGGAGCCAATCACTAATCAGGAGTCGGAGGTCTGAACCAGCGTCACCGTTTCACAGGCGGTCCGACAGTATGCCACAATCCGATGCAAGTGCACAGTTTCATTTCTTGGTTTTATACAGACTATAGTATATTTTTGTTTCAGTGTGTTCACTAGTTTTAAATGCGTTTTGTGTAGCGGGCTTTGTAACCGTGCTTTGACAGCTGCTATACCAATAACATCATCATTATTATTATCATAATTAATATTTTAACATGTCGCACAGAAGTGATTGTCATTTACAATACGGATAATTCCCACACCTGTAGCTTTTAGGTTCCATCAATAGTTAGGTATAAAGAGGAGGCTTATCACAATGCGTAATGACGCACACTGGCTGATTTGGCACTGTTGGAAGATGTGGCGAACGGATGACTTCGAAGGGAGCGATTCTTCAGGCACCATCAGGACCTTCTGGCCAATGATGACAAGCGGTCCTTTTGGATCTCTGTGCTGCAGTGGGCCCAGCATTACAGCGACGCACCCACAGGAACCATCCCGTGCAGCCCAAATTCAAATCCTGCCAACGCTTGGATTTCTGGCAACCGCCACTTTTCAGAGGGAGCTGGCTGACAGTTCAGGGATATCCCAGCCAACTTTCAGCCGTGTTATGCCAGAAGTCTTAGCTGGTATAAGTGGTTTGTCGCACCTCTACATAAAGTTTCCTTACAGGGTGAACAGGCAAACATAAAAGCGCAATTTGCAGCAAAGACCGGTTTCCCAAATGTAATCGGTGCTATTGACTGTATGCGTGTTGCGATAAGGGCCCCGAGTGACAATGAATTTGCGTTCATCAAGCGCAAACATTTTAATTCAATTAATGTCCAAATTATATATGATGCGGACATGTTACTCACAGATGTAGTGGCTCGGTGGCCTGGATCAACCCACGACTCATTTATATTGAGATACAGTGTTGGAAGTGTTGCCATGAAGCTCGCACAGGTGTGCCAAATTTAGAGATGTTTGTGATTTATAAAGGGAAATCAGCGTACGACGTGGGGGGCATTGTTTTATAAATCAGAATATTTTTGTGCGCACGCAAATCATATGTTTGTCCATCCATATTGTATAACCTTCTGACACCAATCCTACGCAGTTTTATAAATGAGGCACCTGAACAGTTAGACATAGGCTAAAAACCAGTCCGTGCAGTGGTTTACCTGTTTTGTGGGTGTGTGCCTGTTTGGGTTCTGTATTTGCTTCAGATTCTTTGGTCTCATCTGTGTACATCTTTACTGCTTCTGTGTATGTCACTGTGTGTTCTCCACTGTCTGCTGCTTAGGTGAAACTAATTTAAACCGCCTACATAAATAATTCCATGACAGTAAACCAGATTTAGTTAAATACATTTTTTAACTGAATTAAAATCTCTGTAGAAGTGACAAATACATTATTTCTGTTTGGAATCAAACACACTTTTTTCAAGTGACAGTAGCATTCTGGTGCTGAAGGAGCTGCTTCATGTAGGGGGAGGGAGAGTGTTGTCCAGGATGGAGGTCAGCTTTGTCAGTCTCCTCAGCATATGGAGGTCAACCTTGGCCTTTCTTGTACAGGATATCTGTGATATCCCACCAGTCCAGTTTAATGTTCAGGTGAACACCCTGGTATTTGTATGAGGGAACCTGTTCAATGTCCAAACCCTGGATGTTCACTGGTGCCATCTGTGGCCTCTTCCTGCAGAAGTCAATCACCATCTTCTTCATTAATCTGCAGGTGATCAACAGTATAATAGCAGCTTTAAACTGTAAACACCCAAATAAAACTTCTAGATGTTCAAGCGTAAAACATGTACAATATCCAATAAGAGTTTAACCTCCGATATACACAAACAGTAGAATTGAGCTCTCTGAATCGTGTGTGGCCCTTAAAAGGACCTTTGGTTGTTAACAGATGTGATCATTAGTTTAACCACCGAAGCCGTACAGAGTGCGTCCCTGCCTCTTCAGAGCATACACCACATCCATGGCGGTGACGGTCTTTCTCTTGGCGTGCTCGGTGTAGGTGACGGCATCACGGATGACGTTCTCCAAGAAGACCTTCAACACACCGCGGGTCTCCTCGTAGATCAGGCCGGAGATACGCTTCACTCCGCCACGGCGAGCCAGGCGGCGAATAGCGGGCTTAGTGATTCCCTGGATGTTATCACGGAGAACTTTACGGTGACGCTTGGCGCCTCCTTTACCGAGTCCTTTTCCTCCCTTACCTCTGCCGCTCATCTTTACCTATCAGATAGTTGATGCTGAATGGAGATCATGTTCGTCTTCCCAGCATATTATTTCCGATATGAGGACCTGTTAGAGAACAGGGGCGGGTCTATTCTTCTTCTCTGGTTCTCGTAACATTTGAGCAGTGGTAGAGCCAGAGAATCTTCAATGGGGTGGTTAAAATATGACCAGTGGTCATTTTGGGTGGCAGAATTCACACAAAGCTTATTTTATTATATAGACAAAGTATACAGTACATTACTGGGGGGGGAATTAGAAGACCTCTCTTCATATTTTTGTTGTTTTTACTGAAGAGAGGAAAAAATAAATTTCAGAAACATTCCATACGTTTGTCTGTTTAAAAAAGACAATTCCATCTTGATTTTCACTGATCTTCATCAGTCATGGCTAAATGCTCGAAAGTTAATCAGGTGTTTATTTGCCCTTACTTAAAACTTAAGTTTCATATTAGACTTTACTTCATACACAGAATACATGAATAATGTGTTTATGTGCAGGATTTTAAGTGAATTAATTAACCAAACTGTCAGACTAGTTGACTTACACTGTGACTAAGTCCTGACCTACGTGACCAAACATTATTCATCTGTGTTTCCACACTGTGTCTGAAGAGTGAAGCTTTTTTTAATTTCCAAATGTCTTCAAAAACATCTAAATCTCATGAATCTTTTAAAGTTAAAATCACTGTGGAGTGATGAATCACATTTAGAGCTGTGTACCGATGCTCCAGAACAATGTCTTTGAAAGTAAAGAGTCTCCAGATCTTAACCCCATAGAGAATATATGGTGCATATTATCAGAAAAAAATCCTGTAAAAGGATTTAAGACAGGAAACGACTGTCTTCTGAGGAAAAAGGGAAACGTATCCTGCACGTGATGTTAAACATCGTCACTTATTTAACTTTTGTTAATGTTTCAAATTAGCTTGAATATTTAAAAATATATATAAATGAACTGTTTGCACTTCATTCTTTTGCATAGGAGTGTTCTGTCCCAGACTAAACCATATTACTAATTGATCATCAGTATAACCTGACATGACTACAAGTACAGGGCAGTGCTATTGTGTTAATTGGCCATTAATAGGAGTTTGTGATGCCTTATGCTGCATTTTTCTATTAAGGCTGAGATTGGAAAGAACAACATCTGTCACTTCTTAAATTCATAGGCGCCATTATAACTTTCTTATTCCACAGATATCTAATGAATGAGCTCTTCAGAGGAGGTGGTGGCTCTTAGAAGAGCCGTTGTGTTTATTGATGAGCAGAGCTGTTTACTTGGAGCTGGTGTACTTGGTCACAGCCTTGGTGCCCTCAGACACCGCGTGCTTGGCCAGCTCACCGGGCAGCAGGAGACGCACGGCGGTCTGAATCTCCCTGGAAGTGATGGTGGAGCGCTTGTTGTAGTGGGCCAGACGAGACGCCTCAGCAGCGATGCGCTCAAAGATGTCGTTCACAAAGGAGTTCATGATGCTCATGGCCTTGGACGAGATGCCGGTGTCTGGATGGACCTGCTTCAGCACCTTGTACACATAGATGGCGTAGCTCTCCCTCCTGGTCTTTCTCCTCTTCTTTCCACCCTTGCCGGCGGTCTTAGTCACGGCTTTCTTAGAGCCCTTCTTGGGCGCAGACTTTGCTGGATCAGGCATTCTTTCTCTGGCAGTAGCACAGAAATGAATATCCGAGAGGGAGAGGAGTGACGGTATTTATATTGGCACCATTCAAATTCGACTGTGTGGTCCCCCTCCTGTGATTGGCTGAGCTGCTCACTGGGTTAGAGGTGGTCTCTCTGTGGAGGATCGTGATGTGTCTTTACTGAAGCTGCAGTCTCTTCCGCACAACAACAACAACACATGGCCGGTTATAGAAAATAATAAAAGCATCATCATAAAAATGAACTTATATGACAAAACATGTTTGTTTGCACTTGATACAACATGAAAACCTTTATGTTAGTTTTTCAAAGAGGTTTCACACATGTCTCAGTTTACTGTTACCGGTGGTAACACAGTTCAGTACCCCTAAACACACACACATTAGGACACAACAAGCAAACCAGTATTAACATCCATCCTTTGTCGCTGGAATCTATTCAGACATGGATGAGAGTTAGCTCAAGGTTCATGGTCAATGAGTCATATCATGAGGGTCAAACTATCATTGGACTATTGCTTTTCATTTTCAATGACATAATGTGGAAACTGAGCTGCTTTGGTGGAAGTTTAGACTCTAAGTGATATCTAGTTTAATTGTTTTGTTCATCTGTTTCTTTTGCTGTTTTTATCTTATTACAATTCCTTTTATTTAATTTCTGCATTGAGAATTTTCTGTAGTGGTTTAACACGAGGCTGTTCTTGGTTCTTTGTCTCATACAGTGTTTACAGTCTGTTGCCTTTGGGAGCCCTCTAGTGGTACTTTGGGAGATGACACCATCAGATGAAGGAGGTGGCTGCTGATATGAGAGGATGTTGCCAGCCTGAACTTCAGCAAAGATGGAGTCAACAAGTGGTTCATCAGGTGATATCCAGAGTGCAGATTAGTGGAGTAGAGTCTGGTCTGAAGCATCAGCTTGTGTGGAGGTTTGATGGTTCTGGAAGATCACCACTGTGGAGAACAGATCTGGAATAATAACAGGAAACTGTTTGGAGCACAGAGTATCTGTGACGTTCATACCTAATGCCACTGGTTTGGCCTTCATCATCATCATCATCATCATCCACAGGTCCTGTGCCACTCACTACACATTTAGACTTGATGCTGTGTACAGTGTGATGTGTAAATATGCTTAGTTCATTCATGTTGCTGCAATATCACAACCAGTCATGTCATCTCAGGTCTCCATAGTAAATGGTCTTTATCAAGAGATTCATAACCTATAAAGCACAACAATTAATGTTGTCTCTGGGACAAATCATCTGAGCTAATTGATATATATTTGTCCAATTAAAATGATGAGAGGAGAAGCTCTAGTTAGTGAAGGATGACGTGGCTCTTAAAAGAGCCGTTGTGTTGCTGGTTAAACTGGGGTGAGATCAGTTTAAGCTCTCTCTCCGCGGATGCGGCGGGCCAGCTGGATGTCTTTGGGCATGATGGTGACCCTCTTGGCGTGGATGGCGCACAGGTTGGTGTCCTCGAACAGGCCGACCAGGTAAGCCTCGCTGGCCTCCTGCAGAGCCATGACAGCGGAGCTCTGGAAGCGCAGGTCGGTCTTGAAGTCCTGAGCGATCTCTCTCACCAGGCGCTGGAAGGGCAGCTTACGGATCAGCAGCTCGGTGGATTTCTGGTAGCGACGGATCTCTCTCAGAGCCACGGTACCGGGTCTGTAGCGGTGAGGCTTCTTCACGCCGCCGGTGGCCGGGGCGCTCTTACGGGCAGCTTTAGTGGCCAGCTGCTTTCTGGGGGCTTTGCCGCCGGTAGACTTACGAGCAGTCTGCTTGGTTCTTGCCATCGTTTCTCGGTTCTCTCAACAGGAACAGAAGTATGAATTAAAGAGAAGAGACCCGTTGCTCTTAAACTATCGGACCGCCTGTGAAACGGTGACGCTGGTTCAGACCTTCGACTCCTGATTGGTGGGGAGTCACATGGTCCGAAGCTCCGCTGCTCATTGGTCAGAAATCAGACCGGTAATATTCGGCGGACACCAGCTCCTATCAGCCCTCTTTCTGGTTGGTCCGTCAGGAATAGTCGCGCGCTCCGCGGACATATAAAGCAGGATGGTGTCTTTTGAGTTACATTTTCTCTGAGTCGAGTCTCTAGAAAGAAGCTTTAAAAATGAGCGGACGAGGTAAAACCGGCGGTAAAGCCAGAGCTAAGGCAAAGACCCGCTCCTCTCGTGCCGGGCTCCAGTTCCCAGTCGGCCGTGTTCACAGACTGCTGCGTAAAGGGAACTATGCGCAGCGTGTGGGAGCCGGCGCCCCCGTCTACCTGGCGGCCGTGCTGGAGTACCTGACCGCTGAGATCCTGGAGCTGGCTGGAAACGCTGCCCGTGACAACAAGAAGACCCGAATCATCCCCCGTCACCTGCAGCTGGCTGTCCGCAACGACGAGGAGCTCAACAAGCTGCTGGGCGGAGTGACCATCGCTCAGGGCGGCGTGCTGCCCAACATCCAGGCTGTCCTGCTGCCCAAGAAGACCGAGAAGCCCGCCAAGAAGTAAACACCTGGAACCGGCATCACTTCAAACCAAAGGCTCTTTTAAGAGCCAAACACTCCTCTGGTAAAGAGCTGTGCTTCTCATTTCACACCAATGGAACAATGATCAATAGAAAATAAGACCAGTCTAACCAGACACAACCTGATCTAATTAAACTCATTACATCGAATAGCATTGATTATATTCCATAATAACTTTAAACACTGCAGATATCACCAAGTAGGAATAATTTTAGTTTTCATTCTTGTGAAAAAAATTGCAGTGAAAACTGGCAGCCAGCAGGACATTAGCTGAGACCAGTAACACACCAACAAAACCATCTCTTACTTCACCTTTTGGTGCAACACACTGAGGGATTACTGAGTGCTTCATCATTATTCATCATTATCTGTCCATCAGTTTTCATCTGTGTGTCATCCTCAATACAGACTGATGAACCACTGAGGGAACTAATGGAACCAGACCAAAAGTGTTCATTCCTTTTTTTAAATAAAAAGTACAAAGTATAAATACTGCTTTCCTTTCAGTAATTAAATATTTATTCAGTACTCAGTATCCACTCTGTAGGACACACTACTTTACACCACACAAAGTGGTTAAGTGATAATACTGATGGAGTAATGAAGGATTACTGAGTAACTAACCAGTATTGTATCACTACTTGGTGCACAAAACAGTAATATTGAAGTAATTAGTAACAAATGAGTCCTGAGGGTTCAAATAGAAGGAAACCAGTTTTAGTTTTCAAGATGTTTCACATCTCATTCAAGAGACTTCCTCAGTTCTAGAGCTGAGTTTTAGAACCTGTTAGATCTAGAATGAGTCATCAGGTCTATATGAAACTATGACAACACACCTCATGACAGTAAATGTATTCAAATAAACATAAGATAATGCTATTAGGGCAACAATGAGAACTAATGAAAAAAATAAATGAAGTGTCCAATGTGAGATAAATCCACCTCTGTCTGTTTGTCACAGATTATTCTGAAATAAGGAGGAATGAGCTACAGGCTGGCTTGTTTCTAGATCAGACTCAATGGATGTGAACATTTGCAGCACATGAATCATTCAACAGCTTGTTTGTTGCTCTATCAGGATTTTCTTATGGCGCTTCCCAGCATAAGTTTTTCCACACGAATGTACCTGTACAACCGGTGTGACAATAAACATCTTGAATCTTGAATTTTCAGATGGTGTAATCTCCCAAAGTACTACCAGACGGCTCTCAAAGCCAGTAGATTGTAAACACTGTATGGGCCAAATAACCAAGAACAGCCTCTTATAAAGTTATCATCTCACTATCTTAGTTACAGCTACTTGATGTTGTATAAATGATAACCTACACAACAAATGTATAAATAAATTTATCATAAAGTCTGAGCAGGACATGATGTCAAACTCAGTACATTAAAATACAATAAAATGCAACAAAATGTCTAAAAAGCATAATGCATCACTTCTGTCTTTGGTCATGAAAAAATACTGAGTGTTTTCTGATAAATGCCTCTCAAAGAAAATCTGTTTTCATTTTGGAACACAACAAAATTATTTTCAACATTTTTGAAAAATGCTTTTTTTTATTATTCCAAAATATCACAAGAGCCAAAAAAGTTGGACAGATGACAAGCCTCACCTGAGGCCAAGTTCCAACTGTTTTATGAGTTTGTAAAAAAAAGAAAAGAAATATGACTGAAAGTTTAAAAATGGCTCATCTTTAGTACATGAGGCATATGTGTGTATGGTTTCAAGAAAAAAAAACATTCAACAGTTTATGAGATATGCTCTGAAAATTCACCATCATATGAGACTAAGCTACTCTCTAAAAAATAAAAAAAGGCTTCACTTCAGTACATGGGAGACGAGTTTGTAACGTTTTGATATAATTTGTTGAACAGTGTTTGAGTTATGCTCTGAAAATAAAATGGCACAGATGGACGGATGTGCTGATCATGCTGAATATAAACAAGAGCTAACACCTCGTCCTGTAACGAGAAAATTGTTGTGTAAAAATGAAATTATAGGAATTTTAACAAACTAAAAGGAGTAAAAGAAACAGATAAACAGTTAAATTGAGTAATTAGACAGGACCTATTTCCCCACTTTTATGACTTGGCTGGAATAAAAGTGGTGAAATTGAGATTTGTCAATTCATCCTGAAGTTTTGTGTGTGCAACCTTTTTACCTTTGAGTATTTAGATTTAATTATAACAGGTGTTTTGTGTTGTACTGACTGATCTGATCTCTTTCTCTGTCTGTCTGTCTCTGTGTGTGTTTGTTTGTGTCTCTGTGTCTGTGTGTTTGTTTGTGTGGCATACCTGTGTTTGCATGCTTAATGTAGACTTGCAGGGCAAACTGTAAGTTAACTCAAACAGTAGCAAAAGAATAAAGATCCTGGCTCCACTTGATTCAATCCCCGTCCGTCCTCAACTTCTGCCATAATTCCATCGATTTTGCATGTCTGTACCCCCCCCCCCCGAAGCAAAGGTGTCATAGGCATCAGCCCAATGATTAAGTGTTACATGATTTCAGCGTTAGGTTCAGCTTCAGGTTACTTTATAATGGCCCTTTTTTTCATATGTACTCGGACACATGTTTGTGTAGAGGATGGATAATAAAGATGAAAGCACACATCATTAATTGTGGGGAGCTGGTGGAGGAGCAAAGTTGGTCTGACAAAACTCCATTTTACTCTCTGTGTCTTGTTCATTAAAAGGTCCAGAAGCCAACCCACAAGACTAATGTTCAGACCAAATTTTTCCAGAAGCCGACTGGCCAAGATGTGGCATTGAATTGTGTTAAAAGCACAGGAGAAGTAAACAAAAAGAAGTTAAGCATGAGACCCATTTCCCTCCAAGTGTTTAAAAAGCCAGTGACACAAAGTGATGGTGGCGTCCTCTACTCCTCTGTGTGGCCTGTAAGCAAACTGCATCATTCAAGTGCCTGCTTTTAGGACCACTGGATTTGGGGACTGGGACTAACACTGCATCCCTCCAAACATTTGGCGCATGCTGTGTCTGCAAGGACTTTTTGAACATAATGTATAGTGGAATACAGGACTCAGCTCTCTTGCACAGGATTGCAGTAGATGACCACAGATGTATTCTGGGCCATGACTTTTGTTGACTCTTGTCAAGCGGAGCACATTTTCAACATCCTTTTGTGTTATGTTGGAGTGCTGATTGTGTTTGAGTTTGGGGTGAAGTTCCTGAATCTCATAACTAAAATCAAAAGTATCGAAACGAGTATGAAAACAGTTAAGAGCATTGGCGAACTCAGTATCAGACTTAAACCCCTCTAGAGAGAGATGACTGCTGTTTCCTTTATTATGAAGGCCTGTTATGGTTTTCATGCTGGACCAGGCTGAGCCCAAGTTGTTTGCAGCCATTCTATTCCCAAGTTCAGTCTTATAGCTCTGTTTTGATCTTAAAATTTCATTTTTGAGCTCATTTGTAGCCATATTCAAATCAGACACTGCTCCATGCTTCAAAGCAAGCATTCTCTTCTGTATAGAGCAGTGGTTCCCAAAGTCTGGGTCGCAACCCACAGGTGGATCGCAGGAGACTTTATTTGGATCACCAAATAAAATAGTTATTATTGTATTTTACTATTATTCTGGATTTATATCTGCAGTACATCTTTCAGCCACATGAGGAAGTGCATTTCTAGCTCCACCACACATCGAGTTCTGCCAATCACGGCTGGATTCACCATGGTCAAGTTGCCAGTTCATCGCAGACCCACATAGAAAGACAAACAACCATTCTCACTCACATTCACACCCACAGTCAATTTAGAGTCACAAATTCAGCTCTAGTACATGATTTTTGTCTCATTAGTACATGAGACAGAGAACCTGAAGGGAACCCACACAGACATGGGGAGAACATGTAAACTCCACACAGAAAACTCCCGGGTCCTCAGGAGGATCTGAACCCAGGACCTTCTTGCTGCGAGGAAACAGCGCTACCCACTGTGCCACCGTGCCGCCTTGTACCTCAGTGTCCACCAAAATAATGAACAGATCCTGTAGGTGGTCACTCAAACACGGATGTATCCTAATAAAAGCTAGAGACCAGGGACAAGACCCAGCTAAAGACCAGACTGCTGCATGTCATGTTAGCCAAGCTACCGCCTGTAGACTGAATGCTACACCCAATATGTGTGTTGCGCTCTCCTCCTGTACACCTGACTGGAACGCAATACCAAAGAAGAAGCCAGCCCACCTATCACACATTAGCAAGTAAAGCATATAACGGGCCTAATGAGATAACATGAAATGACCTGATGTGATTTAAACATCTGATTGACTCTGTTGAGATCAGCAGTAGCAGTACTTACAACTGGCCTACTTGTTCTGATAATAGACATGAACATAAAACGTCCAGCAATAAGTAGCTTATTTCATGATAGTACTGAATGTAGTACTTGATAGTACTTGAATGGATATTGCTCAGGTAATTATAACATAGTATGAAGAGCTTCCTCAGTAGCTCTGGAATAACAGTTAACATAAGAGCAGCAGAATCGCTCTTTAAGAAGTGCCTTTAGACCAACTTTTACTCCCTTGTATTTGGTTCTTAACTTGAATGGCTGTTTGTTTGAATGTCTGTATATGTGTGTGTAAATGTATGGTTGTGCCTGTGTTCACTTTATACTATGCTTGTATCCATGTATCATCATTCTAATAATTGTCATTCATGTTTGTTGTAAAGCACTTTGGAACAAACATGGTGTGTTTTTAAGCACAATATAAATAAATCTGACCTTGACATAGAAATGTGAACATCTTTCAATGATTGGCTGTTTACTCCGACTCAGTGCATTTTCTCATTTATAAAGTAGCCTATTTAAAATGTTTATATTTTGATAAGAGGAGATAAAACAATGAGACACCACATTCTGCCTAAATGCACTTATTTGGTCACATCTATAAAGTAATTAACATATGTACAGTATATGTTTTCAAGGGCGAAGGTTTTTATTCGTCACATACAGTCATACATGTACAACTTGCAGTGAAAAACTTCTTCTGGTATGACAGAAGAAGTCATACCAGAAGAAGAAGTGAAGTGAAGTCCCGATGGTGCTCTCGGCCAAGTGTACAACGCTCTGCGGGGCTTTACAGTCCTGTGTAGCAGAGTTCCCATACCAGGCGGTGGCTTTCAATAAGCATACAATGTAGTGGTAATTTAAATATATAGCCTATCACTTTGAAATGGTTGGTTTACCTATTCTGCATAATAAGATGAGGCAGACAGCAGTAACAATGGTCAGGAATGTTCATTTATGCACAAATTGTTAATCTTGCAATTTATAGATAAGGCCTATTGTGGGTTGCGATGGTTTGTCATTTTAAAAATGTGGGTCCCCAGAAAAAAAGTTTGGGAGCCACTGGTATAGAGGACCAAACAGACTTATTCACCTATGGTTTGTTGTTAGGATACATTTTGTTTACTGGGAATAATCATGTCCCTACAGAAGGCAGCATATGAACATGTTAAATCAACCAGTTCATCCAAGTCATCACCATAAGAGTGTATAAGCATGTCCCAGTCCATGCAGTCATAACACTCCTGCAGGTAGAGTACAGATTCTTCCATCCAGTTCTTTATTTCTTTATACTTCCTCTCTCTGTAAGACAGATTTATATGTGGGCAGAAGATACACACAGTTATGGTCAGCATAGCCCTGCAGGGGAAGTGATTTATAAGCATCCTTTACTGAGCTATAACAAAGATCAAGTGTCTTCACAGCCCTTCTCCATACAGCCTGTTCACTCCCTATTAATTCCATTGTACCAAAATCGGCTGCAATTCACCTAGAGGGCGCTCGTGAAGGAGTCCTAAATGAATGGGAGTGAATGGAGCTAAATGGCTAAAATAATTAATTTCTCCTACTTCTATGCCCAATTTCTACAATTTGGGCATAATCTTTTGTGTGAACATGGTGATCTGTATAAAATGAAAGATGCATTTAATATTATGATATTGATAATGATGTGACAACGGACCACAGCTGATCCGTGTTCGGATTGGATCGCCCCCCCCCAACGGATTGGGTCACATGTGGTCAGTGGATAAGTTGCAAAGTTAAACTATAATAGTGTGAAAACAGTTTCACGACTGCTTTTACTTTTTAAGTAATAATTGTCTAAATCTTGGTGCAGAACTGCAGTGGGAAGATTCACACAGAGCAGTTGTGTGGTCAGGTGACCGGGGCGAAGTTGAAAAGTAGTTGGTAGACAGTCATGGATACTGGAAGGGTGGAAGAACTTGAACAAAACGAGTTAAAATATCGTCACGTTGCCATGTTGGTGAGCCGGTACCTCGCTGTGCCTGGCAAGAGGGTGTTCTCCACAGCAGGGGACATAGTGACTGCAAAGAGGTCCACAGTCTCCAAAGACAATGTTGACATTCTTATCTTTTTGAAAAAGAATCTTAAATTATAAGCTGTGGTCTATTTTGCTTTATTTCTTTTTTTTGTCTCTCTTTTCAGTGATGCGTACAAATGCTATTTTTTCATTCATTGTTGTTCAAAGAAAGAAGGCATCATCATTACACTTTGATTCAACATTTATTTTTAAGATTTTATTTATTCAAACATTGTGCATCTTAGTATCCTTCAAGACCACAGGCAAAAGTTCCCCGTTTTAAGTGTTCTTCAAGTAATAAATGGAGAGCAAGGTTGTAACTGTCTCCTAACCCTAACCCTTTTTGTTTTGTGATCTGTTCCACCTCTAGTGACAAGCAAGATTGAAGCACACAAATAAAAATAAGAAGAGACACAAACTTGTTTTTATTTTGACGTACCCAGCAAAAAGAAAACAAGAATGAATATTGTCTAATGAGGTACAGTAGGTATAATTGACTCAGGATAATATTGCTAAAAGCTAAAGTTACTCTCTGCCAGAGGGCCCAGGCACATGGGATCATACCTGTGTCCCCCAATCATTATCAGTTCAATACTAGGCTTTTGTCTTCCTTCAATGAAATGGACCCGTGGTCGGGGATCCTGAGTATTTCATGTTTGTTGGATATATTTTAAGTGCTTAAAATGACGTTGTAGATATCTCAAACCAGAATTAGTTATGTTTTTTTAATGCTGTAGCCACGAATTCCTTGATGATGAGCTCCTTCTGTTTCATAGCATTTTCTACATAATTATTTGGAGAAGTCAAAACAGAATTACAGATATGTAAAGTTGCTGTACAATGAGAGAGTAAAATATACTAAACAATGACATCACTACTGATATCTGTGATTCAGACATGACTAGTCCAATCTGAATTATAGATATCTCTGTTATTGTAGATATCTTGAATAAAAGTTATGAGTACACACAGTCTCAATTACAGTCTAATTACAACTAGTGAAAATGATTACATGTTTCTGTAATCTTAGGTTTAGTTAATATATGTTGAACTGCTTGTACAGTGCTGGTACAGTGATAAACTAATCGACGTTTCACTTGACTTTTCTGTTCTCACTTTAAAGAAGTGCCTCATGAACCAATTGGGTGATTGCATACTGGTTAGAATGAGGTTGGTGGGGTGACTTTGTAATGAATAAGTAAGATGCCGTCTGTTGATGCAATACTTAGATTTGTTATCTGCGTTTAAGTGAGCTTC
Organism: Chaunax sp. Z400; assembly: GCA_037577475.1. Classification (NCBI taxonomy): domain Eukaryota; kingdom Metazoa; phylum Chordata; class Actinopteri; order Lophiiformes; family Chaunacidae; genus Chaunax; species Chaunax sp. Z400. The sequence continues at coordinate 26,494,636 of CM075195.1, forward strand.
TCGACGACAATCATTTCATAGTTGTGGTTCAACATAACTTTATCGTTGGACTCCTGACTACAGTCTGGGTGGCAAAGTGACTTTATGATGTCAGCTTTTAGCTCGGGTGATGCTGACTTACTAAAGTGCAGCACGTCAGTGATAAAATCAAGCAGCAGCTCTCTCTTCTCATTCCCCTCAATGAAACACTCTGTGATATCCATTTGACATTGCAGCTCGTAGATCTGGTAGCTCAGTCCCATGGAGTCCAGCAACCTTTTGATGTGTGCGGTGGTCAGATAGTGTACCTTTGACTCAGATAATTTGTTGCCGTAGGTCGTCACCAGCTTTCCCACACCACTCTTATCTGGAAGAGATGACATGAAAACAGAACTAAGAGTCTAAAAGTAGCGGCCCTGTGAGGTTGTGCTTAAGCACATCAGTTATGTGAGCTAAACTAGTGCAGTGCCCGTTCTAAAGAATAAATAAAAAGCCATTTGTTTGGCCAGTGGTGCTGCTGCTTGCAGCTTTCTTGAGAAACACTCGTAAACTCACAACTTCATCCTTCCTGGGGCCCTCAACAAAACACCTGCCATGATAAAGTTGCATTATCTGGCACTGCAAACGTCTATAACGTCGTGTTGGTGCAAAAGCTGACACAAACATTTTATTGCCTAAATTAATAAGTGACTACTATCATAAGAAACATGTTCTACTTGTATTTATGCAATAAGACATGTCCAGTCTGCAGAGCTGACAGAGAACCACATCATTCAGTCTGTTAAGCCTCCTGTAAAAAAAAGAGGTGACATTTCTGACCAGAAAGAGATTTTATACTATTTTTATTTAATTTCTACAGATAACTGTCAAAACCTGAAAAGACAAACATGAATAATCCTATCTAATGATTCTAAGGTCACTTAATTAGAAGCTATTCTGACTCACATGAGTACAGGCCGGCTTCGAATCCTCATGGACAAAAGCAAAACAGCACCGCTGCTGAAAAACATTCTAGGGGAAACATAGCATTGTTCGGCATTATGTACAGACGACTCTGACGTCCATGACCCTGAAGCTACATTAAAGTTTTGGGGAATAAAATCTTCCTGTCTTGCTCTAACTTCATTATTTGGATACTGCATTTATAAATTTATTTTAATTAATGGTTAAATTTTTGTATCATTTAATATTTAATATCTCTTATGTCATTTTAAACTTTTAGTAATAATACTATAATTGATTAATAATAATTAATGATGATAAATTATTATATGCCCTAAGATGAACTGGCAACTTGTCCAGGGTGGACCCTGCCTCCTGCCAATAATCAGCCCCCCCCCCCGCGACCCTACGCAGGATAAGAGGTTACAGAAAATGAATGACTGAATAAATAATTATATGTAGTTCACTATGTTTGTGGAGTAGCCCAGAATGTACAGACTAAAATCTGCCTCTGTGGAGGGCCTTTGTATTTCTGACAAGGTCACCGTGGAGACGAGAGGTGTTTAGTAGGTTGCAATCTGTAATCTCACCACCAGATCGCACTAAATCCTACAACCTGCACCTTTAAGGAGAGATATGCCACTCTCAGAACATCCGAGTATGTAGGGGGCACATATAGTTTATATATTTGTATAATTTTGACCTGCTGATGGTGTTAGATGTAAAGTTAGCATAAGGGATCATCAGTTATTAGAATTAATCCTAAAGGGAACATGAACGAGTTGATCTAATTTGATTTAATAGCTTAACATTTGATTAAAAACCACAAATGTAAACCTCATGGTGGCGCTAGCGGATCACCATTGTCATTAGAATTCATATACATACATTGTATACAGCATATCAAACCTAAAAATGTTTTGATAATTTAAGATTAGATGTTACCAGATTGTAAAGTGATAAGAAGCTTCCCATTCTTGTCGAGGAGACTCAGGAAAAAGTTGACGGTGGCTTCAACATCCTTCACAAAATACAGCACCTGTTGATTTCACCACAGATAATAAGCTGCTAGTCAATGCTAGACAAATTTTCTAATGGGATTAATGGCTGTGGAGCAATGCAAAATGAAGACCTTTACAGTCTGTCACTACGATGGTAACACCAACCTGAAACATGTGAATAAGGTCAGCCTTCTTGGTCATCTTCTTCTCTTTCCAGTGCTCCTCAAACTCTTCACTAGTCATCTCGTTCCAGTTAAAGTTGACGTAATCTAAACCTGGAGTCTGAGACACCAAATCTGCATCAACAGAAACGAAACAAAACTGTTATGGAAAGTGTTTTAAATATAATGTTAGAATGTTGAATATCAGAATCTGTATACTCCATGCTGCTGCTGTGTGAATGATAACAGGTCAAATAAATAACAAGTCAAGTATTATACAAACCTGTTGTAAAATGTACAGTAAATAAAAACAGTATGCAATTATTTGCAAATCATTGAAATCCCATATATAATTGAAAACAACACAAAGACAACATTTCAAATGTTGAAACAGAACATTTTAATTGTTTTTGAAAATTATATCCTCATTTAGAATTTGATGACGGCAACACGTTTCTAAAAAGTTGGACAGGGTCATGTTTACCACTGTGTTGCATCACCTCTTCTTTTAACAACACTCTGTAAGTGTTTTAGAACTGAGGACAAAAACTGATGTCATTTTGAAAGTGGAAGCTTTTCCATTCTTGCCTGATGTAGGATTTCAGCTGCTCAAGAGACGAGGGGCATAATTTACATTTATAATGCTCCAAACATTTTCAATGGGTGACACTGAGGGACTGCAGGCAGGTCAGTTTAGCACCGGACTCTTTTACTACAGAGCCATGCTGTTGTAATACCTGCAGAATGTGGTTTGGCATTGTGTTGCTGAAATAAGCAAGACCTTCCCTGAAAAGACGTTGTCTACTTGGCAGCATATGTTGCTCCTAAACCTGTTTATATGGTTCAGCATTAATGGTGCCTTCACACATGTGCAGGTTACCCATGCCATGAGCACTAATGGGTGCACATATATACATATTATATATAAATATATATATATATATATATATATATGTGTATTACTTATGCACTTAAATTCCTACAAAGTTTGTGAACTCAGTATATTGTGATAGTTTTCAAACTTATATATTTTTTGTTTGTTTGTTTGTTTAAAAAATGCAATAAAACTATAGTATATCCCTTATGTGCTATTAAATTAAATTAAATATTGCAACCTTTATAGATAAGTGTGTGAATCTAAGGCAGTACCTCTGTAGTCACGTAGCTGCTGGGAGCTGGGCTCCACCACCTCGTTATCCACCGTCATCTCTGGGTTCTTCAGATGGAGCATGGAGAGAATCTTGACATCAATGTCACCTAGAGGCACCGACACAGTTTTGAAAACCATCTCTGTCATGCAAATAAAATTTTGACCATCTGTCCCCACTACACCCAACCTGTTCAACGGTAAAAGAAAGGCAGAACATTTAGTTAACCAGTATATCATCCTAAACCTCAAATTCAAATTGTGCTGCACATTAGCAGGAAATAGCTCATAGCACGAATCAGTTTAGCTGGATTTTTTTTTTTTTTTTTTGTGGATCCAATCCAAGGGGATTATCATTGTGGTGTTTCTGTCAATCTCATTTAGCCATTGGCATGTGATTTTATTTTATTCTAGTGTAAATTAAAGCTGGCAAGCTGCTATCTATAAAGAGAAACATTTAAGAAAAGATGAATAATGGGTCAGGATCTTTCTGATTAGATTGAATAGTTGTGGAGAGTTCTAGTCACACTAATAGATTTTATAGTTCCTTGAAAATCTATGACATCGCTCCATTATGATACTGGAATGACAGCTCAGGTAAATTAACAGGATTGGCTTAAAGAAGTGTACATCCATGGGCATGTCCAGTGTTTGCTCAGGAGCAAATTAACCTTGCTGTATCATGAGTGCTGGAAGCAAGGTGCAGTAACTCACTCTCTCCTGCCTTTGTGTGTGTTTGTAGCCTACAGTATGTGTGAGGAGTGTGTGTGACATAAAATGTGAGGATTTTGTGAGAGACAGATGGAATTGAAATAAGACAAATAGTTATCCCTAAACTCAACACACACACACTTCTTAAATTTATCCAGTCTGATACATAGATTGCTGAGTGTGTGCCACAGTGCACCAGCTATGACATGCACACAGTAGTGGTCAGACTGGGACCGGATGTAAAGTCTGTGCCTAAAAGCTTGTGTTTAGGTTAAAGTTACTTTGGTTTGACATTGTGGAAGAGAAAAACAAATCATTCTTTCACTGCTATTTCTTGAGATTACAGAGCTCAATACTGGGGTCCAGCAGATCAATGCTGGGGCACGTGTCCCAGTAAAATGGGTGTAGCGACGCCACTTATAGCAAACAAAGTTAAGGTCAGCACTGAATGTGTCCCATAGATAGTGTGTGTTGTTACCAGATCCACTTCCAACTCCAATGACTTTCAGATGAGACTTTCCATCGACAATGCTGAGGAGAACAGAAAGATGTTTTGAGTCTTCAGAGCAGTTGAGTCTGAAAATTCACATCCTCCAACCTGCCAAATATGTGTCACATTTTCGGGCTTGTTACTGTCAACTCTGTCTTAAGCCTGTGTATGTGAGATGCTCTGATCTAGTGTCTGAAGAATCTCAAACACAGAGGCTTTGATTGTTGCTCTAACATGTTCTGTCTAACTATCTGATTTTCAATAACACTATTAGACTTTTTATTAACTTGTCAGGCAAATATCTCCAGATTCCTCTCTGATATACTTATTAGATGGTCACATGGAGCAGGGAGTCGGGTTTAATTGTCATTGGCAATGAATCAGAATCAGGAAACAGAAAAGATTTATTGCCGACACATACAAGGACTTTAACTTGGTGTTCTGGTGCTTACATAAAAGTCGACATAAATCTAAACATAGATATAGAATAGAAACTAAAGTGAAATCATCTTCAATATACAGAACAATTTAGTGCAAACAATTTGTTTTAAATATAATGTACAGTTGTGTGAGAATGTGCAAAAACATGTGCAAAATATGTATGTGAAATGTGCAGAGTCGCAATCAGTTTGTGGGGGGGTAGTCCATCAGAGAGTGCGTTAATGTAACACATGAGTGCTGGGACTATACGTTAATGTAACGTGTAGTGGCTATGGGGGGCAGGATAAAAGTCAGTCAGTTGTGCAGAGGGGTGGGTGTCTACGCCTTGTTAATGAGCCCAGCAGCAGATGGGAAGAAACTGTTTTTGTGGCGTGAGGTTTTGGTCCTGATGGACCGCAGCCTCCTGCCAGAGGGGAGAGTCTCAAAAAGTTTGTGTCCCGCGTGGGAAGGGTCAGGTACAGTCTTTCCCATCTGCTCTGGGTCCTGGAGGCTGCACATAAATGCGGACTAGCTATTGGCTAATGAGGTTCAACCTCACTCTCAACCCCTGGATAACATTATTATAACAATGTATTTAATATTGCAAATCACAAATCAGCACTCCCTAAATTTTATCAGTATGTGGACTTTGCCATAAGAGGGGCAAACGTGCTAGATCTTGTTTACACAAACATCCCTGGTGCATACCAGGCGGAGCCCCACCCCCACCTCTGTTACTCAGACCACATCTCTGTTATGCTAATCCCATCATACAGACCATTCATCAGGTGCTCCAAACCAGCTCTGAAGCAGGTCAGAACCTGGCCAGCAGGAGCCATCTCTGCCCATCAGGACTGCTTTGAAAACAAGGACTGGCACATGTTCAGGGAGGCTGCAACAGAAAGTGATTCTACCAACTTGGAGGAATACATTACATCAGTGAGCAGCTACATCAGCCAGTGCATCAATGACGTCTCCTGACTGGGAGACCGAAGTCATTCTGGATTGGAAGCAGCATCTCAAAGACCATCACGCTGAGCACTGGGCGCCGCCAGGGCTGTGTGCTCCGCCCAATGGTGTTCACCTTGCTGACTCATGACCTTACGGCAACACACAGCACGAACCACATCATCAAGTTCGCTGATGACACGACCATCGTCGGACTCATCGGCAACAAAAATGAGTCAGCATACCGAGAGGAGGTGGGACAGCTAATGGACTGGTGCAGAGCCAACAACCTCCCCTGTAGAGATTGTAGAGAGCACCAAATTATTTGGTGTTCACTTGGTGGAGGACCTCACCTGGTCCCTCAACACCAGCTCCACCATGAAGAAAGTGAACAACACCTCTACTTCTTGCGCAGGCTGAGAAACGCCCATCTCCGACCCCCCCCATCCACACCACTTTCTACGGAGGGACTATTGAGAGCATCCGTAGCAGCTGCATCACTGCCTGGTTTGGGAACTGCACCGCCTTGGACCGAAAGACCTTGCAGCGGGTGGTGATGACAGCTGAAAAGATCATCTGAACCTCTCTCCCATCCATCACAGACATTTACAACACACGCTGCATCTAGAAAGCCAGAAACATTGTGGGTGACCCCACACACCCCTCAATCCAACCTTTCACCCTTCTGCCAACTGGTAAGAGGTACCGAAGCATTTGAGTCCTCACAGCCAGACTGTGCAACAGTTTCTCCCCCCAAGCCATCAGACTCCTCAACACACAATGACTGGACTGGAAGCAAACAAACACAACATACACACGCACACACAAACATAGATGCACATACAAACAGACATACACTCAACTGACAAGCATTTCAACAATCTTTTGCACTGTCCATCGTCTCCTGTTTACATTTTTTCAGCATTGTTTACAAAGTGTATATTGTTTACATAGTCTAGTCTAACAATACTCGCACTATTTTACACATATTCTACTGTGTAGACTGGTCGGCTGCTTGTACACTGTTTTGTTCCCTGTTGTTTGTTCTGTTTGCGCTGTTTTGCACATGTTGTCCATATCGTGCACTTTATGTAGTCCTATGTTTCGCACTTAGTCTTAAATTGGGCACTTTATGTCGTCCCATTTCAGTATGTTGCAGTATGGTCCTGGAGAAATGTTTTCTTATCTCACGGTGTACTTATACATGGTTGAAATGACAATAAAGCTCTCTTGACTTGACATGTGGCTCATAAAAAAGTGAGTGTGGAAGATTACCTAGCCAGAATATCTGGCAGCTGACCGTCAATGAAGTCGTTCATACTCTGATAGGCATTGGTGCGCCCCTTAAAAAAGTTGAAGGCTTCCAGGTATCTGGTAGTATCACTGATCAGGCTCTTCAGTGGAGATTCCATGACTTGTTATCTGGCAAAAAAGACAGAAAAAAAGATTTATCGAACACAATTCAAAATAGTTTGTAATGTTTTAATGCTTTCTTTTCATATTATAGACACCATTGTAGGACTGCTCATTGGCTACTGGCTACTTACTCTACAGGCAGCTTCCTCATGCACAAACTCAACCTTCATCATGTGAACCTATTGCTTGAAACTGAACAGTGAACATCACTTCAACAGTCTGACTCAGTGTTTAAAATGTTACATTAATATTATTATTATTCACCTGTTTATAACAGCCCCATATACAATTAAAGAGCCTGCCATACCTCCACATATTTACAGGTGTGGTTTTGTGGGATGGCCTAACAGGCGCTTGTGCTTGAACACTGGCTGTTCCTAAATGACTGGGAGAATAGATACTTATTTTTTTATTTACACTTAAATACACAATAAAGACTAAAACAATGGTTTCTGTGTCTAAAAATGTAAAGTACATCATACATTAGTCTCCAATCATGTGTGAAGTGTGGACCAATGACAGCAGCCCATTTTACACTGTACAGATGTTGTTCAGTTTTCTAACCCTGAACAAGTAGTTTTGGTGCCGACCATTTAGCAGCAGTCAATCTCTCTCACTCCCTGCATCCAGTAACTGTTTTCACTGTTGCAGGTAATTAAGATAGCTCTGCATTGAAAATGTTTTAGAAAAAAAATTAAAAGGTAACAGAATCAACCAGACATGCAGGTCGTATTCAACAGCATGATACCAACTATGTCTGTTTTAGTGAGAATAGTTTGATTCTGTCAAAGGAAGGAAAACAATATTAACTTATATAGTTAAAAGGCTGATCTAAATTTACTTTGTCCCAGACAACATTGAAATCCAGGAGCTGCACTAGTTTAACAAGACATTGCATCTTTAACATTACACTCCTGGATATAGTGTTTCAGCTGTAGACAAAATATTTCACTTACAGTACGCGTAGGAGCAGATGTGATGAGATGATGTGGTGGTGATGTTATTGTGTCTGGAGAGATCAGCAGTCTGGCATAAAGACATCCTACATCTTCGTTTTAAGAAGGGAAAAGGTGGCCAAAAAAAATCCCCATGGGAAATCCATCCAATGAGAAGGTATACAGGAATACAGAATGTTAAACACCCAGTATAGGTGACAGTTATATACTGTATGTTGCATATTATTATATCACTTAAAGGTTTGACTGGAAAGGTAGGTTCTTTCAGAGGACTAGGTGTTTGTTTTGAACCATTTGTAGTTGCACTATCCTAATGGCACCTAGGTTTGTGGGTGGGAGACAGTGGAGCCTTTTGGGGGGGGTCCTTGTTGGAGCTGGTTGCATCCTCTGAATGTGTTGGCCTGGGACGAGGTCATCAGGAGGTACCCAACCTTCACCGAGTGTTTTGGCCTTTATCCACAACGCTCTCTGGTTAGCAGGCCAGCAGCAGTGGCCAGGTCACTGTCCCTCTTATCCAGGTCTGCAGGCTGTACCGGCCGTCCCCAACATCTACTGCCGCTCAGGATCCTTATATACTGATAGCATATGGGAATACTACTGTAGAATAAGCCTTAAATACCACTAGAAATAATTAATAATGAAGATTATGTTGCTCCTCTAATGTCCATGTTTAAATAGCTGGACAATTATTATTTCACAGGTGGTTGGGTGACCCTTTGGTAAATATTATATATCATTATATTATATATCATTATTATATAAGAAATACTGCCTCTTTGAGAAATGAGGTAGTCTGACCAACATAAAACATCAGATGATGATGACAGATACAGTAGGTCATTAAATAAACTGAGTAGTTGTTTACTAAAGAACTGTTTTATGTTTTGTTTTGTTTTGTCTTGTTTTGTTTTTTTGTTAATTTATCAGAGGATGGGGGTGGGGTATATATTTGATTTATTTTTTTTCATATATTTATCTTTTGCCTCCCTGAGTTACTGGGGGAAAATGCATGACCCTCCTTCCATATCTTTTATATTTACACCAAATGTATGTGGTATAGAAGCCAATGGAACAAGCAAGCAGTGCAGAGATGGTGAGAGTCATCTCCAGTACAAACAGGTGACTTCCTATGCAAATAAAGCTGTGTGTACACTTCAGCAAGATATGCATGCATGACAGCCAGCCCCCTACCATACAAAACCAACAAAATGTAACAGTGCTACATCACACACACACACATCTCATGGCACACACACAGCCAGCATTAGTGTCAAGTGTCAAGTGTCAAGGTCCATTGAGGTTAATGAAGGAGTCTGGGTGGGCAGAATCTTCATTCGCACATTAAATGAAAGTCTGTGTTTAAACAGCAGATCTGTGACTTGATGATGTTTCAACTGCTGTCTTATGCTGCAGGTGTTTAATAAACTCCAAAAGAATATAATTTGACAGAAACAAAGCTGTGGACAAAAATCACATTGAACTATGTCAACACTCACAACTCAGTACACAACCACTCAGTTGGCAAATAGAAATAGGAACATTTTAATATAAGAAGGGAAAATTTGTTTATGACTAAGAGGACATGAATAGGCTAATTGTCTTCAGTCATTTTATTAAGACTTCAATTTAAAGGAAACTGGTTCTGATTATGTTTGACAGTTTTAAATGTCTTTCTAAATTACCAGAAGATGAATAAAAAGCTGAATGAAAACATCACAATAACAGAAATCACGAAGACAGTTTACAATCCATTATTACAGAAAGTCCTGGAGCCCAAAGGCTCCACAATTGAATTTTTTAAGACATTCATATAGGCTTCTGACTCCCTATTTAAATGAAGCTCTAGCAAAAGTTCTTAGAATATTTAGGCCATAGTTTATTCCTCATACCATCCTGTTATTCACACATCTCACAAATGCTCTCTTTTAATTTAATTGGTGATGTCAATGGATGCAGGAAAAGCATTTCTCACAGTAGAAAAGCACTCTTTGTTTGGGACCATGTATTGCATCTATTTTGGTGAGACATTTGTGAACAATATAAAATTATAGTAACAAACCCTCAAACCTTACACTGTCAGTTTTGGGATAAGGAGAAACCTTCATGCAACACAAAGCCAATGGAGAGAGACAAATTGTTGCCCCAGTGAGGCGGGTGGGACACTCGGACTACATAGCAGAGCAACTACAGGATGTATGGTCCTGAGTTCAAAGAAATAAGGCTGTTTTTTTTGCGTCAGCTCATTAGAACTTACCCTCAGGGTTATTTACCCTGTCAGTTTTTGCTTGCTATCCCCAGGCAGCTTTTTAGCCTTTCAGCAAGCAGGCATGAGACACTTTCACACTGTCCAATGTCAATGGAGACAGATTAATTTTCCCCTCTGGTGTGTTTGGAGTTTTATTATTCTTTTGATCTAGGAGATCAAGTAAGATGATCCACCCTATGGCCTGAAGAATAATTATCTGCATAGGTAATAAAAGCAACAAAATAAAGGACCCTTGTAATACATTTGAATCAAAAGCCATAAGTTTTTTTGTTTTGTTTTTAAATGAAAGACTTTGTCTATGAACACAAAAGGTTCATTTCCATCAAATTTAGTTGAAAAATGTGTTTAAATCTGTGTTAATGAGCATTTACCCATGATCAAGATAACCACCTGACAGGTGTAGAATGTCAAGATGTTGATTGAACATGATTATTGCACAGGTGTGTGTTGGGATGGTCACAATAAAAGGCCACTCTAAAATGTGCAGGTTCATCACAAAACACAATGCCACAGATGTCATGCGTTTTGAGGGAGCGTGCGATTTGCATTGTAAATGGTAAATGGACTGTACTTATATAGCATCTTTCTATTCTGACTGACCACTCAAAGCGCTTTACAACACCAGCCAGCATTCACACGTACATTCACACCATGCAAGGTGCAACCTGCTCATTAGGAGCAAGATGCACCGGGCAGATGGCAGGCAGCATCTATGCCGTCATGTGGGTGAGCGGTTTGTTGGTCAATGGTGGCAGTGGAGTTATTGTATGGGCGGGCATAAATTACCAACAAAGAACTCAGGTGCATTTTGTTGATGGCAATTCGAATGCACAGAGGTACCGTGACGAGATCCTGAGGCCCAATATCATTCCATTCGTTCACCACCATCACCTCATGTTGAGGCATGATACAGTAACATCTGAAAACATCCCAGTTCTCGCATGGCCTGCATTCTCACCAGACATGTCACCCATTGAGTGTCTTTGGGATGCTCTGGATCGGCGTGTACAACAGCATGTTTCAGCTCCTGCCAATATACAGTACATTCAAGAGGCCACAATCACCAACCTGATCAACTCCATGTGAAGGAGATGTGTTTCACTGTGAAAGGCAAATGATGATCACACCAAATACTGACTGGTCTTCAAAGAAATGCTGTATCTGTATCTGTCCTTGTCATGTTATATGCTGCACCTTTCAGGTGTAACACAGATATAAACAAATATGTGAACTGAATTTGATGCGAAAAAATATTTGTGTACATAAACAAAGGCTTAAATATTTTACTTCAACTCATAACAAAATGGGTGTAAAAACAAAAGTGTTGTGTTTATATTTTTGTTGAGTATATTTGCCATCAATTTAATATTACATTTAGAGGTCCGAAACTCTGGAATGCTCTGGACTTGTCTCTGAGGTCAGCATCATCACAGTCTGCTTCCAGACTCTCTCTCTTGTTTGTATCTGTTGAAAACTGTCTTGTATTAAACTCTGATGCTTGACAGGAGTGGAACTCTATACGAGCCTGCAGGGCTTCGTTCCCTCCTTGCACTGTTTTTATTATGTGCTAAAATAAAATCAATCAATCAATCAATCAAATCAAACAATGACCATCTAATCCCAGTAAATTTAATTGATGCTATTACTCCCATTTGGACAGGAAAGTTTGTTTAAAAAGTAGGAAATCTCTGTGGTAATGATTTGCTGTCTTTACTTTTTATTTTATTTCATTTTTTATTTTATTTTTATTTTTTTCTTTACTTAACTTTTATAAAAGACCAATATGAGCTTCATGATGCACAAGTTTTAAAATATCATTCAAATTTGAACCACATGAGGACAGTCCATCATATCATCAAAGAAGCATCATACAATTCAGACACTGTCGAATCAAGCCATTCCTCCAATCTGTGCACCTGGTAAGAGAAAACAATCTTAGCCAAAAAAATGCAAACATTGGTCGTCGCATTTTGCAGGTTTGTGAGCTTATTTCTAAAGTGTAGTTGCTTTTTGGGGCTCACTTGCTATCTCTTATCTCTGTCCTCTAGACATGTCACAACAGCCCTGTATGAGAGAATGTGAACGTACAGGATCTTTAGGGAGGATAGCAATCACTCCAGGGTGTCGGGTCAGGACACTATTTAATGTTTAGGTGAGAGTGCGAACAAAGTGATGCTGAGCCCATGTGTGAGGTTCAGCTCCTTTATATATAGCAAATCGAACAATTGATTGTCCATCCATCTCTGTAGGCGTGAGAATATGTGTGGTTCTGTAACAGAGAGTACATCCTTGCAGGCTGATTGGTAAAAGAAACTAAATATAAACAGCAAGGTGAACTAAATAATAATGCAATAAACAGCAATTGGTGATTAACAATGCAAAATATTAAAAACTGCAAATCCTATTAAAGCCAGACTGTAACAGTATCTAAATAAAGAACAGAACTTTTATTAGCGACTGAAATGTGTATTAACAAATGTATTTATTTATTTTATTTGGATCCCCATTAGTCATCACCACAGGTAGCAACTACTCTTCCTGGGGTCCACACAAGTAAACATGACAATATCTTACAAAACAATAGTCTATTTAAGATCCAAGACAAAAAAGAACAACAGCAGTAACACAGCTCTCCCAAATTATTAGCTATTATTAGACTTAACAATTAAATCTTAATTCCAAGATGGGGAAGACAGAAAACATCTACAACGATACTTGTGTCCAAGCATGAATACAGACAGTGTGCAACCGAAATTTCTACAATTTACATTTTCATGGAGGCATGCATCAAGGAAAAAGTCCATCAAACATTATCACAATCCAAGACAGAGTTTATTCTGGCTGTAAATGGATGTTCAGATTATTTCTCAATTTATTCTGGCTGTAAATGGACGTTCATATTATGGTTTGTCAGAACCTTTTTTCTAAAGGTCAATTATCAACTAATTCTAGATGTCGATGGACGTCTGGATCATGGCCTGGCCCAACAGACGTGATATCAACATGTTTTGTACATCCAAAGATGTCGCCTGCTCAGTGGGTATAGACTTTGTTCCAAAAAGCCTATAATGTCTAATGCAGTTGCCATTTATTCATGTCCAAATTTCAATAAACTCAAGAATTTCAAGCCCTTTTATTAATCCCACCCTCAGCAACCTCATCCACAGGCCCCTCAATCTGCAGATGAACATGAACCCTCAGTTAACACCTTAACTAACAGAATACAGTCAGTATCAGGAATTACCTTGCAGTCATTTGTATATTCTCTAAGGAAGCTTGGTAATTCTGACACATTACTATACAATAACAGTTGATCATCTGATTAATTGTGAGTAACTGGAGTGGCAAGGCTGTTGTTGATAGAGGTAATATATACTCTGCTCAGTGAAAATGTGTGAAATATTGTCAAAGCTCCAGAGGACTTACCCCACAGACTGGAGATCCTCTCTATCTGGCTGGTCGGCATCCCAGGAGGCCCCCCATCAGTTCAGGTAGAAATGGATCTGAGGCGACACAATAAAGTGTGGCTGGTGGCTGTGGTGGTGTCCTCTTCCAAAACCCTAGCATTTCTTGCTGGTGTCTCCATTTGAAGGTCTTTATACATGTTGTCCCATAACAACAGGTTAGTGTAGCTATAATCTATAATATTGGAATGATTTTTTTCAATGGTCTTTGGCCATCATCTCATAGATCTACCTGTAGACTCACAGTGGCTATAAGATGCCTACTACATGATCCACCCTGGAAATGATGAGACACCAATACTGCTGGTTTAGGGTCAAGGAAAGATCTCTGGGGGAGAGTCATATTGTACTCTGAGACTGCTGCTAGACCTCTCTCCAGATCACTAATGCTGATGAAAAACCTCCTTATGGTGATGTTCCAGGGATGACCTAAACTGGGCTTGTAAAAATGGACCCTCAGTGAAAATCACATATGATGCGGACATGAGATGTCAGTTTTCCCACACTGTGTGGTGCACTCAAACGCAACCCATTAAGCCTGCACATGTCAGCAGAGTCTCGTCCAGACTTTTGCACAAGTTTTTGAGTTGCCAACTTTTCAAAAAAAGTAGCCAGCAATGCCATAGGAGCGCGAAATTGTTTTAAAATTTTGGTGATTTGGCGACATCTGGTGCATTCTGAAGGGCAAAAATTTCATATATTCTCCATGTATAAATGAACCTTTATCATAAAAATAATATCACGATACAGAATATTTATTATTCAATGATCTTTCAAAATCTCCCATAAATTATACAATTATTCATTCTATAAAATAATAAAAATTATCAAAATAAAATTGCACTGACAAATTTAGCATATTATACTTACAATCAATATAAACTGAGAATCTTTAAAAAAAATATGAAAAAAATAATATGTTAATCACAGATTATCAGATCAAATTAATACAAACAACAAACTAAGTATGTAGATGAATCTACAACAGTCATTCAATACGTTTCAGTCATATTTCAGGATTCACACTAGCTGGGACAAATGAAAGTTGACAGAAAAAACTTTTTTCTCCCATACACATTTAATTTTGGGGCTTCTGCTCCACAGAGCCTCATTCATTTTGGACTACCTCGTGAGCGCCCCCCCACATACCCGGAAGTTCTGAGAGTGGCATATCACGGGCATATCTCTGTACTATTGGAATATCTCTGGTTCTGCCTCTTTAAGATGCGTGGTGACGGCATGACAGGGCTACAGAATGCTACGTAGCTAACGATCCAGTACACATCTTGGAGTGGAGACAGTAATCTGACTTTAGATCTTGACCGCGTAAAACTAAAACAGAACGATAGATGAATAAGTATATTTGTGCTTAACGTCGACTCTTACGACAAACACACGTATAGAGCCAAACCACAGGGGAAAGTCCCCTACAGGAAGCTGTCGTTACGTCTTCTCCTCCAACATTACTGTAGTGATCCAGATAACGCTATATCCTCATTATTAGCCACCCAGTCAGAAAATGGCCACAGACGAGCTCACGTCCAAGCTCAGCCGTCGGCTGCAGATCGAAGAAGGAGCCAAGGATCCAGTTGCTGTCGATGTCCCCAGACAGCAGAATGGGTCGGAGGAGAAGCCGAGCACGGCCATGGCAGGCTCGGAGCTGGGCGCTAAACTGCAACGGCGAGAGGTGCTGAACGAGGGGCAGGGAGAGCAATGCCAGCCCAGCATGAAGGTCTTCAATCCCTACACTGAGTTTAAAGAGTTCTCCAGGACCCAGATTAAGGACATGAACAAGATGTTTAAAATGTGAGTGTCTCTTATATCCGTTTTTTTTTTTAAGTAGAAAAAGAAAAACACAAAGCTGAAATCTGAAGGATTACTGAGAGGTAGTGTTGTTATTCACAAAAAGAAAATAAAAGTTTAAATACAGCACTAATGATGTGATGGAGTAAATGGTTAACAAGCGGACTGAAATAGATTAATAAATTAAGATAATATGAGTATAGGAAGCTGTAGATTATGCTGAAGTTAACGCACCCATGGATTCCTACAGGTTGAGTGATTGCAGGGTGTGGACATTATGCAAGTGAGTGATAAGGAAATCAGGCGAAAGGGTTTGATTCAGTAAAGAATATTTCACAATGTGCTTCGTCCATAGCAGGATGTGTGGTTATGTGTTTAAATGCTGTTTAGGGAAGTCTTTTGTTAGACCTTCTTTCTATAGTCTGAAATTAGACTTGATGGAACACATTTTAAATGGAATAATCTACCCATGGCCACTGATCATAATTTTGATCCAACAGTCTGAAAGATTTCATAATTGAAAGGACCTCTATAACTCGATCCTCATGCAGAAGCTCATAAATGTAAGCCTCAGTTAAAGTAGGACCCTGTACCACAGATCAGGTTCATCTTAGACTTGAACACCTTGTGTTACCTGGCTCCATTGAGCCTAATACTGGTCTTTACCAGTAACCACTATCACAGAGCTGGTTATTATAAAGTGAGGGATGGCCCTCCTCACTTAGTTTCTGGATCATACACAAAAACTTTTCTTTTTTTTAACAAAGATTTGTACACCAGTGTGTACACCATGTGTGTCTCATGCTGTTTGACACATCTTTCACATAGATTTGGTCAGGTTGGTGATTGTAGAATGAACACTGCCCTTACTGTTACTTACAGTGGGAAGTGGCTGTGGTGTAACACGAGTCCTGATGTACAATTTTAAAGTAGCCATGTGATATGAGTCATGTTCTTATTTTAGGTTTCTTCCAGAAAATGTTTGCATGTGTAAATGTTTGTTTTTTTAAAACAGGAAACAGACTGGAAGTAGCCACGTTAGCTGAGCAACATGTTAACACCTAATTCAACAGGCTTAGCTCTGAAAATGAACAGGAAAAAAAAGCTTAAATAACGTTACTGCTTCAAAGTTGATGTCTGGTCACAGACACCCAGTATCAATCCATTTTTGAACTCACACTGTTACTTCTGGTCCTTGTTGATGATGGAGTGTGAGTTTCAGAAGACTGTAAGTAAAATAAACGCACACAATTCACTAGTTTATAAGCCAAGGGTTTTTAACTATCTCGAGGTCTTGTTCACGAGTGATGGTGAAAATGAGAGAGAGATGAAATGGAAGTTTGGTGCGACATCAGCAGTAATGCTGGCGTTGTATCGGACTGTCATGGTGAAGAGGGAGCTGAGCCGGAAAGGAAGCCTCTGATTTACCGGTAACTCTTTGTTCCAGCCCTCCCCTACGGTTATGACCGAAAGAATGAGATTGCAGATACAAGTAGCAGAAATTAGCTTCCTCCTTAGAACTGGAAAGTGTTGCTGGGGGAGGGATGTCTGGAATACCCTGTATAGCCTCCTACCACTGCAACCCAACCTCGGATAAGTGGAGATGGATGGATGGATGGATGGATGGATGGGGGTCATTGTCATTGTGGGGACATCCCCATGACCCCACCCTCAGATGGAAACACACAAAGGACTTTTGTATGGATGCTTGCAACCACCAACAAAGCACTTCCTGTGCTTCTCTCATAGCTTAGCTTAGCATAGCTTGGCCTTTGGTCAACGAGCTGGAGGTGGTTCTGTGATACTCAGTGATGTAGATAAATTACAGAAGTGAAGGCTGGACTGCTAATGAGTTATTGAAGGGAGCTCAGGAACAGTGTTTTTCTGCAGGAGAGAGTCACTTCCTTTTGCCTTTTAACTTTGTAATTTTGTATTCACTAAAAATCTATAGCACACATTAAAGGAAAGGGAAAAGAGTCGAGTTGAGTCAACTCTGTAGTAACCGTTGTTGTTGCCTATTAGTGGATTGCCGTTTTAGCTACCCACACGTCACATAGTTTAATAGAATGTGCATTTCGCCAACTTTTTGATGAAGCTGTTTACGGTTTTGCCTCAGATTGAGTCAGGCTCCACAATTAAATCAGAACTGCATGTCAGGAATTTAGGGTCAGTCAGCAAATAGCATGACGCATTGTAGCAGCAAGCAGCCAGTGTGGGTGTTTAGCACTGGTGAAATGAGTGCTAACCACTTCCTCTTACTTACACAGTTCTCTCTCTTAAACAGTAAATATAGTTAACAAATCTTTGAATTCCTGACAAACCATACATGAGATAATTGGCCCATTTTTTTCTTTTTTTTTTCAAACCAGCGTCTATATCTTATAAAACATCTCTCTGTAACAAAGACGTCTGTTCATTCATTCTTTTTCTTTTTTTTGCTGAATAACTTTAGTCTGCATTGAGGGAAACCGTTGTTCTGATTCACTTCTGGTTGTTTCTTGGTGATGCTCCACTGCCCAGATTCTTCAGGTTCCTGCCATGTCCAGGCCTGTGCAGGAATTCAAAATGCTTGCTTACTTACTCATACTCCTTGTACAGCCATGGTCAAAGGCTCAGACCTGTACAGTTAGAGCTCTTATCTTAGTTAAAATCACTCTAATATGCAAATATCATTGCTCTCCGTGACATTTTTGAGTCTTATGAGGAAGTGTGTATTCCCAAAGTAAACAGATAATCAGACTGCCTGTGGTTACTGCAGAGCCAATTTATTATAAGTGTGTAATACTAAAATTAAAAGTCAAACTCTGAATGTAAGTCCTACATTATAAATCCAACCACTGTTGTGAGATCTAATGTGGATTTTAGCCTCGGGCTATTTGAACACAGTGTGCCAGCTTTTCTGGAATTAGGGTTGTTCTGCTGCTCTGTGGCACACAACTATATTCTGATGAAGTGCTTTTAGGAACTGGTTCTCCAGCATATTGAACACAACACCCCATGCAGTCTGGACCTTGACCAAAACAACACCTACATCAGAATGTTGTTTGTTTATTTCAGCGTTAAGAATCTCTGCCATGAAGCTGAACTTAGCATTCGGGACTTGAGTATCACACTCTGGGTTTGGATGTTGTTTTTAGGAACAGTTTTCTTTCTACTGATCTTCTCTGTATCTTAGCGCAGAAGGAAGCGTCCATCTGCTCATGGACAGGGCAGTGATGCAAACATTAGGCTTCCCATGAATTGTATTTGGACCTGCTGTCGTCCTGGTTGACGCCCACTGATGGTTGTATTATTATTTTTATCATAATATCAAGTTGTTCTTCTTGTTCTTATGGTCTAGACCTGCTCTACTTGGACAGTGTCATGAGGTAACCGTTGTTGTGATTTGGTGCTATATAAATAAAATTGACTTGACTCCTCAGCTAAGATGTAACAGTACCTAGCTTAGTTTAGTTAGCTAGAGTAGATTCCTGCTCTCTTCTGAGTAGTGATATGAAAAGAAAATAGTTCCTACATGTGCGGATTAACCTGAGGTCGTCATTTCTGGAAAAATACGTTGATTTCGAACTTTTCAAATGCATTTGTTTGCTGTTTTAGCATACATAGTATATATAGTGTCATATAGTTCCATTAAATTCAAGACAAGGCAGACCTCTCAACAGCCAAAACACAGCAACTCACAACTAAATGTCTAATTGGATAAATACAACTAAAGGTGAGAGGAAATACATGCGTTTTTGTTTTTACTATGAACTCCCCCTTTAAGGCAAGAGTCCTGTGCAAAAGGTATCCTTAACTTTTACAGAGAAGCAACAGAAAGCATTCAGAATGGAAACATCACAAAGTGACAAGGGATATGCATCACTAAGGACAGGAGGGCTCTTATGATCAGTAACACCCCCCATCTGTGGAGCATCAGTGACACTGTTCTACAACCAGAATGATAAATAAAGGAACCTTGTAACTTGTAGATAGTATGTTTGCATGATTGCCAGATTTAGCCACTGGATTGACTTCGAAGTGGGCATACAGGAAGAATCAGCTTTTATTCGCCATGAATGAGGAAGTGCAATCTGCAAAGAAAAAACTTCCTCATTTGTTGAAAGCACAGAGCTGAAGGCAGTCTGTACCGTCAGCATAGAGCAGGGTGTTTGGAAGCCCTGCTCTATGCTGACAGTACCTGCATGTAGCTACCCACAAAAAAATGAATTTACAACACTGCAAACGTGAGAATCTAACAGGTGACTTGACTCATGATGCCAAAAGTAATACTACAGCATGACTTGACAGGGTCAGGGTTTTATATAATACCTTTACACTCTGCACAGTGATATATTCGAACAGCAGGAAGATATTCAACCTAAATGCTGTTAGAGAATTAGTGTAAACTGCCTTCTATGATTCTGTTTTATCAGTCATGTCTAGTCTTAGCTCTGTATTCACTGCTGTTTTAAATAGATGTTTGTCACTTCATTTTGGATTAATTTCCTGTGTACTCATTTCCCACCAATCAGTGATGCTGACAGGTTGAATCAGTGTCCCAGCAGAGAGGGACAGGCCACTCTCCTCTGCTGTACACACAGTGGAGAGGGAAGTATTATTTAGCATTACTTCTTAGGGAAACATGAATGTTTATGGTGAGTGAACAGTTGAAAACTTCCTTAATATTTCTAATAAATGGTTACCTAGTGATCTTATCATTTATCATTCTGTATTCTAAGTAAATCATTACGTAAAAATGACTGAAAGAGGATAAGTGATTAATGTTCAGTCCTTTTGGACAAACGGACTGAACCGCCACAAAAGAAAGCAGAGTGACGAGTCAGCTGATATTCAGAGGGGGACACAGAGTTTGGTGCCCAGAATTCAGTCTGTGCCTTGGTTTAGGGGTTCAGGGTTTGGTATGAAGTACTTAAGGGAAAATAAAAGAAGCAAGTTTTGTTATTTACTTTAAAAAAATCAACATTCATCAGTTTCTGATCATTCTTAACGTAACAGCTAAGGCACTCAAATACTGGCATACCTCTTTGGTGGAGGTAACAAATATCAGCAATGCTCCATTCTAGCACTCTAAGCTGTTGATAATCATAATTCTACAAAGTGGAACAAGGCACTGACCTAATGCACACATGAAGGCCCGTTGTAGCTGGCCATAAGCACTTCTACCATTTGTTTCTGTCCTTTGTTTTGTACGACTGAGTTTGGTTGCATATCCACACAATTAAACACGTCATCACTTACAGTAAGTAAAACACTGCTTGCTGAGTTTTGTCTCCTCGTGGGTATCTTCACATTAAGGTGATCTATTAATACATCCATTATCTACCACCACAAATCCTTTGCAGGGTCAAGGGGGCATGGATCCTATCCCAAATTGAGAGGCGGGGTTCCCCCTGGACAAATCAGCAGTCACATATCTGATTTACCCCAGTTTGTCAGTCATTTTCAAAACGGTTATGCTCACATTGAATATCAGGAAGGATCCTCCAGCTCTGTTATGTCATTTGTGTTTGCTGCTCAGGAGCATCAACACTAAGCTGACTTGCCCGGTTAAGCTGACCATAATGCCACAACTGATATGCAACAAGTGTGTCAAACTCACACCCTTGAAAATCCGTTAAGTCTGTGCAAGTAGGAAGATATAAATAGACTCTTTTGAGTAAAATGAGTAATTGTACTGAACATCCTGTACTGAAAGGTTCTGGGTGAATACTCATATCGTTACAACCCTTGAGGAGATAAAATATTTAATAATATATTAAAATATGTCAATATTTAAACGGAGCACATGTTCAGACATTTCCTCCAGCAAGATATGCACTAAGTTGTACTCAAATCATTAAAAAGAGAGCTTGAGATTGAGGTTTAGCTGCAGAAACTCATCCCCTCTTTGAGAAGAGAGGAAATGAAAGCAGTGACAGAGAAATAGCATGTTGAGTAAAGCCCGGTGAATCAGGGTGAGATTGGCCTGATTTCTGATTCTTAAGTTCCGTTGTATGGTACCTGGTACACTGGGTACCTCCAGTGTAAATGAACCTTATTTGGTCAGCAGAGAGTAATTGCATTGAAAACTTTATACACTGATGTCTGTAGATTATCCAAACTAACGTGGACATGCTTTCATGCTTTCACTATCACAAACTAAACTCCATTTACTGTTGTTATGATGGGCCGCAGGCAGAACCAAACCACAAACCAAAACTATCTGCAAGGCTTCAAAGTGGCACAGCATGTCCATGGTGGAAGGTGTAGAGGTTTCTTTCTGCTCTGTAGCCAAACTGAAACTAGTTTTCTTGATTCTGTCTAGGTATGATACTGGGAAAGACAACTACATTGACCTGATGGAGCTGAAGCTGATGATGGAGAAGCTTGGAGCTCCACAGACGCACATCGGCTTGAAGAACATGATCAAGGAGGTGGACGAAGATCTGGACAACAAG
Organism: Chaunax sp. Z400; assembly: GCA_037577475.1. NCBI lineage: Eukaryota > Metazoa > Chordata > Actinopteri > Lophiiformes > Chaunacidae > Chaunax > Chaunax sp. Z400. The sequence continues at coordinate 26,516,780 of CM075195.1, forward strand.
CTTAGCTTCAGAGAGGTGAGACGAGAAAACTAGATTACAGTCAATCACATGAGATATTTCTTCTGTCTACATCCATGTCACTCTGTTCTTCTGTCCTCCTCAGTTCCTGCTCATCTTCAGGAAGGCAGCAGCAGGAGAGCTGGCCGAGGACAGCGGCCTCAGTACCCTCGCTCGTCTGTCTGAAATCGACGTCTCCACAGAGGGCGTGAAAGGAGCCAAGTCCTTCTTTGAAGCCAAAGTACGTTGACTCAAAAGGTCCTAACACAACTCCACTGATAAAAACTGTTACAACATTTAGGACTATTTTTAGAGCAGCCTAACAAGATATGCCACGTTAAGACTTGGAGTGAATCTAAACTGATTTCACTCCGTTTTGACAAAGGGTTCAGGTCTATCCATCCATCCATTAGCTATACTCTCTTTTTCCTGAGGGTCAAGGATGGGCTGGAGCAGACTCCAACGCAAACACAGAGGTGCCGTTGTGACCCTTTGGGCTGGTCCAGTTTGAACACACCGAAGGGGTCACGGAGAAGGGACTTAATTTCGGCGCTGTTGCGCAATGCTTGTCTGAAAGAGGCTAAAGTCACAAAGGCACAGCTATGATGTTTATGTATAATAATAATCAGGGGTGCACATGAATGGCGCGCATTCCTGGTCAAAATCAACGTTGTGCAACATGTATTAGATGTGAAGTCAATGGCTCCAGACTAAGGGGCTTCTACAACCCTTCCATGCTTATGGTTGATGGGATGAGTGGAAGACGAAGTTGGTTTGGGTCTGCACAGACGGAGCTGTAGTCAACATTGAAGTTTACAAACGGGTCATCTCTGAATTGCGTTGGCGTTCGTGGATCCCCTTGTGCATATTCTGTGGTCCCTTAAAGTTACTAAGCTTTTATTTACAGAAAAGAGGAGGAAAAAAACAGAACAATTAAGAAGATATGTGGTGAGAATAGCTTTGCCTTTGTCAAACACTGGAAGGTTCAGAATATTAGATGGTCTGCATGGAGGCGAGAGACTGTTGAAAATATGGAGGCTATTACCTGCCATTCAAATTCAAGAGGCTCCAAGTGATGACTGTGACCTAAAACATGTCTGCTTCATGCAGTGCAAAAGGTGAGCATCAAGCAACATCTTCAGGTGCTGCTTTGAGAACCAGACCAAAGATGTTTTGTGCCCCCCTGATAATAGTAACAAAATAAACTTTATTTGTATAGAAAGCACTTATCAAAGCAAAGTACAGAGTGCCTCACAGAAGGAAATTACAATCACCCACAATAAAAAAAGAAAAGAAAAGAAGCCAAAAAAAATATTTGAAGCATATTGGTACAATAAAGAAGACGCTCAGATAAAATCAGGATATGCTTTCCAATAAAAATGTTTTAAGACCAGATTTAAAAGAAGTCAGAAGAAGCCTTTGCCTCTCAGGCAGGTAATTCCAGAGCTTCAGCCCTGATAGCAGAGGCTCTGTCCCCTTTAGTTTTCAACTTGAACAGACAGAAGAGAACTGCCTGAGGATCTCAAACTACACTGAGGTTCATATGTGGTTAGAAGGTCATCATCAGGAGCCAGGTCAGGAACATTGATCAGTAAGATCTTAAAAGTGATTCTAAAAGAATCATTGAGCCAATGTAAAGACGCTAAAACTGTTGCAATATGATGAAACTTAGCAGCCGACTTCTTTACAGTCTGAAGTCTTTTTAAAGTGTCCTGGTTCAGGCTAAACATATTATGCAATAATAAAGATGAGAAGAAATAAAAGCATGAACTACAGTTTGTGCATCACAAAAAATGTAAATAGATTTTATTTTAGCCACATTTTGGATGCAGTAAAAACACTGATTGATTGAATAAGGATATTTATATGTTGCTCAAAGTCTAAATTACAATGAAATAAGATTTGTTGTAACAGGCTTAATAAACTCTGGATGATAACCAGTAGATTGCAGTATTTGTTCAGTCATACGCTGGGGCCCAGTAAGAATTGTAGCACCATCATCATCAGAAACCTTTGTCGGGTCATGTGGTGTAAAAAAAAAGCATTTTGATGCCAAAATACCCACATTTGGACCAATATTTAAATGTTAGTATTTGAATGCAGATGGAGCACAACTACAGAGTGATATAAAACATCAAATTTTTTTTAAAAATTAGAAAAATGGACTTGACCTTTCCATTCTGGCCTTATTCTGTGCTGATTTGTACTCTGGCTGCACTCCGTCACCTGACAGCTGTGTTTTCCTGTTGGACAGGCCCAGGCCATCACTGAATCCAACCGCTTTGAGGCAGAGATCCGCGAGGAGCAGGAGGCCAAGAAGAGGCAGGCAGAGGAGCAGAAACAGAGACGCAGCGCTTTCAAAGACCTGAAGTCTGCCTTTCAGTGACCGCCTGTCTCTCCTCTCAGGACCTGTCGCTCTCTGTGCTGCACTAATCCTGTCAGTTTGTCAATGTGTGTCTTTAAATGCCCCGTGTATGTCAGACAGCGGTAGTCCCGAGCCAAACACTCAAAGTGTCTCACATGCTGGTCACTAGTCTATGAAGCAACATCGTGAAAATATTCTGCACTGTTCATTATGCAGATGACGGATAAAGAATGATTAATTTATCTGTTTAGGATCTATTCTTTTAGCTCTGTAGCTTAGTAACTATGTCAAGCATCAAAATACAATCTCAGTGCAACTTCAGTGTAACTACAGCAACAAATGAGGATTCTTACAGCATCTGTCATCCACCCATCATCAGAGAGACAATTTATGCCCAAATATCAGAAGATGCGTCCACCCACACAGCCTGTTAACATGTTAGGCTGTTTTCAGTCTGAACACCCTGTATGGGTTGTGTTTTGAGCTTAAACTGTAGATAAAGTTACAGTGTCCAGTATTTGTGTAGACCAGTGGTGAGTGCACTTGTTGGTGTGTGATAGTGTCAGTCAGCTATATTTGTCTTTACTCATTCCAGAACTTATATTAAATCCACTGTGACTCTTTGCAGACATATGACCCATTCAGTCAGTTAAATGTTGAACTAATCGCCAAACTTAACATTTTTACTGTCAGCTCTTATTTTTATACAATGGGGTGGGCTGGGTATGGAGTAGAATTTGGTTGTCGTGCTTTGGGATGGTTGTTGTGCCGTCATGCTCATTCTCCCTCTGAAGAACAAACAGCTTTATAAACAGTGTTGAGTAAAAACGTGAGTCTTTTCTAGTTTCAGACATTATTCCTATCAGCTCTGCCAACATTTTATTCAGTATTCATTTGGTTCAGTGCTGAAGTCTGGGGATGCAGAAACCTTTCCGTCAACATGAGCCATCTGGTGTCACAATCACAATATCCACATGGTTCAGGAACTACACTATGGATCCTGCATTGTATTGTAGTTGGACATAAAAAGACTTAGCTTATGTTGACTTCAGTTTTCACGCACAGATCAGTGGATTTGTGGTTTGGACTTGCATCCCCAGAGCTCAACAATGAAGTAAGTGAGTAAAATCTTTTCATTCTGGTTATAAATGAGAGCCCAAACTATGCAAATAAGGCCCAAATGTTTATTTTTTAAGAAACGTTCCCACTGTATGCTCTCTCCCCTGGATGAACCTGCAGGACTGACAGAATATCCCCTGTGCCATGATTGCAGTGAGACCAGTACCACTTTAAATCTTACACTGCTTCGTGTATTTTGCTGTCTCGGTGTGAAACCAAAAAGCAGACAGTGAGTCAGCGCTGTAAGGAAAGGGAAGAGTGAGTTCCTGCAGAGATGTGAGGAGTGAAGAGAATCTAAAGCTGTCAATTCCTGATGAAGGACACACAGATTTGAACACAGATCAGCACATTTCCTTTGCCTCTGTGCTTGTGAGATCCATCATGTGGGGCTTGTGTATTGTCTAAAATCAGGTCTTTGCAGCCAAGAGATTTGCAGAATTTGCACACACTTGGTCATTTGATGTGTCTTAATAAAGCGATAGTTGATTTAACCCTGATAGAATTGTTCTAACTAAGCTGTTAATCCTGGAAGTCAGTTTGTGGATTGTGCTCATGGATTAGCAGTAGCAACTGTAAGCATATCAGCATAATTCCTATTAGACCCTAGATAATGCATCTTATGAACTGATGGCCGCTAATTCAAAGTTCAAACTAATGAACATGAATGAAAAGCTACAAATTATAAACACAATTTCATCGTATTGATTGTTACACCCATAAACTACATTGTAGATTTGATTTCCTTTTGAATAATAATATTACTGCAGGACAGCCACATTTTAAAAAGGGGGTGAACCTTTTATCCATCCTTCATCCACAATTATTCTTCCAGTGATATTGAATCCCTCATCCACTTTATTGACATGATTACCTGTCCAATATTCAAACATGAATCATTCCAATAGTGGACCAACAGTGGAAAAACTGCATACTTTGTAGGAATGGGTATTTGCTATATTCATATTGATTAAACTTAATTTAACTCCAGTGTTCAGGATCTTATTGATTATAAAATGCATAATTAGACTCAGAGAGCGCAGACCTCCACTAGAAAGCTCAATTTCCCCTGTGAAGCTCACTTCTTAATGCAGTCTGTGGCACACCTTACTTTTCTAAATACATCTGTAATGGAGCTCACCTCCACAGAAGCATGGTGCCCTCTGCTGGTAGGAGAACTGCAGGTGCAGCTCTTACCTCCCTGATGAACACCTTGAGCGAGCAGTGAATCATGAACAGTGCATTGTGGGCCTGTAATGATCTGGATCACTGCCAAAATCTGATATATTGTTCATTGGGCCAAACCTTACCTCTTCAAAAATTTTAGTCATGATTTGTTCTTAACGTTTTGAGTAACATTGCCCAGAAGGGGCAAACAACACTGGCTTGAGAGAGTGTCTTTGGTGGTCACTGTGAGAAGAGGTGCAACTACACCTCCAGATGCCACAACATCCTGGACACTGGACCTTGAACTATAGGTGGCATTTTCAGACCAAATGGTTTTTGGGACACTTTGATTTTTCCTTCGAGAACTAAATACCCTTGACGTTTGCACAACCAATAAGAACATTGAAGTGATGTAAGCTGGCTGTTGATTGGTGTAGCAACATCACTTCTGTGTGACACACAACAAGAATTTGGCATTTGTCTCTCGGAGTTTTGTTCCATTTTCTTTCAGGCTCGTTTACACAGCTAACGTTTCACAGGGATTTTTAAAAACGGAGGTTTACGGTGCTGCACTGGCTCGTGTTCAACCAGTCAACATACACTTGCATCACTTTAAGTTCCTCTTGTGCTGGGATGATCCTTCCTCTGAAGTATTAGGTAAAAAAGCTCCTCACTGAGTCATAAGAACTACAATCATTCCTTGTTCTTATGGAGGAGATGCAATAAAAAGTAAAGTTCTTGGAACCACGAAAAGTTTCATCTGGTGGGAGAACACCTGACATGTTTATGCTCAATGATCTGGAGTGGTGTATTATAATTCATCATAATGTGTGTGTGGGTTTTTTGTTTTGTTTTTTATTCAGAGTTCTGTTTTCCAAGTCAGTGATTTTACTGATATGATGTTTATATTGATTGGATGTTGTTGTTTCTTTAACAAGTCAAATGTAACATTTTCAAGATTATCACTAAATAGTCTAAATCAGGATCTTTAATCTGTCTATCATGACGCCACAAAATAATTTAATTCTTATCCTTCACTGTGTGCTTTGGAGCCATTTGGTTAAAATATGAGCCTGAAGCTTTAATTTAGTACGGTGAAAAATAATATGCAACATCCCCTTGTGGTGTTATTGTTATTGTAGTGTTTTGTGTTGATGCATGCCAGCACTTAATAGCACATTGTTCCTACTGATTAATCACAAATTTCATCACAGTATGAAAATACCAGCTCCTTTTAAAGGGTGAGGGTTTTCTTAGAAATGTCCTCCCAGGTCATTGTTGTGAGCTCAGAGGACATTTTAGGTTTTTCTTGTGCTGTCAATGAATAAGTGTAATTTTGGGGTTTGTCAAAACAGTCATATTTTTCCTGGTGTGTATTATATATACAATAATGGTCATTTATTTTTTATTTTTGACACCTTTTTACAGACATCTGTCCCCACACTGTTACAAGTGTGTGTTGTTTGCCTCTGTAACAAGACACTGGTAGATGTGGATTTTTGTGTTATAGATTTATTTTCGGTACGGATTTCCTCAAATTTCCAATATATTTAAAAGAAACGGCATTACTTTTTTTTCTTTTTTTTTTCTTTTTTGTGGGCAAATGAAAATTTAAAAAACAGACATTATACAGGCAAACCTTACTGTTACTTCTCAGTCGATCTCCATTGATTTTACCAACTCTGTAGTCTTTTCATGAAGGGGTAACAGGAAACAAAAGCATCCTTCACTTTAAATCTCATTCTATAAGACATGACCTTAGTTACTAATGAGTTGGATCCACTGAAGATTCCATGAATTGTTGTCCTTCCTCTGTAATGTCCTTATTGTCAGCAGAATAGTGCCAAATGTTCTAACTACTGTCATTACGCCCAGGTCAGTGGAACTTTTCTCACTACAGCAACTAAAATGTGAATGGAAATGTTATTGACAATGATCATGATAAAATCTAGTTATGTAGAAATCTGTTGTTCAGTGTCATTGTTTATCATACATCTATACACTATTCTAACATTGTCATGAAAATCTACACTGTTCAGAAACACAACTGTGAACTGTGTTGATTTTTACAATTCAGCTGGGCCACAGTTGGCCTCTATTTAAACGCCTCCATACAATATATACTCAACAAGAATATAAACACAACTTTTGTTTTTGCTCCCAGGTTTCATGAGTTGAAGTAAAACATCTCAGCCTTTTGTCTAAGAACACAAAAGGAAATGTGTTTCTGTGTTAGGGAACATTTGGCCTTGATGAAGATAATCCATCCACCTGACAGGTGTAGCATATCAAGATGCTGAGTGAACAGCATGATTAGTGCCCAGGTGTGTGTTGGGATGCTCACTATAAAAGGCCACTTTACAATGTACAGTTTGAAAAAAAGATAGTTTATTCAACGTAGAGCTTTATTACAAACCCATTTCCAAATGATGAAATCCAGAAATTCTTTACAATGTTACACTGAGAAACATTTTTCTTAAATTGTTGCACTATTTTCCAGTGCAGTCTTTCACAGAGTGGCGAACCCCTCCCCATCTTTACTTCAGACAGATTCAGCCTCTCTGATGTTCTTTTTATACCCAATCATGTTACTAACCTGTTGCCAGTTAACCTCATTAATGTTGAGATGTTCCACCAGCTGTTTTCTGTCAGCATTTCACAGTCTCTTGTTGTCATTGTCCCAACTTTTATGAAATGTGTTGCTGGCATCAAATTCAAATTTTCTCATTTTCAACATCTGATATGTTGTGTTTGTGTTATTGTCAATTAAATGTGGAGTTTCAATGTTTTGCAAATCATCACATTCTGTTTCTATTTACATTTTACACAGCTTCCCAACTTTTTTGGAAATGGGTTGTATGATACCCTGTAGAGTAGCATAGCACTGCATCGCAAAACATGTTTTTTTTTTTTTTTGCAAAAGTAACTAAGAGTATAAGAGTAAGTGTAAGAAGTATGATTAAACATAATATGAATAAATGTGATTAAACATTGCTGAGTAATTAATTATTTCTATCTATATGCTTAATGTTGGATGCTGGATAACAACTTTAAAGACACTTTCCAAACTGAACACTGAAATGTCTGCAGTAGAGCAATGAGGACAAAGAGGAGACAGACAGGACAACAACATTGAGGTCCTAATGAATATAGTTGATGGCTTTTTGTTACCTCTGTTAAGGAGGTTGTACTTTCACCTGTGTCTGTTAGTTTGTTTGATGGATCAAACAAAAACAACATCCAAGGGTAGATCCAAGATGGTTTTCTTTATAAAACGGTATTAAAGGGGTTAAGTTTTCATCTGTGTTTGTTTGTTGGTTTGTCAGCAGGATGTGGACTGGATTTGGAGATGTGTAAGATTGTTCAGTCTTGGTGGATGTCTGCATTCAACTGAGTGCCATTCTAGTTTGAAATAAACCTGGGTATAGATGCAGATGGTATCTACATCTGCTGCAGCAGGTGGAGTAGAATTAAAGGAATCAAACATGTAGCCTCTCTATACATCTGTAATCCCAGCTGTGTCTGTAACGTCTCCAAGTGTAACCTGGAACAATAACAGGTTTGTGAGAATGTGTGTGGTTTTTTTTCTTGATATTTTCTTTTATTTCTCAGGGAATAATGGATGGATCCAGTTATAATAATATAATTAATGGTAAATTATGGTTACAGGTCAATGAGTTTGAATTTGGATGAGGCTTCAGTTAAAGGGGACTGTTGGGCCTTGGTGGAGCTATGTCTTGTCTAGTCTGACGGTCTATTAAGGAGGTCATGACCTTCTCTAGGCTGTGCCTCGTGTATATTGTCATTAATTTCATGTCTCACAAGCATCAAATGTCTGTAAAGATAACAAAGCACTTTGACTGGAGTTATCTGTCAGTATTTACTCATGCTTTTGCTCTCTTCTGATTGACGTGTTGTGATAACATGAAGCTACAGCTTGCTGTCCTTTTTGTCAATGCCTTTTGACAATAGATTAGTGAAATTATAGGTGTCAATCCATGAAGACCTGTGCTAAAGTCAGACGCTTGACCTCTGACCTCTGAGCTTACAGTACAGCTGTTGCACAATGGCAGGTGCTATCTGTCTGTCTTGCATATTGTTAGCCTTACAACACAGATTTATTACGGTATCCCTCTCTCACCCTCCGCACTGGCAGGGGACTACTATTTCTAGTCAAGGACAACATTGAAAATAGCCCTATCTGTGGATATTGTCATGGAGACATTTGACTCCACTCTATTCCCAGAGGACGATTACATTAGATGAAGTTATGAAAACTAAACTTTTCATTTCTTGTGATCTCACCGGAGCGGCTGCCCTTCTAAATGTTTAAATATAAGGTTATGTGTTTATGGTGAAATGGATATGAATGACCTAACAAGTATTCTCTGTGATTCCATCACAATTGTTGGCAGGGCTTTCCCACATATCCTTTGCCATCTGAGCAGCTCTTAGCCTGATGAATAGATAAAGGCTGATGTTAGATAGTAAGTCTTCTTATTTATTGTGAGTAATAAACATGTTCTTGCTAGAAGCCATTTTACACCCATTACATTGTTCATGTTTTTTGAGTGTTGTGCACTATTGTTACCTATATTAGCTTATTGCTGTTGTATTTTTTTATGGCAGTTCTGAGGTGAAAAAACATGTTTGTTGTGATTAGAAAGTGTGTTGGTGTGTCATGGTCAAGGAGTCATATGAGGGTCAAACTGTGATGGGACTATAGGTGCAGTGACATAATGGGGAACCTGAGCTGCCCTCTGAGTGCCGACTAGTTAGCTCTGTTTTGAACTTACTGCTAACTGTGAGCTTTGAATGTTGTCCTCTCAGAAGGTTTTCATAGAATAAATATTTGTCTGTGCAGTAAAACAGGTGTCACAAATCTCAGTTTCATTAAGTGTAGACATTGTAGGGAAGCTAATGTGTATTGATTTTACTTATTGGGGAACTGTCAAATTAGATATAGATCCCATTTTTATGTAGAACATAAATCAAGAACAGTAAAACCTGTCTCTGTAAAATATCCAAGAAATAAGAAAGAAAAGAAAAAAAACAGAATAATGATACTAGTAATAATAATAGTGAAAAAATATGTACATAAAGAAAGAATGGAAGAAAAAGTTAGCTGTTCTGCCTTTTGTTGAGAAACTGATCTTTTCTAACTTAAGGAAGGCCATAAAGTCCCTAAGCCACTCAGAGATAGTAGGGACCTGTAGACTTCCTGGCCAAGAGAGGTGAAAACAATTTGTCAGACTGTGGAGAAGTCATTAGAGACTAATCGGCAGGGAGTCCAAACAAAGCAATAAGAGGGAACATCTTTATATACTCTCCTAGAACCTTTGACATGATTGTGAAATTGATTGTGAACTCTAAAACGTCTGTAAACTAGGGCAACAGAAAAACATACAGCTCAGGTTGCAGGAGGAAAGATGGCATCTGTCTCATTGGTCGAGAATATGAGGATACATTTCAGATAGTTGGACCTTTGAGGAATGAACTCTATGTAACACCTCGTACTGTATGCGTCCCAGCCTGGCACATGGGGAACCTGAGTGTATTCTATGTACTGCTTCGGCCCACCACTGGTCTGTAAAATCACTTCCTAGCTCCTGCTCCCATGCGATGCTGGGTTTGGTGACTGATCATTAAAAGACATGAGATGTTCATAGATCTTAGAAACAGATGATTTCTGGTGAAGTTTCACAGAGAGAAGGTCGTCCCCGATGCTTAGCAAGTAAAAGAAGGTAGGAAGGAAAAATAAATGGTGCAGTGTCTAACTTGAAAATAACGAAACAAGAAGGAAGTGGGCAAATTGAAATCAGATGACAAATTAGAAAAAATGTCATCTATAAAAAGACACATGAAACACTTGATGCCACATCCTGAAAGTGGCATCAACAAGTGAAGGGAGAAAAATGGGATTTTTCACTAGTGGCATCAAGGTGGATGCTGAATTAAACTTGTGACGTCTAAATTGATACCATATTAATACCATATTATGAGTGTGGAACCTACAACCTGATTGCCATGGAGGTTAGAAGATTTTATTGGTAAGGAGGAAGTACTGTAAGTAAGGCCACAGGGGAGCCAATGTGATGACAAATGTAAAATTACCGACTGGAGTTTCATTAAAATGATGAGACAGCTCCTCCAGTTAGGTGCTGCTGTCAGTGTTGCTCTATTGTTGGGTGGATTCTGTTGTTTCCTATTTATAGATCTCTCTCTCTGTCACTCCCCCCTCCATCACCCTTGGATTTTGTGGGAAGGGTCAAGAGCTTTTTTTACCACCACTCTCTTCTAACAATAAAGAGCGACTCAGTTATCGCTGGCTGTATTCCTCCTGGGTCTGAGAGCAGCAGTGAGTGCAGCGGTGTGTCAGGAGAAGGGAAGGACCAGCAGCCATGGATGACGTGTATAAAGCAGCAGTGAGTACCGATAAGACCAAGTATGACATTCTGTTAATGTCTCTGTCTGGTGATTATTCACTTTGAGGTGATGAGTTCTAAAGTATGCAAGAATCAGAACTTCCTAAAATAGATCCTTGTGTGTTCTGCTTACAACAAACGTGTAAAAATGCATAAAATGATACGAAAGGTCTCTGCTTTGCACACAAACATTGGTTTAAAGGTAGAATCCACTCTGTTAAACTGCTGCTCCTGTAATTCCAAAGTAAAACACAGACACACTGGAGTACAACCCAATAAAACAGGGGTTTGATTTATACTTATTATACTTTTCAATACCCTGCTGTATTAATAGTTTGGATTATATTGTCAGGAATTCCTATTATGCATGTTGAACCTACTTATCATGCTGAATATTGACGTGTTGACATTAGATACAGGTTGATGTAAAGATATTTTACTGTAAGCTATATATTCTTATATATCCTATATGCTTGTATTTGACAGATATTGGTAAAATTAAGATTTAAGGCATAAATTAATGGAGCTTTGAAAACAGAATTCATTTGAGTCTACACCTGTGGTGAAGGCCTTAGCTTCTGTTCAGGATACTAAGGTCATGTCCTTGGCATATAGCCTATATATATATACATATATATATGGTATGTCCAAACTATTGAATGGTACTGTATATATATATATATATGTATATATGTTTTTATGAAGTAACATTTCATTATCACCTTCCTCAGGTGTGTGTGTGTGTATATATATATATATACAAATATACACACACACACACACACACACACACACACACACACACATACACATATATATCAGTATTTTGTATGAAGACAATTTGGTGACAGGCTTACTTTTCAAACTGTATGGTAGAGGAACAGGCTGTGTGACAGGCTGCTGTGGTTAGTTCATATGTCTTTGTCTGACAATAGAACAAAGAGCAGTTGGACGGTTCAGGCGAAGAAGAAGAGAAGGGACAGCTGACGGCTATTAAAACACCACCACACACACACACACACCACATCACCATTGTATGCACACAAGAATAGTAAGTGAAGAAGGCCGTGTGACATGGCAGTCATTACAGAGATTATCAGTTTGGTTACTGAGCTGAACTCCTGCTCTGACTGTACAGATGTTAAAACATGCTCGATGTTCATCCTGATTGTTTTCTTCCCTTAAGGTTGAGAACTTGACAGAGGAGCAGAAAAATGGTGAGGAAACTTCTACTGCTATTAATTATTGTTAGGATTACTGCCATTATCTATACCTACGTGTAAAACGGACAGTCCTGCATGTATGTATTGTTACTGCTAACAATGAATAGACTCTTATTGAAGTTTTGTTGACCTTGGGAGGTAATTGAAACGAACTGTGTATATATATATATATATATATATATATATATATATATATATATACGCACAGTTTTTTTCAATTGCTAACAAGCCTTAGTCAACCCTGAAGCTACTTTTTCAAAACTCTTCACACAGTCTGCATTACCAATATGCATCTCAGCCAAACAGTTCATCTCGCCTCCAAAAACTCACAGCAACAAAACACATACTTGTCTCGAAATAAGCTCATTCATCCACAACACTGGCAACGAGTCTCAGTCAGGGAGGAAACACTGTCATTGTTAACACACTGAACTACAGAACACTAACAACAGAGAGCATAACAGAAAAGAAGGCATTTGTCTTCACATTTTAATGATTTTGTCAGAGAAGAATTACTCATCAATGCAGCTATTTGCTTCAATTACATTTATGTTGTCTATATCTTTGCATAGTGATTCACACTACTTTAGAAAATTAAGTTTACTTTAAACAAAAGAAATTGCAGAAATTCCAGGGTTACAATAAAAAGCAAAAGAAAACACAAAAACTTTTTTTTTTTAAAACAACATGTATAGTATATTCACTCATATTACTCTGGGTTCTAGTCCCCCCTCTCTCCTGCATTTGGCCACACGTTTTCATCAATATCACATCTTATGTCTTCTCTGGCAATGCACCTTGGGAAGAATCTAGAATGTCTAGAATTAGAATGTCTGATCCAACATAAAACATTGAACACACATTTTTAATCTGTTACTGATCTATTTGACAAACCAACAAACTTCCATGGATTGATTTCATTTATTCATGCCTGCAAATCATTTCATAATGGTTGTTGTGTTGTTCTAAACGTTTTTATGTCAGCAATCCTTTTTGGTGATAGACTCTGGACATGGATTTGTATTATTAGTTTGTATTATTAGTAACATGAACGCATCTCCTTGTCAGACAGTAACAGCTGCTGTGTCCCCTCCAGAGTTTAAGGCTGCATTTGACATCTTCATCCAGGATGCAGAGGATGGCTGCATCAGCACCAAAGAGTTGGGGAAGGTGATGAGGATGCTGGGACAGAATCCCACCCCTGAGGAATTACAGGAGATGATTGATGAGGTGGATGAAGATGGTATGTCACTGTACTGTAGCCATCAGGTCATTGTTTCACTGAGTAGGATCAAATCATTTAACAAAACTAAAGAACGTGGGTGTAAATTTAAGGATTAAAGTGTATTTTTAGAGGTAAAATAAATATGATCAGGAGATGTGAAGTCTTTACAATCATGGTTGATGTTCACAGGCAGTGGAACAGTAGATTTCGATGAGTTCTTGGTTATGATGGTGCGCTGCATGAAGGAGGAGAGCAAAGGGAAATCGGAGGAGGAGTTGGCTGAACTATTCCGCATGTTTGACAAGTAGGTGTCTCTTTGTAATTCTGTTCACACACTGTACATATCAGTCAGTTCAGTGCTGACGGACACCAGTAGACTGATACAGAGTAATGATGTGGTTCAGCACAGTACACTTTGAACAGTCTAGTGTTGAAAGGGTCCACACATGAGAACACACTGGTTCCTTTCTCCTCTGTAAAGGAACGGAGATGGTTACATAGACTTAGAGGAGCTGAAGAACATGCTGGAGTCGACTGGAGAGACCATCACAGAGGACGACATCGAGGAGCTGATGAAGGACGGAGACAAAAACAACGACGGAAAAATTGATTATGATGGTACGATCTATCTATCTATCTATCTATTATCTATCTATCTATTATCTATCTATCTATCTATCTATCTATCTATGTTTTCTCTGACAGAGTTTCTGGAGTTCATGAAAGGTGTTGAATAAAGGATTCAGCTGGAGGCCGGCAGCATCTCCACCTTTCATTGATTGCATCATCACCTGAGGTCATTCCTGAAGACACGCCTCCACCTTTGTCATCTTAAACCATACAAACACCTTACTTCAGCAGATACCTGCCCTGTCAGTTATTCTCCAACAACCCCGCCGAGGCCGTCAGAGGTTTGCTGAGAGATCTCACTGACTGCAAATATCTTTATTTCTGATATCCAATCAAAGTGTCATATTTAAAGACTATTTTCATTAAAAACATTTTCATAATGGAATATTTTGTCTGTCTTAGTATGTGATGTAACATGTGAAGTTCATTGAAGTGGATTTGAATATGTACTCCAGTGGGTGTTTTACATTTTAATAGTTAATATAACAACTTTTAGCAGATTGTGCCAGTTTTTAGTTAACCATTAAGCTTTCTATAATAGGAAGAAATGATAATACTATTCTATTACCCATCCTCACCTTTTTCAACAAGATCCTGTTGTTTTGGTCATGGTTAAATTACACTCACCAAACATACTGAGCATCTAAACTGCAACAATAAGAGGAATAATAGTCGACCACAAACTGCCTCCAGTTTACGTTTGTGTCTTCGATATGCTGTAGGGTTCTCCAGTAAAGGTGTTAGTGTGTGTTCATGTTCCTTAGGGGTAGGTGACTGCAGAGATGTTCTCTTTAAGAGAACATAGTCTTGTCATTGACCTCTGACTGAGTTTATCTATGCTCCTCCAATGTAGATTTGCTGCACCACTATGATGATCTTATTCTGTGGTGTTGATTTTGAAAAGGTAGACTGACAGCTTCTGCCCTGGTATACTACAGCGTTTTCAACCATTTCTTTGGATCTCTGTGTGTGACGGATTGAAAATGATGTATTGTCAGAAGGAGAACAGTAGAGTAGCATTTGATGGCCTTGTGTTGAATATTGTTCATGTTCTGATACATGGGTATCTTCATGTTATGTCCTCTAATGGTTAAAAATCTTTGCTGTATGTTGCACCACTTATTTTTATGTTTTCTTATGTAGTTGTAGTTGCAGGATGACTCCAGCAGGGGAAGCGTAGGGCTGTTGAGCATGCATGCATTGTCTGAGGTAAGCGTGCCCCTTTTTCAGGGCATTTGTTCCAGGGTTGTTTCCAAAACGTTCTTGTGTGAACACAGAACTTTTTCAACCCTTGTGTTGTCCTAATATTCTGTATACTCGCCTTATCCTAAGGGTAAAAAATTACCCCCCTTTACCAACCCCCTAAAATAAAGCGGCCTTATTGAATTTTAAACCTCAAATCTTTTTTGAATGAAGAAAGGGTTTTTACGGAGCCCCTCTGGTGACATTGGGGGAAAAAAATAATAATGCGTGGCCACGAGTTAAGTATCTCGTGGGAACGAGTTAAGTATCTCGTGGCCACGCGTTAGTATGTTGTGGCCAGAACATATCAGACCTATTGTCATCTCCATACAGTCACTGCTCATTGTTGCTTTAGCCACTTTGCTGGGTTCTTGCAGACTTGTTACTTTATTTGACACCTGCATGATGTGATCAAACTGTATATTTGCTGCGCTACACCTGCTCCGTTCGCAGCCCAACATGCGGGACGCGCCCTCACTCTGCGTCTCCATTCATCTGACTCCCTCGCTGTCTCTCCCATCCACACACACCTAAGCTACGACAAGCACAGTGGCTGAAGTCACCATGCACACAGATTGCGCACCGAGTACAGAGGATTCAGGGCATTCTTGTAACACTACCCCCACTCTGGATGATAATTACACACTAATTTCAATCCAGCACAGTAACAAAATTAAAACACTGGAGTGGTGATAAAATGCAGCCTCTCAGTGATATAAAGAGCCAATTTCCTCGTTGTGCGTAGGCCTACTTCATATTTAAACATAACAAAACCTGTAAAGGAATTACACTCCGTATCGCCATGTTACAGCTAAATATAAATAATATCCTGTGTAATTCCTTTACAGATTTTGTTATGTTTAAATATAAAGTACGCACAACGAGGAAGTGTGCGTGTGCGTGGTGTGCATGGTGACTTCAGCCAGTGTGCTTGTCGTAGCATAGGTGTGTGTAGATGGGAGAGACAGCGAGGGAGTCAGATGAATGGAGACGCAGAGTGAGTGTGCGTCCCGCATGTTGGGCTGCGAACGGAGCAGGTGTAGTGCAGCAAATATACAGTTTGATCACATCGTGCAGGTGTCAAATAAGGTAACAAGTCTGCAAGAACCCAGCAAAGTGGCAAAAGCAACAATGAAGAGTGACTGCATGGAGATGACAATAGGTCTGATATGTTCTGGCCACAACATACTAACGCGTGGCCACGCATTATTATTTTTTTCCCAATGTCACCAGAGGGGCTCCGTAGGAACAAGACCAAATCAACAGTAAATAAAGTAAAACGATCAATAACATAAACAAGGAAAATAAATAAATAAATGGAAATAAAAAAGAAAAAGAAAAAAGGGAGACTGCGATCGGGACCTTCCCAACAACGCATCACGACACCGGAAGTAAACTGGACTACGACCCGGAAGTTCTTTCATTTTAGCTGAAGAACGAAAATTGTGTGCTTGTTTTTTCCATGATGTCTATTTGACGACAAAAACCATTAAACGAACTGGATTTCGTGGAATGAAAATAACCGTAGCGCCCAGTAAAAGATTGGAAACGTAACATTATCTTTTTCAAATCCGTCTTGTGGTCGACCGAAACAAGCACTTAAACAGAGGTGTGTTTTCTGTCCTGACAGCAGCTCTTGCTGTGATATTGGGCAGTGGGAAGCTAACTTAGCGTTAGCGTGAACTTACCAAGCTGTGAAAGCAAGGGACTCGTCAAGAATACCTCAAAGGACAGGAGGTAATGTAATGTTATCGTAAGAAAATTGTATTATTTGTTTTGATTGTCTGCCTAATTTGGCTTTATGTGTGTTATTTTGGGTGCGTTAACGCCGGTAGCAAGCGTGGACAGGCTAGCGATGAGCAGTCACAACAAACCAAGACGCAAATCACGGAGA
The DNA here is from genome assembly GCA_037577475.1 of Chaunax sp. Z400. Taxonomy (NCBI): domain Eukaryota; kingdom Metazoa; phylum Chordata; class Actinopteri; order Lophiiformes; family Chaunacidae; genus Chaunax; species Chaunax sp. Z400. The sequence continues at coordinate 26,534,064 of CM075195.1, forward strand.
TAACTGACAGGTGCAGTTTATGCACAGAAATGCTGTACAGTAGTAAATTCTTAACAGTTTAGTCGCAAATGATGTAACTTTCACCAGACTCCCTGTAACTTCCCGTCATGTTGTGTAGTTAGCGACCACACATCACCATGCATCTGCTTTTAATTTCCAGCTACTTATAATTAGCTTGCTAGCTAACATCCCTAAGGCACCTAGCTGGATTTTAGCTTGTCAACTATTTTGCTTAAGAGCAAAGTATGAGTTTGAGCGAATGTTTCTCTGTGTGCTGTAACGTAGAAACTGTCTCATATGAGTTCTATAAGTGACAGCAGGGCTGGTACAATGATTTGGCTATTGCTAGCGTTATGCTAACAGTAACGTCAGCTGTTCGTCCAAATGGCCTCAAAATGATCATGGTGACTATGGTCATAATAACATACATGCTACTTATTACTAAATAGCTTCATGTCAGACCTGACTTATGAATGTCTATCTTGTGTTGTCAAGCCTTTTATTGTTTTGGTACTCTTTGTAATAGTTAATTATATCCCCCGATTTGGCTGTCAAATTTACAGTAACATACTATTTTCAAAAGGAAATGATTGTTCTATTAGTAAACAGTCCCTCAGCTAAGCACAATAGTGATTTTTAATGGCCTACTCTCCTCAGACATTTGTAGACTTGTGTGAATAGTATATTTATAAAGGCTCACTTCAAGTCAAGTGACATCCAGCCAGTATGCACATGGGACTGAAGCAACTACAAACTCAATTCCATAAAAGTTGTGATGCTCTGTAAAACATTATTGAAACAGACCAAATCCTTTTTGACATTCAATTCAATTGAAAACAGTACAAAGACAATGGATAGAAAGTTGAACCTCATCTTACCTCAACTTCATTGATTTGTTTTAATATATGCAAATTCTGAATTTTATACCAGCAACATGTCTCAAAAAAGTTGACACAGGGTCAACAAAACACTGGGAATGTTGTGGAATGTTCAAAAACACCTGATTGGATTGTTCCACAGGTCAAGAGGTTCATTGGTAACAGGGGATAGTGTCATCATTGAGTATGAACGGAAAGGGGCACCCTCAAAAAGGTCCATCTTTAACAAGCAAAGATGGGCAGAGGTTCACCCCTCTGTGAAAATCTGTGTGGGCAAATAGTCCAACAGTTTGAGAAAGTTTCTCAACATTCAGTTGTAAGAAATCATTTCACCATCAACTGTCCATAATATCAAAAGATTCAGAGAATCTGGAAAAGTCTCTGCAGGTGAGGGCAACGACGAAGACCAAGATGACACTGCATTAAAGACTGACATGATTCCATGAAGCATATTACTACATGAGCTCAGGACTACTTTGGAAAACTTAATCAGTAAATACAGTTCGTCACTGCATCTACAAATGCAAGTTAAGATGCTACCATGCAAAGCACAAGCCATATGTGAACAACATCCAGAAATAACGCCATGGCTTCCGAGTAAACAAGTCCAGTACTAGATTTGCCCGGCTGCAGTCCAGACCTCTTCCTCATTCAGAATGTGTGTTGCTTTATGAAGCACCAAATATGACAACAGAGACCTCAGACTATTGAACAACTAAAGTATATCAAGCAAGAATGGAACAAAATTATGCTTTAAAACGTCAAAAATTAGTGTCTTCTCTTCGCTAACGGTTACTGTGTTGTTAAAAGAAATGGTGATGTAACACGCTTTTATGAACATGTTGCAGGAATTCAATTCAGAATGAGCTTATATTTATTTATTTTTTAAAACAAAGTTTATCAGTTTTAACATTAAAAATCATATCTTTGTACTGCATTCGATTGGATTTAGGTTAAAATGATTTTCAAATTATTGCATTCTGTTTTTATTGGCATTTTACATAATATTCCAACTTTTTCTGCTCCCGCCAAAGGAGCCATATAGTGTTACCCTTGTACATACGTCTGTATGTATCTAATGGGGAAAAGTATCCTCATCTCCTCAAAAACTGCTCGACAGACAAACACAGACAGTGACAGTGTTCATGTGGATGAGAGGGGAGAGCATGAACAGAAGTCTAGACATAGACAGGATTTCCACCAGTGTCCTGCAAGCCTTGTTGCTCACTGCGACCATACTCTTTCAGTTCTAAGCGTAGGGAATTTCTGGACATTCAATTTTGTAGATGCAATTTATGACTCAATAATTGCCTTCAAGAGATAAAGGAGTATATTGTGAACGTTGTACGTCATCCTGCAGATTAACATTAGGCCAGGGTTGTCAACTGTGATGCTGATGCTTTTGATACTGAGATTCACACGTGCACAAATTGGATTATTACATGAGCATATTTGGACTTCACCGTTCACCATTAGGTTTTGAAAATGTAGGAAACCTTCATATGTGACAGGAGCTTAGGGCTAAGATTTACAGATATTGCCTGATTTCACCATCCAGGGACGTCCAGTGTGTAGTGTTGTGCAGTATACCAAAATATGATCTATTTCCATACTTTTGCAAAGTTTTATTTTGAGGCTGTGTTCTGTTTTTCTGTACATTTCATGTTCATATTCAATTAGAGATTAATTATGAATTCTGAGGTTAGGAGAGGGGCTTACCTCCAGTCTAATAAGACATGGAAAACCTTGCATGTCTTTGCCTTGTGTCATGTAGTTTTTTTATTGGGCCATTCTATGCCAACTCATGTGAAAGCTTGTATTAGATTCATGAGACCCTGCAAAACCCTTTAGCTCTTCTCCAAATGCATTTTATTAAGAGTTATTGAAGTTTGGCCCTCAGAGCTAAATTTTAATTGCGATTCTTTGTATATCTTATTACTTCCTCTAGTTTTCACTTATTACATATATTGTAATATATATTATACAGTATTAATGCAGTGTTTTCACATCTTTAATTTATTTGGTTCTAAATATGAGTGTCACAGGTCTTGTTAATTATAGCTTGGATCTGAAAATCCACATTTTAAGATTGTTAGACTTGTATAGTTTCCCAGGAAGGATTACTTGGATTTCTTTTAAACTTTCTATGGTAAAATGTTAATAAGTATTGCAAATATATTTAGAAAATAAGAATGTTATAGTAGCTCTTCATCTTCTAAACCTTTGAAATTAAGAAGTATATACTGAGTGTTGATTGAAGAATATGAGATTAATCATTTGTCCTGACTCAAGGAACAAGATGATCTCATCTAGTATTCCACAAAACAAGCAATTGAAAGCTGTAACCGGCTTTCATTCCTAAACCCAATGAAAAACATGGTCTACAGGTGTCACTTCAAGATGGAAAACATTCTTATCAACATCGGTCAAATATCTACTTATGAAACTAAACCACTGAATGCAATATTACCACAAGTGAAAAGAAAGAAAAAATTTACATTTTCAACTAACAGTTTTATTTTTAGATCTGTGCAATGAATGCAAACACTTTCCCATAAAAAAATTAATGAACAATTCCGTCTTGGAAAATATTTAAAATATTAAAATTGTGTTTTTAAGCTTCAAAGCTATACTTGGCAAAAATTGTGGCACCAATATTTTTATGCAGGACCAAATAACTATGTGAGAGAACTATATCAATACTACACTTAATAAAATTTGGTTGCAAGAAAGTGAAAACTGGATATATTAATTTAAAATAAATTAAGATTCTTCATTCAAGTAGAAAATTGTTTACTTTCAATAATTTTATTGCTGTATAACATTCTACAATAACCGTTCACATGAACACATTACAAATTATTCTTAGGGGTTTCTTGGATGTTCTGTCAGAATTTCAACCAACCCAAAACAGAATTGCAAAAAATGATGAATTTAGCCAAACTTTAAAAACTCTATTTATTCTTTCTTTCTATATATATTCTATATATATTCTTCTATATTTTTGCTGTTGAGCTGTAGGATTTTACAGGTCCAAAGAATTTGGAGTTTCAAAGTGAGTTGGTATGGACTGACCATAAATGATGATGGTCGCTGGTGGTAAGCAAGGTTTAAATTGACTGAACAATAATATGTGATATACTGATCTATGTGATCCCCCACTCTTCTTCCATAGCTCATCGGTTGCAGCAGACAAAGACAGCAGAGCTGCAGGGATTTGAGCATCCCTTGTCACCCTTTGGCTCTGAGATGACATCCCAGCAGCTCCCCAATGCTGTTATCCCTCCCCACCTTGCCCAGAACTCCTCTGCTCAGCATGCTCGGCCTCACATTCAGTCTAATCAGCTGGACTCGAGTCATAGTGGTGCTACCGCTGGACCACCGAGCCACAGAGCTCCAACAGGTAGTCCAGGCTGCTCCGTTGTGGCAACAGCCACCAGGGAGGTGGCCAACATCTCCAGCTTGTCCAGAAGAGAGGGGTTTGAGCCGTGGCCTGAAGAAGCAGTGGACGACTCCCATGGGCTGTACTCACTCCACCGTATGTTTGACATAGTTGGAGCCCAGCTAACACATCGGGATGTCAGGGTACTGTCATTCCTGTTCGTTGATGTGATTGACGAGTATGAGCGCGGTGGCATCAGGAGTGGAAGGGATTTCCTGCTGGCCCTAGAGCGTCAGGGTCGCTGTGATGAGACCAACTTTCGACACATTCTCCAGCTTTTAAGGATTATCACCCGCCACGACCTACTGCCTTATGTCACACTCAGGAAACGGCAGGCTGGTAAGTGTAACGGTGCCGTCACTATGGCTACCAGGGTTTAAATATTTAATTAAGGCCGTCAGTACAGGGCTTCAGACCAACGTTTTACACTTGTTGCACTGACGGGACACACTTTTTCATTTAGGTGCACCAACAACTAATTTATGTTAATATTACATTTTAAGTGTTGATTGCAAAGGAGTAATTTAAATCACAGCACTCATAAAATCTCAGAGAACACGTTAACCTCAACTTCAATTGTCAGTTTTGAAAGTGCTTGACAAATTCAAATAAATCAGATTGTTATTAAATTTATGTATGAATTAATAAATGTGTAAACTTAGTGTTAAAACTATTGTTTAGTCCTGTCTTACCGGGATGCTTGCAATATGTACAGTATAGGACACAAGTATTTGTGCAGCTTTTTTCTTTTTAAGATGAAACGTCCCATTGAATCTTTTTTTTAAATCTGCTGTACTACCCAGAGAGAGGGAGGGAGGAGAGAAAGAAGCAGCACTCATGTGAACGAGAGAGAGGGAGCATGCTGAGCATGGGCTGAAGTGTAGGCGTGATACAGAAACTTTCCAAGTCTTAAGTTACTCTGCAATTATCTGGAGTATCAATAAAGAAGGCCTATATTAAATATACCAAGCTAGAATTCTCTATACACAGACAAAAAGAGTGACAGCTGGCTCGTATGATGTGGTTGATGCGCTTCTAAGCACCACAGAATGTCTTGTGTGTGATTTGGTTATATCTTGACTATCTTCTCCCATGGCCCACTGTGGAAAGGCACCTTAGGATCGGAGACAGGTGAGACAGGTGGAACCATCACCTCCGTTTATGATATCAGGTCTGCGTCTTTCAGGCCCGGAGTCCTGCCAATGCTGGTATATCACTGAAAGTGTTTGGTCACACTTCTTAGATTTATGGGCATGTGTGACTAAAATGGTTCAACATTGGAGCCCTGCAATGGTTAACCATTCATCCTTTAACTGGGAGGAATATTTTTGACTGTTTATGCATGTGGGTCTCTAGGTTGATTTCCATACACAAACTCTCCGCTTACTGCTTTAGAGTGGTCTGAAGTTAAAAAAAAAAACATGCTAAGCTTAGCAAAGCTTATTGTGGAAACATTTCCTCCAGAAGACAACGTCAAATTTAAATTGTGTTCCTTGGGTTCAGGAAATTTGTGAGCTACAGCTTATAATGGCTTGGTTTCTTGAACATAGATGATTGTCAATCCTGGTTCCTTAGGTCAGTGCACATATTTCACAGATGTTGCTGGACTGTTTTGAATGGTTGATGAATGTTGCTGAAATTAAAAATAACATCAGAATCTGTTGTTTTCAGTATGCCCAGATCCTGTTGACAAGTACCTAGAAGAGACATCAGTGCGCTACATTTCACCAAGGGGAGCAGGGCAGAGCAAGGACACAGCACCACACAGAAGACCAGGTGGGTGGGGTTTGCGTGTGTGGTATCAAGTACTTTTACGGAGATCGTTTTCCATTCAAAGATAGTACCACCTCAGTGTAGCCAGTTGTTATGGCGATGCCGCGCGAAACTGCGTTGAACTCATCTTCAATGTGACACGTACCTCACATCCACCTCTTGTCATCCTCTTGTTGGTTGCCAGAAACAGGAGCATCTACTCCTCAATCAACCACGGCGTGTCCACTGAATAAAAAATGGTGACCGCTATATTAGCTTGGCTGTTTATAAATGGCAGACATGGGTTTGTGCTGTGCACGATATTCCATGCGTTCCACACAATGACACAGTGACAATTCTCTCAAGTCACCTTTTAGTACCAGCTCAGCCTTTATGGAACCTCAACGAAGGTGATACTAAAAAAGTAGGTACCAGGCACTTTTACCTAATGGAAAACCAAAAAAGTGGAGTAGAATGGAATCGATGAGTCGATACCACATAGTGGAAACATGGCTTACATTCAGTAACGTGTGGAAAGTCCTGAAAAGTAACTGTGTTGTGATACAGAAGCTGTAGTAATGATACTTTCACTTTCTAGGTCCTCAGCCAGTCATTTGCTGTTCCCCATCAGGACCCCATGTTGGCCCACCCCGAATAAAGCCAACTCCTCCCGTACCTAACCGCAAACGGAGGAGAAGTCATTCCTCAGCTGACTGCAGAGAGAAGCAAACATGTGGTAAAAGGAAACACACCATATACCATATAGGGACCAATGATTGTCTCTAGTATCACAGAGTATGATGGCAGGAACATGAATCCAGTTAAGATAAGATAAGATAAGATAAGATATCCCTTTATTAGTCCCACAGTGGGGAAATTTACAGTATTGCAGCAGCACAGTGTACAAAAAACACAGCAGGAGGAGGGGAAATAATATTTTTTTTAAATACAATACAATAAAGGAGGGGGGTAAAGTGTCTCAAAAATATTTCACAAATACTATTACAAAAAGTGTCTCAGTATTTCAACAATGAGATATTGGTCAAGAACACATTTACATGCACTTTAGATAGTGGGACACAGCATGCCTCAAGTAACCAGGTTACAGTGGGCTTTTCCCAGTAAGCCTCTTTTTTTCTTCTTTTTTTTGATGAGAAACCTGGTTTTAGTAAATCTTGGTAAGGAATCAGAGAAACCTGATTTCCTCTGCTATTTTTTCTGAGTAATAATACTGATTTCTCTACAGTATATATGTGTGTTACCTGTTGAGGTTACTGCAGTATGCATATGTACATTCTTATATTTAAAATACAGTAGTTACAACCAAAGACTGACTGTAGCTCAAACTCAACGTAGAGTAATTCAGCTGCTTAGTGTATGCACAGGCACAGAATGACTGATCCTAACTCTGCCCATTAAAGCTACTGTTACACACCAGGATTGGTGCATTATTTTTAAATTATTTAATAGAATTCCAGCAAAAATTGCAATGGGCACAGTTGAATTTCTCATTTAGTCAAGCATGGTGGTGGCAGTGTGATGTTGTGGGGATTGTTGGCCGCTTCAGCACCAGGATGACTTGCAGTAATTGATGGAAACATGAATTCTGCTCTCTACCAGAAAATTCTGAAGGAGAATGTCAGGTCATCAATCTCTGAGTTGAAGCTAAGGTACAACTAGTTCGTGCATCAAGATGATCCCAATCTTAAGAGTAAATCCAAATCTGGATGGCTCAAAAGGAGTAAAATTAAAGTTCTGGATTGACCTAGTCAAAGTCTGCACCTGGACCCCATTGAGATGTTATGGTGGGACCTGAAAAGTTGATGCTCACAAATCCTCCAATGTGGCTTTCACTAAATCAGTTCTGCAAAGAAGAGTTGGTCAAAATTTACCACAGTGATGTCAGAGGCTGATGTCCAGTTACCAGAAGTGTTTGTTAGCAGTTGTTGCTGCCAAAGGTGACACAACTAGATATTAAGTTCAGGGGACGAATACCTTTCCACACTGGTGATTTAGGTATTGGATAACCTTTTTTCCTTGTTAAATATAATGAGCATCTCAAACTTGCATTTTGTGTTTACTCAGGTTGCATTTGTTTAATGTTATTTTTTTTTAATAGTTTTACGTAATATTGTTTGAAGATCCGACACAGTTTGGATAGATAGATAGCACACAGAAATAGGAGAAATCAGGAGCTGGACCAGTACTTTTTCACAGCACTGTATGCCAGGTAGTTATCCAAGGATATGCTGTCTGGCAGCTGTTGCTTCAGTTATGATTTTGACTCTCTTGTTTTCTCCTCCTTCAGATATCCGCCTCCGGGTTCGTGCTGAATACTGCCAGCATGATTCTGCTCTTCAGGGCAATGTGTTTTCCAACAAGCAGGAGCCAGTAGAGCGACAGTTCGAGCGCTTCAACCAGGCAAATACTATCCTAAAATCTCGAGACTTGGGCTCCATCATTTGTGACATCAAGTTCTCTGAGCTCACCTACTTGGATGCCTTCTGGAGGGACTACATCAATGGATCATTGCTAGAGGCCCTTAAAGGGGTCTTTATCACAGATTCCCTAAAACAGGCTGTGGGCCACGAAGCTATAAAACTCTTGGTCAATGTTGACGAGGAGGACTACCAGGCTGGGCGACGCAAACTCCTCCGCAATTTGGTCACAAGTGGAGGGAGCCTACCAGGACTGAGCAAACACTCTTAGACACACTCACTAGCTGGTCACGTATGGGAGGAACGCTGCTGTGCCTCTCCCACAGAGATTAGAGTGAGATGTGGTTGTGTCGTCTGAGGTGCCTACAGTGTGTGCCTGAAAGGAACTAAAGCACTTCTAGCCACCACCTGAATTCCTCGAGAGCTAAGGTCATATGATATTTACTTGGCACCCCTTAGCGTAGCATGTAAGGTGAATGGGACGATATTAGCAAGAAGACAGTACGTACAGGTTGACATTATTTTGAATGTTGAGCTGTTAATTTTCTTCACAAAGGAGAATACTGATTCACGTGTGCATTGAAATGAGTTAATTTCTTGTTTTTGGTATGTTAGCTCATTGAAACACATTAGTCAACTCTAATGATACTTTTCACTTTTCGTTTAGTTATTTTCAGTACAGGAAACAAGCTTAATGCTGACAAGTTACTCCCAGTGGGAGTTGCACGTTATTGTCAAGCTGCTTCATTTTTCCCCCCACGTTTTTCAAGTACATTGCAGATTGATTGGAGTAATCTAATGAGAGTCTTTTATATGTTATAGAAAGACACAGGCTCTAGTTGACTTTTTCTATATATTTCAAAGTGTTATTGCATTTTCTCAAGATTTTCCCTGTCTGTCAAGATGACCCGTTTCAGAGAGTTTTCTGGTCACTGTCGACATCACTCTTTTTCTGTTTTTTTTTTTGTTTTGTTTTTTTACAAATTCTTTGTTTAAAGCAGCATGGCTTGTTACCAGAAGCTGTGGTTCTGGCCTAATTTGAAATTTCAAATGTCGGGTCACTGCTAATATTTAAAACTTTGTAGGTATTTCTAATGTGTCAAATATTATCCAATGAAACATTGGGATTTTAGATTGGTGTGGATTTGCAAATCGCTGTCAGTGTCATTGTCAGGCTGTAACTCTATTCACTCTCTCATTCATGTTCAAATTTGAAATGATGGTAAGAAATTAACAGCAGGGGAAACTTTCAGTCAATATTTGTAGAGTCATCTCCGTTGTGCAGACAGTCAGAGGCCAGAACAAATGAAAACTAGAATGGGTCTCAGACAGAACAATCCTACATGTCTTTTTAGCTCTCATAATGGAAAAATGAAAGATAAAAGGAAAGTGGTTTGATAACATCATTTTTTGTCATAAAATATCTTAAGTCATAAATAGTAGACATGAAAGACAAATGTAGCATATTGTTCATCACTCTTAAGCACAGATATCTGTTATGTTAAAGTACACTTACAGACAAGTTTAACACAAATATTTCCTAGCAATTAAAAACAGTTGCATAACAATTATTTAAAAATCCTGAATCTGTCTCTCTAACCAGATCTGCATCAAAATTTGTTTTTTGTTTTTCTTTTTTTTGCCCATTCCACACCTCGCTTCTCCACAAAGTTTGATCGAAATCAGTTCATTAGTTTTTATGTAATCCTGCAAACAGAGATTCACAGGGCTTGTTCCAGTGAAGTTGAAGGTATTTCATCCAGCTGTAGTTTTTCACACAGACATGTCATGCCTCCTGGTGGATAAGGATGTCATGCTCGGAAAGCAGTTTGAGCAAGCGGTCCAGTCACTTCTACATCCATTTGCTTGACAACCTGTTGGACGTGTTGGAGTCTCTCACATGAAAGGACGGGTGTCCTCACTAACATCTTTTATTATGGGGAATGAAACTGAAAAAAGCACTGTGCAGCCCAACATAGTAGTAGTAGCAGTAAGGCGTATCGCATGTTAATCATGTACAATTTAGTACAGATTTTAAATAATTCTATGCTTCTAGTGGCAGAAAACCATTTCTACTGTGTAGCCTGAAATGCAAATGAAACAAAATGTAAATTTATAGAAATTTCTTTCGGCATCCATTGAGGTGAATTAATGGGAAACAAACACGTGCTGTCAATATCGCTGATGATAGCTTTAAATTTATGCAGTAATAAAATATCCTCAGTGGCCACACAGCTTCCTTTTTCTGGGTAGCCCCCTTGAACAGCACCAGATCTTCATGACAAAATTCAACGAGATGTTACAGATTTGAGAGTCATCTTTAGTTGCTGCAGATTTTGTGGCTACATCTTCATTTATGCTGCAAATGTTCTATTTTTTTTTTATTCTCCAGACTGCAGGGTTTCATAAGGCTGTAGAAAGAAAAACTCAACTGATCTGAAATGATGTCAAGCAGTCTGTGTAAAATTCTCAATAGAGGAGTAGCTTACTGGAGCTGGTACGTTGATCCCAATCAACTATTTCTGAGTATCTTCACCCTTTGTGCTCAGCATTTAAAATTGTGCATAACATTAAATGATCCTGGCATAGCCAGCCAAAGCCAGAGTTTGCTATTGTGTGCTGTTGAGCCCCAAGCTGTGTCCCCATGTTCCTGCTTTTCAGCAGCTAATAAACCATGTATTATTTGTTGTTGATAATAAATGATACTGGTCAGAGCGCTGGCCAACTGGAAGTTCATCTTAGTCAATCACTGATTTTACCCATTTAGTATATTGTGCCTTTTTTTGGCATTTTAATCCAAATTAAATTGGGAGCATCTGGTAAACTTTAATTTGCATTGGTAAGCTTTTTTCTGTTATTATTTAATCTTTTCTGTGATGCGTAGGATTCGGTCTACAGACTACCACAGCTGGGCTGCCGTGCTTCCATGCATGCTGAGTGGAGCAACTTTATCACCAGACAAGAATGTCAATATCGGACAAAACTGCAAGGTCCTGGTGCACATCATGGGGGCGCCATATTCAAATTATGCAAAAAATTATTTAATTTTTTTAAATTTAAAAAAAATAATAATTTGACATCTTGAAATGCCTTTGCTGTTGTACTAGGACTGGTTATGACTCAAACTCAAAGTACCCTGTTTGGAAATGTTAAATTGTTATATCAAAGATGAAATATAAACATATTGGTGAATTGTGATTAGATTATTTTGAGTTGTAAGTCACTACAGACAGAATGTCTCTAGGTTGAATTTTTATTTGAAATGTCATCCTGTAATGCTAAACTTTTACATTTTACATTCATATTTCTGTTCATCAGTGCATATAGCCAAATGGTTGACAAAAAAATCTGTGTACCCTATTAAAGTTCAGTGTATGTTTTAACCAAATCTTTTCTTCCTGCAAACAAAACTCTACCATCCATGGATGAATGAGAACATGCATTTCATGATTGACAGGCCAGTATTACTGTGAAATATATAGAGTAGGCCTACGTTTTATATTTTTACCCCAGTGTAATTTCATGTAAAGGTTGCAAGTTAGTATCTATTATATAGGTTGGTATATGTTCTGTTGATTGTATGTTCTGTTAGTTCAATGCAGCTCTTTCCTACACAAAGTTGCATGTAACCTGTTCTGACCTCCAGAAATGTCATAGAAACCCACAGTGCTAACATTTTGTAAATAACTTTATTGGATGTCAAGTTTTCTTACGTCAATTTTTCATTTCTCTCAGAACAGACAAGCAGGACTGTTAATAAATCAAAAGGATGGGTTTTGTTGAAGTCCCAGTCCTAATTATTTTTTCTTTGTCACATGACCTGTATAAAAACTGATCTTGTGGTTTAAACAGTATATGATTTCCAGATTTAAAAATGTAAAGCACTTATTTAAACAAACGGCTGGGGTGCAGATGCACAGTGGGCAGAGCTCATGCCCATGTACCGAGGCTACGGTCCTCCAGCGGCAGCCACAGGCTCAGTTCCCTCTGCCGCATGTCTTCCCCCTCACTCTTTCTCCCATATTTCCTGTCACATCTTCAGCTGTCCTATCGATGAAAGGAAATAAAAAAATAAAATAAAAAAAAGGCTTTGCACAAACCCAGTGTGGAGCGTTACAATACGTCTTCAAACTGTGTGTGAGGATTTATATTACATTAGAGTGTATCTCATTTCTCTTAGACACATGTTCTAACTCCTTTCACACATCAGCTGCTGCTCTGCTCGTCACACTCACAATGTGAGGGAGAAATCCAGGCAGCACATTGTAGCTGTTAAGGAGGAAAACCAAGTTAATTCAGGCCATTTGTGTTCTTGCAGAAACTTAACTCTAAGGTATGTCAGCGGTATGATAGTACTGCTTTCAACACACAAAGATGAAATGATAAAAGATTTGGAAGTTGGTTCTGGGGATTTGTCGACCAATAACAGTAAACATTGCTGTGTTTCCATCTGCCATGGATAAGCTGCAAGCAGTTAATTTATTATCTCCGTCAAGGAGGTTGTGTTTTCATCGTTTGGCACTTTGTTATCAGAATATCTCGATATGTCAGTAAACTTTTGTAGAGAGGTAATCCTTAGATAGCAGAGGTCTGTGTTCTCAGAGTGCCCCTCTAGTTGATCATCAATCTAAGCTCTGATCACTGCTATGGCAGGTACGTTGGTCCGTATTTACTCAAAATAAATTCAACAAATTTATAACTTGTAGGACACTCAGATAAGCGTGTACCTCATCCAAGACTGCGTTGTACCCAGCAAACACAAAAGGGCCTAAACTGCTAAAATTATAAGATTTATTATCTGCATTATATTGGGACAGTTTTATTTCAATGTACCTTATAACACAAGTAAAACATGTAATATGAATCTATAACACAACAACAGTTTGTGATGTCACCAACTTTTATTTCTTAATTCCAATTTATAGCCTATGTGTACAAATAAACAACAGCAAAGAGGAGGAGTCATCGAAACAACAAATATGAAGACAGGATGGAGGAATGAAGATCCAATATGACAATTATGGAGACATTAGTGACAATGAATGTAAACAAATATAATCCATCCAAACAAGATGGTGTTTCCTTAAATATAATGAAAATATCAGTGTGGTAAATGAATGGATGTATTTGTTTACACAATCCACAGCAAAAAAATAAACATAAGATGCTAGTTTAAGTTTATTTTTTAGCACGATCTGAGCAAAATACCCATGTATGCAGTTTATATTAAATGCAAACCGTGACAGGTAAATAAATAACTAATTAAATAAATACATTTATTTCTGCACTGAGAAAAATTCAAATAGCAGTGCGGGTATCCATGTACACGAGTTTAATGATGAACATTATCGTGAGTATTTGATTGTGGGTATCCATGTTTACTTTCAGTATGTTTAACGACTTACTTGTGACAGATTCACCTGTTGAACTGCGAAACATTCGTGTAAACGATATGATCAATAACTTCTATTTGAACCAATATATAGGTAAAATGACCAATAGACAAACTCTCTCACTTGTGACTTGCACTCTTTTTTTTATCATTGCAGAATCTCTGCAATACAGATTTGTCTGGTTTTGTGGGGGTTGAAAATGGAATAAGTTTAACTTCTCTGGGGCTTAGGTCCACCTTTCATCCATTTTTTAATCTGAGTGGTAGGTTATTATTATGGTTGTGTCAGTTGATGTCTGAAAACACCTGTCCAGGTGGCTTCTTTTGAGGACATTGGAGGCATAGCACTATTACTTGTCATGTTTTCACAGGTGACCACATTTTGTTCATGTCTTTTAGTTGTAGATGCCTTCATGAACATAAAAATACAAGATTATACAAAAATTGTATATAATAACTAAGCTATAAACATGCCCAGCACGCCAGCCTCACAGCCCACCACAGTGAAGGTATCGCTACCCAGCACTTCATTTGCTACCACCTCTGATGAATGTGTAAGTTTTGGTAAGTAACTGAGGGGGCGGCCGGTACAGCCTGCAGTCCCGGATAGGAGGGGACAGTGACCTGGCCACCGCTGCCGGCCTGCCAACCAGAGAGCGTTGAGGATAAAGGCCAAAACACTGTGAAAGTTGGGCACCTCCTGAAGACCTCAACCCTTCCAGAGGAAGTAACCAACTACAACCAGGCCCTCTCCCCTAGTGTCACTAGGTGGCACTGTGACTATTATATTATTGAATTTATTTCTGTGTATGTCCTCAGAGACTCTTATCCAACATGAATTTTGGGTCAGATTGGATCGTGGTCCATGGACAGTGGAGTTACTAGAAGTTCCTGCTTCATGACAAAACATGACCCACATTCTCACTGCTTGAATTGGTGCTCAGGAGCCTGATGTGGGACCAACGGCTCAGTGAGATGAAACTGATGTCTGAGTTCACATGCTGTCAGTGTATCATCAGCATGTTTTTATCGCAATGATTTTTCACGTTAATAACACGGCATCTGTGCGTAGTCAACAATTTCTTACTGTGTTCTTAACATGTTCTTAATGAAAACATTTGTGATTTGTCTGGCTTTCATTATCACTACATATGCAGCAGTGGTGGATCTAGGACCTTTATAAATCAGGGGCCATAAAGGGGCCACATTTCCTTATTCAGTAAGATGAATATACATTTCACCAGTCATTTCTTGTTTGCCGTTGGCTCTATACCTTTGAGCAAAGATGCACATAATTAAGTATATTTTGCTAATTGTGCCTTGTTCAAGCACATTGTGTACATCAAAAAGCTTAGGAAATAAAAATCTTAATGAATTCATTTTAAACTGGTATGCATAAAAACATAATACATGAGACATTTCTATTTAATACATAAAATACTTTAAAACAGGTCATGTGTACTATCATAGCATATACAACAGCTTAGAGCAGGAAAAACGTACAACTAACTTACAATGTACACAGACAAGAATTTCAGTGAAATGTGTCTGTAGCTCTACAAGCACTATGTGCATAGGGGGATTAGATGTCCTGAAAAGGTTTGGCAGAGTCCCAAATTATGGGCAGTTGTCCCAAATCCTGTCTTATTTGTCTTCAAAATTAGACTGAACCAGAGTTTTGACTGGTTATGGCCTAAAACTACCGATAGGTGTGTAACATTTCTATGATGTTACCCACAGACGGGCACCGTTACGTCCATAACCTCCTGAAATTTTGGCTCTTGTGGTTTAAAAAAAAATATTTATAAAAGGACATTTGAGCCCCAGGCAATAACAGTGGCCAGCCAGATTGATAAACCTGATATCCAATAGGAAGCTACAAAAGGAGGGGGCACTTCAGGGGCCAATCAGATTTCAGATGGGGGCCATGAATCTGCCCATATGTAGGCTGTGACGGCCTAATGAGAGGAAGGGAATGTTGTTTGTCTCTCAGTCACAACAAAAGGTAAACCACTGAAGAAATGTCACTTCTTGTCGTCTCCTTGGATGCAGCTGGCAGAAAGTCGTGTTCCATCTAATTGTCTCTCAAGCTGAATCACTCTGGCTCGAGCAGTATCACGCTCAGTCCGCAGAAAGTTCATCTCCTTCTCAAACTGAGCTGCATATGCCTGGGTGCTGGCACATTCTTGACAGGAGTTTATCAGGATGCTGCTCCTCAGTATCAGCAGATCCATTCTCTAGGGCAGTCTCAAAGTCCCTTGAGACATCACTGCTACCATTAATTGTTGCCTGGCAGGGGGCTACATTAGGAGACATTTCTTTAAACAATGACAGGCGTCTGCTTCGTCTCGACTCTGCACGCTGAAAATGCTCCAGCTGCTTGTGGCTTCTGGATGGAGACTGTGGCTTGTGAGGAAAGATGGAAGGGACATAGTCTGGGTGATTTTCATTTTTTGATGGTTTGCCTGGAAAGAAATAATGAAACATAGAATTATGGTTATGCCTACATGCATATATCAAACATTACATGCACATGCTTTACAATAATCTAAATATACTGAGCAACAGTAGAAACGCATAATTTTAAAAACCCAATATTTTCCTTCCTCTAGCCCTAATCTACTGAAACAAACAAATACGTGATCCATAGAAATGACTTTTTTAAGTACCCACAACCAAAACATGTTAAATCAAGAATAACCATCATTTAGTCATAACATAGAAATAACAGTCATTTCAGAGTAAACGGTGGTGTTGGTGAGATTTTTTTGTGCATGATTGAAAACACCTGGTCATGGTAATAAAATCCCAGGTCTAATTAATGTCTTACTGAAACAACTGATGACGTCACGACTTCAGCAAAACTTACGTGACCTGGCAGTTGGGATGCTGATGATGATGGCTGGAACGCTGCAGACATGTGTAGCACAGATGTTACAGATGTTATGGCTCATTGCACAGTGGAGGCAGATCACATTTAGTGACAAGTCCAGATTTAACTTGCACAGAGCTGATGGTCATAGGCATGTTTATCGTCACCGTGGGGAACGCTATCCTGCAGCATACATCCAGGAAGTGGACCGTTTTGGTGGTGGTGGTTTCATGATGTGGGGAGCCATTGCTAATGGATGGCGGTCAGACCTTGTCCAGATCCACGGTACACTGACAGCTATCTGTTACCGAGATACGGTCCTAGGTCCACATGTCATTCCCAGGATACAGCAATCAGGCATCACCTTTGTGTCGCTGTCCTTCCTTGGCCACCATATTCACCAGATCTCAACCCAATAGATCATCTAATACATCGAGCAGGACCTATCTTGGACTACAAACATCACTGCACTGTTGAAAAAGGCACAACAGAAACTGTTTTTCCTGAGGATACTCAGGAAGCACAGCTTAACAGAGAAACCGTTAGTGTCCTTTTACCGCTGCTCCGTTGAGTCAGTGCTGAGCTACGGCATCTCGCTGTGGTTTGCCAGCTGCACTGCAGCAGAAAGAAAGATGCTCCAGAAGGTCATCAAAACTGCCCAAAAAAATCATTGGCTGCCCTCTTCCATCTCTGAAGGACATTTACATAACATGCTGCCTCAGGAGAGCCCACAGCATCCTCAGAGACTCCTCCCACCCCTGTCACCACCTATTTGAACTGTTGCCCTGAGGGAGGCGTTTTAGGGCCATCAAAGCAACAACTAATAGGCTGAAAAACAGCTTCTTTCCTAGAGCTGTTATTGCACTAAATGCTGCACAAATTTGAACTTTCAGAACACCAATTTTGTGCATTGAGCATTCTAGGGGAAATCTGTAAATATGTGTACATTTTATATTTATTCACTTTAGTCACTTGTTTCACTTTTTAAATTGCACTGAAACTGAAGAGCTGCTATTCCAATTCCGTTGTACTGGTACAATGACAATAAAGAGATTCTGATTCTGATCTGTGGGATGTTCTGGATCACCGGGTGAGACGGAGAGATCCTGCTCCAGCAACACATGAACAACTTGTCCCAGCACTGCAGGAAGAATGGCAGGTCATCCTACAAGTCCAGATTAACGTCTTATCCATTCCATGCAAAGGAGATGTGACGCTGTGACAAATGCTAGAGGTGGTCACACAAGTACTGACTGTTGTTGTTGTTCTCTGTCTCACCATCCACACGTTTTGACTTGTAAACACTAAGGCAACAACCACTAATTTGTGCAAAAATGATTTTTCTGTTTGGCTAAAGGGTGAATAAAGCTGTGTCAACCATAAATTGCCTTTGATTTTAAATATGAACAGGACTGCATGACATTTAAAAAAAAAAGTGTTTCTACTGTTGCTCAGTATACAACGATCACTTTCTTTGATACAAGATATGTATACAACTTCCATTTAACCATAAAGAACTGAAGAACACATGTTTGAGTTAAACTGAGAGCAAATTCCAAATAGATAAGCGAGGTGTGATTGTACCTAAATATGTGTAATATGGCAGAAAAGGACACTTCCTTATTTTTGCAGTACAGAAACAGAAACACTACCACAGTTGTTCTTGCAGTGTATGGAAGTAAGAACAATTTAGATTCAACACATACAATAGCTCATTTGTGAACATCAAGACAGAATTTTGGGATTAGAGACCAGTGCAGTTTGCAGGTTACAGGCCTGCGTTGCAGGACATCTATTTTTCTGATTTTCAAATGCAATGTTTACTTCACAACGTACCAAAGAAATAAATCTCTGCATTGATTTGTGTTACAGAAATTGGTGCAGCGCTATTATGAACCTGAAAAGCAAAAGAAGACACGTAATTTAACAGACAGACTTTGCTAATACTACACCTGTAATGAAATGTTTACTGCACAGCACGAGGTGCTTTCCAGGACTCCACTTTCCACCATCACGGTTTTTTTTGTTTACAGCTGCCAGCCATCGATTTCTGCGGTCTGGGGAACGATTTCTCCGTGGAAAAGTGAAAAACGATACTTTTTCCTCTTGCTTGAGGTTGTGTGAATAACAAAACACGGCTTCACAACTCTTAGGCATGGCTGTGTGAATTTTCCGGCGGCTGGCAAACTTCGTGGAGGTGCATTAGCGATAGGAATGGTTGTGTGTTGGGGTTTTGTTTTCACCCATAGATTCACCGACGGGTCTCGACAAAGTCCGGAAGTAGGTCAAAGTACCCGTATGATCCGTAAGCTGAACAGACTTGCCGCTGTGCTCTAAAGGGGCGGGGCAGTGGAGAAACCACGTGGCAGATACAGGAAATGACTCCTCAATAGTGAGCCGTCTCCGGCTCGGTACCACAGTCCTTCCATCATGGCAGGCAGTAAGTTGGTGCTAGAAGGAAGAGTAAGTATAAACGCATTTATTTTAGGGCTCAGCGTAGTTGTAATCCCACTGGTCAGAACCTGGTTTGGACACCTCGACTGGGTCTTTGATTATCTGACGGAAACGGCCGGGAAGATAGCGATTTGTTTCCACATTGCAGTTGCCAACGGCCTCTTGCTAATCATATACAGGGGTCCTCTGTACAAGGTAAGCATTGGCGTTATGTAGAGTTAGCCAACTTCTTTGCTAGTGTCTGACTTTTATGTTATTTTGTGAAAAGTATTCATGAGTTTAATGTTATCCGGCAGCACAGTATTTCATCTCCTATAAGATAACAATTTTGAGGAGTATGGCATAATTCGCATTTTAAACTTTAATCTTACACTGCTAATGTTGGCTAATTTGTCAAAACGCTGTACGAACTAACATAGCTGCTTGTTTATATTAGTTAATCGCATTAGCTAAAGAGGAGCAAGAGGGCTATCAAAATAGAAGCCTGACCCAGATGACGTTAAAGCTGCTTTACTGGGGCTCTCTACTTACCACTTGGTGTGTTTAATTTTAATTTATATAAAGCCTTGACAGATTTTTAATGTGAATTCAAAGGTGTACTCCAATTAAGTAAAATATCCTCAATACTGTGTAAGGTATAATAATAACTAAATGAAATAGATAATAATTAAAATGCCACATGTCAAGTATGGGATTTGTATGCGCTACTGGATAAGGACTCCACACTGATGGCCACTGTAATTTGCTGTGGCTTTTCAACCCAACTAATTTTCTGTCTGTCTAGAGAAACTGGGTTTTGTTGAGGTAAAGCTGGCGGTTTGGTGTAACCTAGAATAACTTGAATGTATGAACTTGTCCTAGGTTGCAGTAAGAGCCTGTTTTCTGGGAGTTATTTTTGGCTGTGGCTTGATTATAAGCTTCTCTGAGACCACCTGGACGCATTTTGGCTGGTATGTAGAGATGTTCAGATGTCAGTAGATATTTAGCATGATCAGTTTATTTATTTGCAGTGCTGTGAAAACCTGATTTGTTCTATTTTTGTGTGTGTCTCATATTAAACTGTATCAGATCTTCACACACAATTTGACATAAAACAAAGGCAACCTGAGTAAAGATGCAAGATTTACATGATAATTTTATTTAATAAGGCAAAAAGGGTAGCGGTATTTTGTATTCCAGGCCTGTTGCTGTTGAACATGTGTAGTAATGGTTCCTCTCTACAGGTACATGTGCTCCCTGTCATTCTTCCATTACTCGGAATACCTGGTGACTGCTCTCATCAACCCTCGCAGCCTGACTCTGGACTCATTCCTGCTCAATCACAGTATAGAGTACTCTTTGGCTGCTGTCTCATCCTGGGTGGAGTTCACAGTGGAGAAGCTGACATTTCCAGGTTAGTCTGTTATTGGTTTCATCATCACTAATAGGGTTGCAGCAGTTACCAGTTTTACGGTATATGACAGTATAACATTTGATTGTTATCATACCATTATTCCTGGTTTGATTTTTTTTAAAGACAAATGGAGAATCTCTGCTACTCTTCGACTGCTTGTCAGACAATGCAATGGACACTACACACACAGCAGAGGGAAGTGAGACAGATATCACCGATCTCCAGCCCTCAAAAACAAAGTAAAATCAGTAGCGTGGAACTGCTTTTGATATCTGAAAAACCAACAAGGATTAGTCCTCGAGGACGGATACCCAGTTTGTAAAAATGTGGGTGCAAAGTGTTGCTAAAGCAGGAAACACATCCAACTAGTTCACCCGTCTTCAGCAACATCATCCCTCTGTCAGATCAGTGTGCGTCCCATTCATGACTTTAATCCCTAACAAAGACGTGTTCAACAAAAAACAGTCATACGACTAGAGGGATGAAACAATCGAAATTGGTCAGTTCATTTTCTACTGAAACCAAAAACCAAAACTTTGGAGAAACAGTCATAGCCTGAGATACACACAGACACACACGTTTCTCTGTAGGATCTTTTCCACGTTGTCAGACACTTAATAACATTATGAGTCTGTACGTGGTGAAAACAAGTGCTGCACGTTTATCTGCATTGATGTGTTGGGTAAAAAAAAAAATCCCAGAGTTACCATTTAAATGTCGATCATAAAACGTGCTATTGAAATAATTTTCCTGCTTTGTCTAGCCGTCCTCTGAGCTCCACCTCTGGTTAAATCCTGCTTTTACATTAAGGATGTGATTCTTCCTCCACCACTGGTGCTAACACACTTTAGTTACATTACATGCTGTAGTTGCATGATAGTTTTATCATAGTTATCATTCTGTTTATTATTATAACATCTAAAAGAAGTCAATAAATACATGCTGCTATGATGATCTAATTTCAGGAAAATCATGAAAAAAGCTTCTGCACTTTTTCTCTCCTGTTTATGTTGTTCAAAGGGAAGTACAGTTTGATTGATTGATTGGAAAGAGAGATTAGATTTTCTATTTTACAATTTTTTTGTTCCTTTTTCCTCAAACAGGAGATGTACAGCTTTCTTATTTATTTTGTTTATTTTAAAATGGAGACTTTTTAATCATGCTCCTACTAAAAAAAGTTTCATGATTCCACTGTAAAGTGTTTGTTCAACCAAAAAACATCTATTTCATTCCTTTATGGGTCATTGTAAATACTGCTGCTACTACTAATACCAATAATAATAATAACAATAATGTAATATTGTAAACTGTGATATTTTCTGAGACAGTTATCATACTGTGGAAAATCTCATATTGTTACAACCTAGCAACTGACTTAGTCATATATATTCTGTTGAAGGTACACCACAATATTCCAGTATATATATATCATATATTATATATAAACCTCTGAATGTTGCTCAGGACAATGCAAACTGGAACATGGATGAGCTAATGATCGTAATGGCTAAGTCACACACTGAACTTCCTGAATATGTCCCAGTGGCTAACCAAGCTTCTGTCAGAGTCTTAGAGAAGCATAAGTATGATTAGATTTTGACATTATCTAGTCATTAAAGTACACTTCAAGTTTAACTAATCGATTGGCTTCACCTGACTTGATCGATAGAGGAAAGTTTAAATCAACACGAGACAAGTACGTCACGTCGGACTATTTTCTGTCCGTTTCAACTCAAAACTCTTACAAGTCCAAATGTGAACATACCACGATGAAGTGTGCAAAGTCTTGTGGTCTTGCACATTGTGAGGCTTTTCACGTGTCTACCAGTAATGTGTCACCATATCCTCTCTCTCAGAGCTGAAGCAGCTGAACTGGTTGAGCGTCGTGGGTCTGCTCATGGTCCTGTGTGGGGACTGCCTGCGTAAGGCGGCCATGTTGACGGCTGGCTCAAACTTCAATCACATCGTCCAGAACGAGAAGGCCCAGAGCCACGTGCTGGTCACCAGTGGGGTTTACTCCTACTTTCGACACCCCTCCTATGTGGGCTGGTTCTACTGGAGCACAGGAACACAGGTGAGTTGCAGCAACATGGTTCCACCTCATTTTTATTCATTCTCTACGTGTGGAGTATGATTGGAGAATATTTTATCATTAATGTATCACACCGTTTTTTTTGTGTTTTTTCCATGAATGAATCTTGCAGAATATGACTAAATAATAAAGTAAGAGCTGTGTCCCTCTATTTAACAGTTCCTTTTCTTTTTTCCCCTCTTTCTGTTGTTCCTGGCAGCGTCATCTGTTTAAATGTCATTGTGAGATTTTCTCCAGTTTAACATGACAGTACAGAATAAATGTATTAGATATGCACACCAAATGTGGTAACAATCTGTAATCTTACAGAAATATGTAGAAAATCTAGCGTCCTCGGAGGTGATGATGCGCTCTGAAAGTTAGAGGTAGACACCGACTGGTTTCCCACCAGTCAGCTTCTCAACTGCAATTACTGACTAAAGGATAATAATGGCTCAAAAAATGAAAAATCACTCCCACCAATTTTTTTCTAACAATTCATTCATCAGCTCCATATTCATTCATTATTTTAGTTGGATTTTCAGTTCCACATTAATTTGTTTGATCCAGTTATATTCATTTATTGAGGTATTTATTACTTTGACTTAGATGTTCAATTCAATAGATATTTAGTTTCTAATTAAGTCAAAGATAGATTATTTCAGCCTGGATGGGGGTGGGGTGATTAATGTGCTGATTAAGCAGCTGTTGGTTTTTACATGCTACAAACTATTGTTCTTATATGGACTGACAATTGTACTGTAGAGGTCTGATCAGTATTCGAGTATTATATTGTGGCTGACATGGGTCATTGTTGCAGTTGGTAAGATTTCCCTCTGCCTTTCAGATGTCACATCAGCACCTTAAATGGTTTGACAGAAATCTTAACTAATCAAAATCGGAGCCATTATATTTCCAACACTGTTGTTGCTCGGACCTCTAGTAAATGAGTCACGAAGCTGTGAGATGAATGGTTTGTTGCCTCTAGACATTTTTAAGGTTCTGTACTGATGAGACTGTTGACTGTTGCAGGTCATGCTGTGTAACCCTGTGTGCATATTGGGCTACACGATAGCCAGCTGGCGGTTCTTCCGGGAGAGAATCGAGGAGGAGGAGCTCTCCCTTATCCATTTCTTTGCCGAGGACTATGTGGAGTATAAGAAGAAGGTTCCCACTGGTCTGCCCTTTATCTCAGGCATCCGTGTGCTGGGTGCAACAGCCTTAAAGCACTAGAGCAGGTCAGACCTGGTGAGTGTGTGGCTTCATGGTGGCTTCCCTCTGGAGGGAATTCATGCGGCTGGCTGACAGCCTGTAGCTCGCAGAGAGAGACCGTGACAGCTGGAATGGCAGCTGGGCTGCTGTTTTTCTACAAACTTCCAAAATCAGTTAAAGACCAGACCAACTCCATTGTTCCACACCTCTGCTAATGACAGCCACTCCACTTGTTTCAGTTGTTTGTTTGCATGTTTTTACCATGCTTAGTATTTTCACTGATGACCTATGTTGAACGATGACCTCATTGGACCCTTTGGTGTCAAACAGCAGAGACTAAACTGACAAGTCTCTGAAGTTTGAATGGTTTGTGTTTCATAGAAAATCCACCAGGTTCTCGAGGGTTTTTCTATCAGATAATGTCAATATTTTAAAGACATTGCCAGGTCACTTCAGTGTAGTCATAATTTAACATGCTACATGCTTAAGGAATGCCACTGAAATATGCTCTAACATAAGTCAGTCATGGGCACTAGTAGAGCTCTCCCACTCTGTATCTAGTATCTAAGACTCATCCCTGGACATGGGTGAGCCTGGTCAAAGCAACTCTTTCTAATCTGTTCTGGTAGGCTGCAGGTCTCAGATCTGTGTCTCTCATCGTCATAATGCCAGGCTATCGCCGCCTCATAGCTCCAGAGCTCGCGCGCACTTGCGTGTTTAGAAGAAGCAACATTTTGTTTGAAGGTGGCAAAGCCTCCCGAACAGAATAAATCTTGGAATGCTAAAGCTATCTGCTAAAAACAAGGATACTGGAATTCTACAGAGTTAATAGCTGTTGAATGATGCACTGGGAGGCACCAGTGCATCCAAACAGTGGTAAAGAGAACAGTAGCTGGTATTACATTTTTTATAGACAAATATATCAATACGATTCTAATTTACCTATAATAGAATAAATACGATGTGTAAAATAAGTTTATAGTTTGTCAGTTTTACGGGCCTAATTGAGGCCTAATTCTGTAGCCACTTCCTCATTGTACACTCAGACTAAAGCACTTAAATCACAAAACTTTGTCATGTTATGAAGCCACAAAAGGTGACTGCTCTTGTTTTGTTCCTCTCATTTCATTGAATCATGTTTCTGTACACAGAGCAATGACAGATGGTTGGAAGTTGTTTCATTGGAGAAAATTGGACTCCTGAGCATTACCTGTATGGGCAAGGAGGTGTTTACATCACTCTCTGTGTTGTAGCCTCTTATGCAAATCATTAGTTGTCCGGTGTTGTAATAAGTCACCACTCTTAACAGTACTGTGTCCCGTCATTTTCAGCGATATCAGGTGACCTGTCAGACTCACTGTGTTAGAAACTAACCAAATGATGGTGAAGTCTTAAAGTGTATAAGAGATGAAAGATAGCCAGTGAAAACTTGACTGGTTAATGTTTCAGAGAAAGAATCTTCTCATTCAGAATGTTTATGAAAACACTATTCTTCTGGGAGATTGTCTTACTGACCTTTAAAAACACCTGATCAATCTCAAAATGATTAGAGAATAAAACTATATAGGTAGTAAACTGAAAAGATAAGGTGGGTGTGGGGTTTAACTGCAACGGCTTTAGTGGGGAGAAAATAATATAGCAGGAGCTGAAGTGAAACATAAAAAAATAATTTGTATTAATTACCTCTTTACCCATGTCCATTTGTTTGTTGTTTTTTTGGCATGATTTTGCAAAACTGAACATTGGTGGGAGGATGGGTCTCGGGGCAGAATAGAGACCATTACATTCTGATTCAGATAAATTCAGTAAATACATTTTTTTCCCACTTTAACTGCGAGATAAGGCGCGTTTCCACATTTTAAAAATTTCTCAGGGAATAACGCATGGATCTTGAAAAAGAAAATGGGCATATTTAGGGTGTTGGTATCTGTGAGTTTGTGCAATTTGGTGCAGATCCCAGTAAAAATCCAGGTCCACCACATTTAAAGGATTGGTTGTTACAGATCTAGTAACATTAGATTACGGTTACAGGGCTATGAGTTTGATATTGGATAAGGCTTGATTGGATTAAAGTGGACTGTTGGGCCTGTCGGAGGTATGCGCTCTACTGAGGGTCATTCTAGTTTTTATTGAAGTTTATTTTATGTTGTACCAGGCTAAACATTTGATATCACATACCCTATAATTAAACACATGTTTGGTTTTCATTTATCAATGTATAATTTATTTAATTTATTGATGTACATTTTGTATAAATGTTTTTGGGGTTTTTTTGGTACTGTTTGTGGTTCATAAAGTCAAATAATGTGGTAGCACACCACAGAGTCGGTGGTAAAATCACCTCTGTTGGGTCACTGTTTCATCAACTCGGGTTAAATAACAACTGGCCCTGGACCAGGCTAGTTTCCCAGCATATGCTGCCATAGTAACTGAACGTAATCTTTGTTGAACTTGCTTTATTGAACGGAATCAACCGAAAATAAGTCTGACTTACCGGGTTGAGTCTGGTTTATAGCCTAAACTCTTTATAGAAGAGGCCCCTGGTCTCAACATTTTATAGAGTCCCACCCTGTGTGCTGTTATTGGCTGGTGGCTTCACACCCACTGCCAACCCAAACACAGCAGAATAAGAAAACCCAGGTAGAAGGCAGGATGTCTGTGGATACAGACCCTCCCACACACCTAGTGGGTCACCTGTGGTTATTGAGAGGGATTATGGTCGTTTTAGTCTCTACTGTGTATCACTCAGTGGTGGTGACGGGTACAGCGGCTCCTTCAAGTATGGTGCATTTTTGTTTAGCTATTTTTCAGCTTTATTTCTGAAACACAGTAACTATTAGAGAAATGTTGTCATTGGAGAAGGTGGTGAGTGGTTTGGATCATCAACAGCTGATATTTTTGGGGCGATCATTGTCCATGACACCTTTTGACAGTCCAACTGAACTGCCCCAGGAGGAGAGGAAAACAATCCAGGATGGGAGTCATGCTAGCCCAGCTTGGATTTACAGCTGCTCCTTACTCATGTCTGGTCACGGGATAATGAAATGGATGGCATCGGGCTCAGGGTGGCCAATCAACATAAAATCAGTGACTATAGTGTCCAGATCTTTATAGAGACCTCCCTCCACCAAAATATCCCAGATCAAGCTGTTGGACTCGACGGATGGGACCATTTTCTCAGCCAGTAGAGTGCAGGATGAGGGGGGAGGTCTCTGTGTTTACATCAAGGATGTTTGTTGGTCAAACACAGTCAGAGTTGATGGACTGGACTGTTTCCCAGATATCAAACTTCTAATGTGAAGATGTTGACCATATTTTCACCACCTTGTCGCTGCTGTTTACATTTACCCAGAAAAAGAATTTAAAAATGCACAGTAGTTTGATTTCCTCAATGTATATCAAGACAGATACAGCTCTTTTTTATTCATTTTCTCTTTTCTATTATAGAATTAGTTACCTTTGTTCATGTTGTGTATATATGTAGCATGAAGGGGATGACACATTTTTATTTTGTTGTGCAAACAAGTTGTACAAGGACAAGTAAGTTACTTAGATCTTTAAGAAAATCCCACTCATTCTGCCTTGAAGTGACAGTTGTAGCATATCTGTGAAGCGCTCTGTAGGGTTAGAATATGAATCAGCTGTATGCAAGGTGTTAACATAATCAGTTGACCGTTGCAGCGTGGCTCACCTGGGATGGGTTTTGAGTATGTTGCACTTATAGAGCAGAAACATGGTCCACGCAAGTACACAAATGCAGACCAGAAATCTGTGGTCGCTGGTTTCATGTGTTGCTGGACTCTGTGTATCACCTGAAATTGAAGTGCGAGCTGCAGTCTCAATCATCGGGCGTTGCAGCCTGGCGGCAATATGGCGTGAAACGAAGACAAAGCTGAAACCTTCAGTTCGAGTTAACTACAGCTCAGATCAACAGCTGACCAGTTCAACCAAGCTGTAGCTGAATATGTCTTGACTGAGCAACAGCTTGAGGACTGACAGCTCCTTGATTAGGGGTTTGCATTGACATACTTGTATGGACCATGTTTCTACCTTCACAGAAATTAATACCATTCACCACGGTCCTGTATTTTACAGTCACTCTGAAAACTTATTAGCTCATCACTGGGGAATTACTCACGAAGCAGCTTTTCTCAACACCACTTATGTAAAATAAAATTAAGCAATTATTATTAATGCTTTGTCTTTATTACCCTCACAATACAGAACTGATTTTGGGACCTGCTGTCTGTTTTTGATGGTTAGGTCTTCATGTGCACGGAGAATAAAGTAGTCATATTCAGTTTTACACAACTTGAGACAAAATCAAGTGTTTCATTTCTGGATGAAGAAATTATGACAGGCTTCAGGCAGACTTAAGTAAATCAGTAATAAGACTTTTATTGTGACTATTGTGGCAAAAACAGTTGTCTAGGGTTTAAGGTGAATAATGAATAAAGAATGAGAACGAGGAAAATTACATTTTGTGAGTTTTATTAAATGAGCTCAAGAAGCATTTCGGCAGAAAGGTCAAATGTACAGATGGAGTCTCGTCACAAGTGACAAAGAGAAAAGGAATTAGCATGGTTTTATTCACAGTGTGCTCGTCCACATGGCCTTGATATGCAGCTTACAGATAAGACATCAAGGAGCCCTTAGTTAGAGGCAGAACTCTTCGCCCATTTCAAAGTTGGATTATAAAGGTCATAAGTACAAAAAGAGTGCTCAGCTGCAAAGCCTACATAAGCTGATAAGTGCTTATACTAATCAGTTACATATGGTGAGACATAAGAAAGTGAAGTGGTAAAACAGATCATTACAAATTGTGTAAAGGTTATACAATTTCCATTACAGCCATCCCAATGCACACCTGTGCAATAATCATGTCCAATCAGCATCTTGTTATGCTACACCTGTAAAGTGGATGGATAATCTCAATCAAGGACAAATACTTACTAACACAGATTTAAACAAATCTGTGAACAGATTTGGATGGAATAATCCTTTCATGTGCAGAGACAAAGTCTTAGATCTTTTACTTCAAATCATGAAAAGAAGGAGCAAAAACAAAAGTGTGTGTTTTCATTTTAAATGAGTATCTACATATATAAAATTGAATTGAATATAATCAAATATTTTTCATAAGAATAATAAATTAATCAATCTCAGATGCATGAATTCAATCTATAGCTCGGCATTTGATTTGCACATGTAACGCATGCGCACACCCTGCTCTTCCTTTCTGCTAGCTTCTCCGCCATGGCGCCTATAGTAAGTAAAAACGCGTGTTGACAAATCCATACAACTCACATAATTTCCCCTGTTACAGCCAGAGAAAACGACTGGGTCGGACTGTAGCATTGTTGTAACGATCGTGTTTAAATTTAGGGTTTAGATTCGGGCTTTAAATGTTTTATTATGAACATACATGTAGCTGAGGTTGTTTGTGGCCTACTGCTGGCTGTAAGCTAACGTTAGCTAAATAGCAGCATCTTACCACGTTGTTAACTAAGCTAACATGTCCGGATTGCTGCATGATTTTAGCAAGATGTCCAAAAGTTATATTTGAAGAAGCGATACATATCGGATGATCCATTTATTTGGTTGTTATGACATACCGTTTGATTGAGCGAAAGAAGTCATGGAAAGGTTTGCCGTATGTGGCAAGTCAATGCGCCTCATAACAAGAAACGTGTTTTAAAACGTTTTCTAATCAACTTTACTGAAGCTGGCGCCTCTGATGGATTCCCAATTAAATAGCTGCCCCATTTAAGACCTGTGTCAACAAGCAATGTAATTTAAATAATTACCAACGTGACTGGTTTAGTATAATGAAAAGTTGATACCAGTTGTTTGCGAACCCGGCTGTCCGGTCAGGTAAATGTTTTGTGATCTGTTTGCAGAAGAAGCAGAACGCCGGTAAAGGTGGTAAGAAGAAGAAGCAGGTCCTGAAATTCACACTGGACTGCACCCACCCTGTTGAAGATGGCATCATGGACGCTGCCAACTTTGTAAGTCCTCCACCCATCTGATGATCCCACTGTGTTTTAGTTTGTTTACTGCAGTCTAAGTACTGTCAATGTTTGGGATGGCATGGTTATCAGTTCAATCACTAACCAAGAATTCGTGATGGTTATCAAATTTAAATCATCATTAAAACCATGTACAGAATCCACAGAACACAAGCAAGAAATATTAGAAAAAGTCAACTCTGTCTTAAAACGTGACCTGTCAAAGTAGACCAAAAATACATGAACAGAGACCCTCAAAAATGGAGCCCTAAAGAATACCACAGGCCTCCTCGACCTCAACAGAAAAGCTTTAGTTCTTCAAGCCCACTTAATGTAGCAGGTGCTTTTCAGAGGAAGACTGAATGTTGTTGAATTTCCTTCTCCTTCAGAACTGAAGGAAAAACAATTTTTGAATATTAGTTTAATTCAATAATAATTACAATGCAGAAACACACTGTGAAATCCATACCAATATAATGATGCAGTGTTATCAAATGATGTACTCTAAAGCAAACTGTCAGTGAAACTAGTAAACATTGATAACAGTAGCAGAGTCGAGAAACAGACCGTCCTTTTCACCTTCAGGAGAATCTTCAACAACACTGGACAAGGTGTAGATTTAGTCTCTTCATACATTTTTTGGGGGGTATTTTTTTACAATAGAATGGCTAAAACTGGTAGAAGTCCAGGCAAACTTGAAAAGACTGTGTGTGTGTAATAGCAGACAAAGCTAACTGGGTTCCTGAACTGTTTTTTTTGTTGCCTGTTGCCCTATAGCCCCTTCAGATAGCCCTATTAGATTGTCCCATACCTCTTTGGAAAGTTAAGAATCTCAGCTATACATTTAATGTGATATATTAAGTCTAAATCTCACCATTTCAAATTATGGCCACATGTTGGTGGTGGTATACTGAGACAAAGGTTGATGGTTGGATGCTCACCTGTTTAGGCATATGCCTTGTGTCCGTTTTTGCTGCTCAGTCACAATATCCAGCCATCTTGAACATCCCTGTAGAGGTTAAAGAGGACTAAGGCTGCATTCAGACAGAATCAGGTGTTGTGGCTACTAGTTTAGGGCTGTGCAATGGTGTGAGAGGATGCTGGAAGTGTATCATTGTTTGGTCAGTAAGCCTGGATAGGGTCTGGTTCCAGGTTCTCTGCTTGGGAGCAACAACTCATTCACAGAAGCTTTCTCCTTCGAGTATTTCCTTCCATTGCTGGTGCCGTTTTCAGGCAGCAAGCACCATAAAAGAAACTCTGAGCATGTTGTTATTGGCTTGAACAACAGTAATGTTGACCAGCTGGTCTGATCACCAGGTTATAAGATTCATCACTGCAGGATTGTTGGTTGTGTTTCTGCAAGCCCTTGCAGCCAAAACAGACTATCTGCTGTCAGAATGAATGGGACAACTGCCATATTTGATGCAACCCCTCGTGTGATGTGAATGAGGCCTAACGTGTGTAGACCGCAGCCTTTAGCTTTGTGATTGTGTGATGACACGATGATGAAGCAACTGGTTACACTGGTTCCATCTTGACTGCAGTTTTCAGCAAAGGAGAGGCTAACATTTCTGTGCAGTTTGCCTTTGATGCATGTGTATTTCTTATTTATTTTTCTAACCACAATATCGATGTGATTGTGTATCAACATTAATGTGGCTCATAGTGTGTGGGTGAGTGACAGAGTGCTGGTGGCTGCACTCGGGGCAAACAGAGTTGGCTAACAGAGCAGAGAGAAAGGATAGCAGTGAAGTAGCCTAGTGGCAGAAACTACATTGTAGGTTTTGGTTTGTCCAAAGGAAAAACACTGCAGTTCCTCAATATTCAGGAAGGTCCAGTGTTTTGCTCCCCAGTAGGTGAATATATAATGCTCTGCCTGGTGGTGTTTTTGTATAGTGGAGGGTAAATTCACTCAACCACAGCCACGGTGGCGGGTAAATAAAAGTGATGTAATGAAGCAGTTTGTCACAGACCACAACACAAAGTTGAGTCTGCTCGTTTCACTCGGTATGCGCTAATCAAAGGGTTTCTCCTCCCCCCTCGTGTCAAAGCGGTTCTTGATGTACTAGCATCTTTCTCTTTGTATGCCTTTTGCTAAGCTATTCTGTACATCTCTAGATCTTTGACTTGTTGGCTTGCCAGTTACTTCTAAAGCTGTGTTCTGTGACTGTTTGTCAAAAGTAACATAAATTTGAGATAAGTTTGATAAACTACCACGCCGTGTGTGTCAGTATGTATTAGAAGATATGATTTTTACATCTCTAATAAACATTAAAGCCAAATTTTCCCTGACCGAATTAATGTCATTATAATATGAAAACTAGAAGAGCTCATATCTCTGCCAAGGCCCCACAGTCCCTTTAAATTAAACTCTAATCCAAATTCCATGTATGAACCTAACCTAATGAAGCTAGGCATATCATACCTAGCCGATGGTAGCTACTGTGTGTTGGATCTGTAACTATATAATGTCCAGCTAAGCAGCTTTGTCGTATCTCGCTCTGTTTAAGTGGAAATAAGTCATGGATCTGCCCCTTAATCCGTATCCACTCCAAATTTTGATTTCTACTTTAGCATTTGCCTCACTCTTACATCCATCTTCATGCTAATCCATCAAGTTTTGTAATGGGTAATAGGCAGAAATGGTGACAAAAGGCCCTGCCGCAATAAAGAAGGTGAAAAAAACATTCCTGGATCCGCCCCTTTATCTGGATCCACTAGAGAATGTAATGGTTTCTTCCCCGTCACATGCCCAACCCTCCCAACAGGTTTTTATGAAGACCCATCAAGTAGTTTTTGTGTGATCCTGTTGTCAGACAGACATCAGTGAAAGACTTAAATGTACAAATGTGTTTCCAGGAGCAGTTTCTTCAGGAGCGCATCAAG
Organism: Chaunax sp. Z400; assembly: GCA_037577475.1. Classification (NCBI taxonomy): domain Eukaryota; kingdom Metazoa; phylum Chordata; class Actinopteri; order Lophiiformes; family Chaunacidae; genus Chaunax; species Chaunax sp. Z400. The sequence goes on from CM075195.1 coordinate 26,566,862, forward strand.
GTGAATGGGAAAGCTGGTAACCTGGGTGGTGGTGTGATCTCCATCGAGCGGAGCAAAAGCAAAATTACAGTGTCCTCTGAGGTGCCCTTCTCCAAAAGGTACGAAACCCTGTTCACTTTATTCAGCTGCTAATATGCTAACCTGCTCTGTGGACTAAGCATAACTTAAACTCAGTTCGTCAGCACGGGCTGAGTCAATACATCCTGAGACACGCAGCTCTCACAAATAAGACATTAGTGCATTCATATCAGCCACAATATGTTGATGATCATATAGAGCCCATTTCCATCTGATATTAACATGGAGTCTATCTGGACATTGTGTCTGACTGCGGTGTGCAGCAGTAGCTGTCAGTCTTCCCCCACAAAATGACTGATGTCTGCCGTGGTGTTACTTTCCTTCCATCGCGGCGGATAAAGGAAAATCCTGGATCATTTTAAATGAGATCCATTCCAACAGGAGGTTGACCAAAAAACATGACTTGTTTTCGTTTTTTCTGATTGACTGACATGTCAGGAACACAACCTCTGATTGGTCAATAGACTCTTAAGTGTCATAGGATTGCCAGTGGATTGCTAACAACTGTTTTCAAGATTTCAGCATTCACCTTAATGCTAGGTTAGGCTTCAAATCTATTACGGTAACTAAGGTGAGCATGACGCCATGTAAGAAGTAAAAAGCAAGGGAAGGACAAAAAAAATTTCTTTTTTAATTCTCAAAAACTTTGGAGCCAAACCACAGTACAGGTGTGAAAACCTGCCTACATTTAGAATGAGGAGACGGTCTCCTCCAGCAGCACTTATTTTTCCTCATACATGCTGTCAGACTTTGAGAATTAAACATGAGCTTTTTTAATCAAATAATTTTAAAGAATTAGTGATTTTTGATATTCCACTGTTTTAGTGTTAAAAAAAAATTATATCAGCTTTCATATCCTTCAGGACTTAATATTTTCTGAAATTTTGATAAATGATGCAATGAAACAAAAAGTCTTCCAACATTTTGAAGTCCTGTTTTTCAGGTACCTGAAGTATCTGACCAAGAAGTACCTGAAGAAGAACAATCTTCGTGACTGGCTGCGCGTTGTGGCGAACACCAAGGAGAGCTACGAGCTCCGCTACTTCCAGATCAACCAGGATGAGGAGGAGGAGGAGGATGAAGATTGAATATGACAATTCATCTGATTTTGTACATTTAAATAAATGTTTACAGTACACAAGTTTGTCCCTACAGTTTTTTTAGACACCAACAGAAAGTCAGTCGGCAGGCCTATGACATTATCAATGTTTTATTAACATACACATTATGTTCTCATGTGCGGCAATATGAAAACTTCTCAGAGATGAATGTACAGTAGTGAGTCTAGATAGAGATTACATGATGTCCTAATGCTGCCTTCCAGGGATTGTAAACATGCTGAGGGTGATGTAGCTAACCAGATGATGTAGTTCATATGGCTCCGCCTTTGACTTACTGTAAATAATTCATTGTGATGAGCTTGTGCCAAAACTATCTGTAATGCAGTCGTGTTTTAATGGTGCAAATGGAGAAATTCAACGTTTTAAAGCTGGATGAAGTATACAGGGCTTTTTGAATTAAGAAAAAGATTCCAATTTCGATTGTAGATAGTTGTGATTTAAATAGTTATGGGACGGATCATCTACCTTTAGAATTAATTAATTGAAAATGTCGATGCATAGAGTGGCTGTGACTGAGCAGAGATTCCCTCGACAGGCTGCTGCACACAGCACAAAACACTAGTTTAGAATCAAATAGAAAAATTAAACATCAGTCATTGGAGATTAAATTATATCAATATAGCACAAGAGGAAAAGAGGAGACAAATCAAATTCACATGAATCTTTATTTGACCATTTCAAAGAAAAAGAAAAAGTAACCCAGAGAAATTCCACCGTAAAAATAATGCAGTACAAGTAGGAGGAAAACCCCTCTGCTGTTTATAGAAAGAGGACATGTCTATTTCCAGCACACCTTAAAAAACAATAAACCATTAGAGCAAAACCTCTGAGTGTTGGAATAGTTACTATTATTAAAATTAGTAAAGACAAGAGCTATCAAACACTGGTCTTAAAAGGAGTGAGGTGTGTATCCTTGATCCAACCACTGAATAAGACAAAAAAAAGGAATGTAACATCAAGTGGAGTGCACTAACTTCGAACGTCATGTTCCCAATTCTGATTGTAATCTGTGGCAGCTGCACACACGTCTGCTCATACTGCCGTACGCACTATATCAAACCGATCCTCCGAACAACACAAACAAGACTTCCATATCCTGAACGTTACATGTAGAAAAAGGCACAGGTATGGAGTATTGGTCTTTGAAAATCCCTCAGTAGGAAAAGACTGAGGGTTCTGCTGTAGCACCCGTAAATGTGACAATGTTAACATTTCAAATACTGCAACAAAGAAAACAGATAAACAAAACAATGTTTGGCTTGTATTACAAAATAGAAAAGGGTTTTTGGGTAGCAGTACTCTGCCTGGTGAGAAGTGCTTGGAGCAAACTGTTGCAGGTTCACTCGAGGTGGGAAGTGAAGATATGGTGACCGTTCATTATGAGCTGGACGTCCGGGGAAGCTCTCCGTCTCCAGTCCCATCTTCTCTGATTTCAGTGTCCAAATTGATGTAGAGCCGGTTCGCTGGTAGTTGAGTTGTGTGGGTAACCTGGTCTCCCCCCTTAACTCAACTGTGCCGCTGGTTAGAAGCCCAGTCAGATTGTTCGGGGGTTGTATTCAGGCAGCTTTTTCAGTTTCTCCTGTTCCTGCTCAGTGTCCTGTCTGGCAATAACCAGAGAGTGAGAGTAGCCCATCACCACCTACAAAAACAACACACGACATGTTAGGAATGACCAGGACACTTTCACACCAATATCCTGACTCGTCACCGCTCAAGTATGAAGTTGTGTACAAAATGAAAGAGAAGACACTTGCGATGCATGACAAGTCTAAACACACTGTGATGTCACTCACTGGTTTATTTTCAAGGCTCACATTTGGCATTATGGCCATTGCCATCTTGGATTTTCAGGGCTACAAGTGGCTAAATTTGACTAGATGGTGAAGCTGGGGAGGATATGCTTTGGTACACCGATCCTGATGGATCAGACTGAAAATCAGAGGACACCACATGACCCATTTCTGTGTAAAAGAGCCACACACACCTTAGAGAAGAAGATAAACTCAATGAATGTATGTATGTAATGTTATGTTTGCAGGGCAGATCTCCATAGTACATGTGCACCACTTCTGTGCTGCTCTCACAACTAGTATTTTAGAGCGGACGTATCGTGTTGCCATAACCTGCTGTATGATTTCCCTCCTTAGAGGCTGATCTTTATCTACCTGCTCAATGTAGATGCCATCCAAGGTCCTGACCTCCTGGGCGGTGGTAGAGGATTTGGGTTTGTTGTCTCCATATCCCTGAAGGACAAATGACAAACAGCACTAAGCTTCCTGTCAACGGTGTTGTATGAAGAACCACGTATCTGTTATGATGAAGCTTCGGTCTTACCAACTCTCCAAATGTGGGTGAGGGGCCCCAGCTGATCGTACTCTCATCTGCAGCAATAACGATACTGCTCTTCCTGTTGAATACAACCACATTTAACCTTCACACAGAGAAACTACTGCACAAAAATAGTTGTCACTAGCCAGCGTCCATAAGGACTTAGTTTTTACCTCCACCAAGGAGGCTACGTTCCTGCCAGCGTCGAGTTTTTCAATTTGTAGGCCTCATGGGAAATTTACTACTATGATATAAATAATAACGATACAGACTTGAAACTAACTTGTAGCTGAAATTGTGCCGATTCAATTATATAAGGACTGTTGCTTTTAGGTGGAATGACATGACAGGAACACTGAGCTGCCTTTGGCGGAGGTTACGCTCTCTTAGTGCTGTCTAGTTGTTCAGTGTGAAAGGTACGGTGGCTGACAAGGGCAAATACTCTGCAACTTAAAGGAAACATGCAAACAGACAAAACGACAAAAAAGAAGAAATGGGAAACGTGCTCCAAACACAAACAACCAAATACAAAACCAGTGAGCTTGTGTTGGACCACTGCTGTACGTCTGTTAGTGAGGGAGCTCATAAAACAAATAAGTCCACTTTCTTGTATGTGTTTAAATGCTTGGTTCTTCACTCTCATCTTCAAACTGACGGCACAGAAGATCTAAACAATCAGTTGTTTCGAGGTGAACAACCTGAGTAACGTCAGCACTCACCCACATGACAGACTGCGGATCTTCCAGCCACACAGATCCTGCACAGTTTTGGGGTACATTGTTGACTCTCTGGAAGTGTTAGTCACCCCCCAGAAAAACAGCCCCCCTGCAAATACAACACAGATGAGACATCCACAAGAACAATAACACGCAAACACCATCACTTATTGGATTCATGACATTCACTTGAACATTTGCGAAGTTAAATAATCTGTAATTGTAAGACAATAAAGCCTGTGAAACAGGATCTCTTCTTACCCGTCTCACTGACAGCGAAGGAACACTGGTAGCCGCTGCAGATCTGACCAGCACCACGTCCAGGGAAGTCAAACAGTTTGACCAGTCGGGGAACCATCTCGTCCTTCTGCTCCGTGTGACCCAGGCGCCCGTAACCTCCAAAACCCCAGCTGAACACTCGCTTCTGAGAGTCCAGCACCAGCTGCACACAGACACAGCAACACACACACACGTTGGCACTCAGTTGAACATCAGCTCTACCCTGGTGCCACCTCTAATGTAAAGCTAACAGAGGATTTCCAGTAGGTGAGAACATGTCTGATGTCTGCAGACACGGTCTGGCGTTCATATGAGGAAATGGCTCAGGCTTTCTTACACAGTGTGGACATTAGCTGCCTCTACCTCCATTTGTTGCAGGGGAATTTGTTAGGAGTAGCAGCAGTGTTGCACAGGGAGTGTGAGAGAGTAGAGATGCAAACACTGGCATGGCTTTAGCAACATCAAACTACAGTATATTGATTTTAAAAACAGTCCTGTCTCATCTTGATCCCATGTGAAAATCCAGAATCTTTCCACCACCCTGCCCTGATGTACGAGGAACCATTTCAGGTCAGTAATGTTGTTTCAACAAGTCAAGACAGGCAAACCCTTCACAGCAGAGCGTGTCAAGCAATATACTCGGAACAAATTCGAGGCTCCGCCCCCTTGCCGGTGACTCTGCCATCTGTGCGTCTGTGATTCATGTCTTTGCGTGTTTTTAATGTTGTTGGCACCTTTTGATTCATGATCATCAGTGTGATCAAGCTCTGACATCACGATTATGACTGCAATTAATTAATTTGATCAGCAATTGAATTGAAAAAACAAAAAAAACAAAAAAACAACCACTGATTCCGACAAACAGAAACTGCTGAATATTGGAACTGATAATTGATTGACACGTAGAATACAGTAGATTTATTATCATTAATTCTACTTATTTATTTTACTTTTGATACTGAAGTGCGTTTATTTCCAGAAATGTTCTATTTCTGACTTAAAGTAGAATTAATATTCGATACTTGACACTTTTCCTCAAGTAATATTTTAGCCCGACATGTTTACTTTTACTCAAACAGGACTTTTAGGTATGTTTTACAACACAGATCTATGGAAATACTACTTTATAATTGGATTTGGTTCAAATGAGTATTTTCTCACCGTGTGGTTAGCTCCACATGCCACATCTCGTACCACCACGTTGGGCACGGGCGTCACCTGGCCATCCTTGGACTTCTCAATAAAGATGGCGACACGGCGCGGGATGAGCTCACAGTCAAACTCGATGCGTTGGGCACGAGCGATGAACTTCCCGTCACTGTTGTGACCTGTAATGAGACAGACATTAATATAAAGACATCAAACACAATAACCTAACTAATGTTATCATTTTGAGGCTGATGCCAATATCTCTCTCTCTACATACACACATACATATCTATATATATTTTTTAAAAATGCAAAAAACATTAGTTTCACAAAGAGAAATCCCTTTTTTGCATGACAGCACCCTGCCCTGACTTTTTGACAACAACTAGGTTAACTAGCCTGTCAGCCTGTGCAGAGAGCAGTGGCACACATGTGAGTGTTCATCACTTTAACGTAGCAGCTGGTGAAATGTAATGACTGACTTTATATACTGCTGGATAGCTCAATCTATAATACATCAGTGTTAAGATACATTATCTTACTAATACTTTGTATCAGTAATTTCAATCCACTAAGTCTGACTATTGACTAAAATGCAGATCATATGTATAAGACCATAAAATGGAAATACTTAAGTATACTTAAGTACCTCAAAGTTGTACTTGAGTAAATGTACTTTGTTACATTCCACAGACCAAACTAATGTCTGGATTTGTGTGTGATGAATATTAAATTAAGTTCAGGGGTTAAGGAATCCACCAGAGCTTCTAGGATCAAACAACACATTGAGAAGATGGCCTTGAAATATGAGAGAGACCCAGGAAAAACCTGGAGGTGTCGATATGATTCATTTGTGATTAGCTTTGTTTGTACTGGTGTCATCTTCTAACATTGGCCTCCATCACCTATGAAGTACAAACATTCTCCAATGATCACGGAGTTCCTGAAACACTGATGTGTTAGCACATTGTTAGCGTACCTAGCTGTCCGTACTCTGGGCAGCCGAAGGAGTATAGGTTTCCTTTGCAGTCCACCACCATACTGAACTCAGCACCACAAGCCACCTTCACCAGGGGCTGTCCATTGTATGAAATCTAGAAGTAGAAATAAGGTACACACAATAAGGTTCAACATTGCTTACTATGAAGACTCTGAACGGCCACAATGATCTAATATGATCCACTTTCAATTGATTTTCTGTTTTCTATCTGATCCATATTTCTGGCTTTCTCAAGTGGGTCTTGCTAAGGTCATAATATGTTCATATTAGAGGCAGGGTGGCTGTGGCTTAGGTGCTAAGAGTGGTTGTCCACCTATCGGAAGGTTGGTGGTTTGATCCCCAGTTCTCCCAGTCTACACGTCAGGTATCCTTCAGTGAGGTACTGAACCCCTATTTTCTCCCCGGGCGGCCATATGTATTACTGTAAACACATCTATTTTCTAACAGGGGTCCGGTCCTCTCATTTCAGCTCAGTGTGAATCTTTACTGCTGTCATCACTGTTGCTCTATTTTCCTCTGCTCTCTGTAAATAAGAACCAGAGCAGAGGAGAGCCATGAAACAAGTTATGTGGACGAGGGAAGGGAGCACGAATATGGACAGAAGTGTAAAAATGGCCGAATCCTCACTACAATCACTAAACTATGATAATATGTAATAACTATGGGTCATGTGTTACCGTACCAGAGGGAGCTGCCTTTCCTCTGGCTCCACAGTGGGCACTAGGTGTGACAGTGATTGCTTACCGCTGATGGGCTAAGGACTGCATCAGTCTGGCTGCCTTGGCCGAGCTGCCCCAGCTTGTTCTCACCAAAAGAGTATGCAGTGCCATCATCTGAGAGGAGAGACAGACGTCAGCAAACGCAGCAGGTACCGACTCCCACAGTCTGTCCACAAATATGTGTCCAAGGAAAAACTCAAATTTGTGCTGGGGTGGATCAACCATTACCTCTATCATAGGTGAATGTGAGCAAAACGGCACAAAAATCACAAGTTCAGATGTGCATGAAAATATCAAAATAAGCAAATTGCGGTGTTGTGTTTTTGTGTTGTTGTGTCTATGAGGATGTGAGTCACCCCGTATTCATGAGTCAGAACAGCTTCTAATTAAATGACCTTAGAATCATTACAGACAGGATTATTCATGTTTGTGTCTTAATATACAGGTTTTGACATTTATCTGTACAAATTAATACCTCCCTCCTCTCATAGCTCATTGATGCACTAGTTGGTGACTCAAAACAGTTCCAAGATAACGTTGGCTTGTGAAGCAGGCTTGTGCCGTTTGAAGATCGGATTTTATATCCATGTTTGGCTTTTCCTCAGCAGATTGTAAGGCGATTTTAAATGACTATCAAAACTAGGATGTTATAATAGAAAATAATAATCTCTCAAATCTGTGCCTTACTGTGCATTTGAAGGTGTTTCTAGTGGAGTCTGTCCACTGAGCAATGTTCACTTAAAACCCTTCATTACAAAGCAGCCGTCTCTTTTCCATGGATCCGACTCCCCCACATCTCCATGTGTCCGCTCATCAAAACTTGACTCTGCGCTCCATAAGAGGAGTCATCATTATGGAGATCACTTGAATTGTGACATTTAAGACCGTAATGCTAAATGGAACATGATGCTGTGATACTGCACCAAACACACACAGACTTTTCAAGGGTCCTTCACGGGCAGATAGGCTCTGTATTATCCAAAGAATCACCAAATGGTTTCTGGGTAAAACTCTTAATATCCCCGTTTACAAGATATGCGTGGCATTCCACTGGTGTACTGCGACACAACTCCCCCACCACCTCCTACTCCTGCCAACCCCTGGCAATCAATATCGATTAGATGTAGAAACGGTCACCCAACCCTATCCCAGAGTATGTTGGTTTACCTCCAATAACTACAACAGAAGATTCTAATAACTAAAGGAAGTCAATTGCAGAGCTCACCTGCTGTAGTGTTTGGATGGAATGAAAACACACACACCTGCTGACATATGACATCACGGCTCAGCCTACCTGTGAGGGCCAGGGTGTGGTTGCGTCCACAGGCTGCGGCGACAATCACATGATCGGCCAGGGCCTCGATCAGCCTCGGAGCCTCCAAACGCTTGGTGTCCCCGTGACCCAGCTGCCCTTTGTCATTACGACCTGAGGAGGCCAGAAACCGAGAGCTCAGAGATACACGAGCAGCTTCCACTCTAGACTCAAAACCTGCTAATTAATTCAGGTACAATCAGTAACCAAAGCTGTATTTGCTGGATGGAGATCCATAACCTTTGGGTATATCGATATTTTGCTTCTGAATGCAGCATGTTACTTACCCCAGCTCCACAGCTTGCCCTCAGTGGTCATGAGTAGACTGTGTGCAGCACAGGGACCAGACACCACACAGCTAACCTGGACATCATTCAGACAGCCGTAACGATGAGGACCCCACAGATTCTGGCCCAGGTTGCGGAAAGCAGCTGGAAACAGACAAAGAACACATATTACATAGCTGCTGCGTGTTCCCTGACCCCTGTGTAAGAGACGACAGCATAGCACTAATGTCTTATGATGCTATTTAATACAACAAACCACAGCCACTAAAATGACCGCAATGTATCTGATCTCTAAAACTGATCACATGAAATCCTTCCTTAACCTCAAGTGAAACAATCAGAGCTGGATGAATCTGACAACACGTCTCCAGAAACACAACATGAATATGATGACAATTACAGTGTCTACAGTCGGCGCCTGTATTTCACCCTGTGTGATAAATGGTGGCTCTGTGCTCAGACATAAAAAACACTTATTGTCACTAAATGAAACAGAACGGCTGTACTGTTAGCGGAGCTCTAGACACTCAACAAAAATATCAACGCAACACTTCTCTGTTAGGTCATAAAATAACTCATGATTTTTAAAAAAAAATATTATTATTCTGCTGCCAAAGGGAGCTTATAGGTTACCCTTGTCCATATGTCTGTAATGGAGTATGGTCTGTCCACATCTCCTCTAAACCCGCTGGACAGAATTCAATTAAATTTCACACACGCGTTGCAGGGGCCCTAAAGGTGAGCATCTCATAAATGCTTTCTTCAACTTGCTTATGGGCGGCACGGTGGCACAGTGGGTAGCGCTGTTGCCTCACAGGAAAAAGGTCCTGGGTTCAAATCCACCTGAGGACCTGGGACTTTTCTGTGTGGAGTTTACATGTTCTCCCCATGTCTGCGTTGGTTCCCTCCAGGTTCTCTGGCTTCCTCCCACCACTACAAACATGCAGTAGAGGTGAATCGGTGACTCTAAATTGACCGCAAGTGTGAATGGTTGATTGTTGTATGTTGGCCCTGTGATGAACTGGCGACTTGTCCAGGGTGTAGCTGGGATATTTTGTAGTTTTGAACGACTTATTTTAAAGTACCCTTAGTGAACCAAAGAATTTTGTTTATTTGCTGTAACTTCTTCCAGTGAAGTGTGTAATAAATGCAGTTTATGGAGTCATCCTCTCATTGTGATCACTTTGTTTTGTTTTAAGTGTTTTACTTGTAAATTAATAACCAAACATTTGGTGCCTAAAATAATTTCTAGGGGAAACACAGCACATAAAAGTTCTGTCCGACTTAACAAGTCTTTTTAGAGGCATATTCCACACACAGACAGCAGCCAAACAAATCAGAGGTATGCTGGTGTTTGCAGAGCCTACGTGTGCACCTTCTGAAGGAGACGTTTATGTCACACTGACCCTTGCACACTCGCTGACGGGGAAATTTTAATTTCAGTTTAAGCGAAATACGAAAGAATCATTTGACAGCATTTTCACTGCTCTGGTAGGAACAGTATCTCAACCTCCAGGAGAAGGTTTTTGTCTATGCAGCTGCTCCTGCTGACATCCCCAACCCCCATCCAATCTCAACAAAGCAGATTTATCAGTGTGTACCAGAGAAGTGAGGCAGGGATTGAAGAAGGCAGTGCACAGCCTGCCCCAGGCATCAGTCGACCAGCTGCAGGGAGGGGGGCAGCACAGAACATGCATACATATGAAAAGAAATTACTGTCACAATAAATTAATGGGATCCTACAGGGTTGAACACATATTAGTCTCTGCATCCCAAACAAAGGACACATGGACGCCTGACGTGTAGTCATCCTTCTCATCCTCTACTGCAGACGCATTAGAAAAGCTGCTCAATCTTTTATTGTTCATGTCTGGCTGCACAACCGCCTACATCTTATCTATACACCCCAGACAGGAGTAAGGAAATACATGAAATCAAAACCACACTGTGTCATTTAACTTAACCGTTATTACCAAAAGTCAGGGCTACAATGACGCCCACAAGACTAGTAGTGGCTTGAGATCATTACGTCATCACAGCCATTTATTTTTGGAGATTATATGTTAATAAACTGCATAATAATTCACCACAGGAATAAATCATTGAGACATTTCAACCACATTTCTACTCTAGACCCCACCCAGGTATTTGTTATAAAAACATTCTACCTTGTTGTTTGGGCACCTCCTTTCTTCCAATCAAATCCCAGTTGGTTGCTCCAAAAATCAGCAGTTGGCCTTTAACCTTTGGGCACTCCAGTTTCTGCAGAAAGGACAAAATGAGGTCACCACAACAACAAAAAACATCACATGTTGTCTAAGCTCAAGATAAAGCAAATTATTTTGACAACTCAGGAAGCACAGCATCTGCAATTTAACTAAGAGAACATTTTGAAGTTTGTCAAATAAATATTTTTGACATCTTGATTGCAAGGTTTGAAAACATGGCCATTATTTTTCATTTTGTTTATTTAAAATAGCTATCTGCAATCCATTCATATAGACATGGTGGACATGGGTTTCTGAGGACACTTTAAATCGACACAAAAAGTCATCCTTGTCCTACATGAAGGAGAATAGAATACTAAAACACAAAATGTGTTTCTATGTCCTGATCGAATATAAGCTGCTGACTAACAGGTAATAATTCTGAAACAGTGATTCTATAAATTAAAGAATTATTTAAAATTACGAATAATTGTGACAGTGTTTAAAACCCACTATTTTCTCTTTGACGTCGTCTGCCACAGTAACAGGCTGGACACCAGACTTGGCAGAGGGCTTGCCAAGTTTCTTGTTGTTCTCCTGCTCGTAGTCAAATTCATCGTCACTGCTGAAGTCCCTCTCTCTCTTTTTGCCACTGACCCTCTTCTTTTTCATCCCACCATTCCTTGAGACATCGGTCACCTTGCTACGCGGCATTTTTCAATAAGACGCTGTTTTGTGGGAGAGAGGCAGAGATCAGTTTATATAAGGTAAACAACAATGTGTGATTGAGGCTTTGTTCACAGGTCAAGCAGCGTTTTACAATTCACATTTTTTGCTCAGATCTGAATTGGTTATCTCAATGATTCCCTTTCAGAATTACAAGTGACCTGTATCCAGTTCTAAAGTGAACGCGCCTGTCCTTCAAGAAGGGCAGGCATGTGCACGTAATTATGTTTTTGCACAAGTCATCTGAATCACCGACAACAAAAAACTCATGACGCTCAGCGTATGCGTGTTTGCAAAAGGCCACATAAAAATTGTTACAGGGCCATTCAGATATGATCACATGAAAGTGACTCAAACCTGATTTGAACAGATCAGTTTTTAGTGTTCACATAGCCCTGGAGGAAGAAAAAAAAAAAACAGATTTGCATCACATAAGGCAAAAATCTAAACTCTTCAACGTCGCCATAGACTGTAACTGTACTTGAACTAAAAAAAAACTAAGAATGCCTAAAGTCCAACCACTAACATATAGGAGATATTACATAAAGCACAACAACAACATACGTGTTAAGTATGACTGTATGATTTAAAGGTATGAATGGAAGAATTGTTTAAAGAACATGACAACACACTAAGACAACGATTAAAAAAAGACAAAAATGTAGTATATGCAACAATGAAGATGCCCTACGTAAAGAGAAATAGATAACAAAACACATTAAATAATAAAGACTCCAACTTTTACAACTCCTGAACAGGCTGTGGGCGAACGGACATTATATAAGCAATAATTCTGGTACTTAAAATTTCCGTTGATTCAACTTTACAAACTTCAACTAGTGAATAACTCAGACTTTAGAGCCTGTAAACTCCCACACCTCAACCTTTACAGACATAACATTATGTCTTTAGATTAGCGGACGATACAAGAATCAACTAACGTGATTCAAGTAACGTTAGCCCTGATTACCTGTATTGTTGAGTACCAGCAGATAAAATTGAATATTTGGCACGTTTTCTCAAAAGACCTTAATCTTTAATGGCAGTCTAATCAATTGTCAGTGGAAACTAGCGCCAGAACCAAAGACAGACGGCAAACTAAAACATGTACCGGTGTCTGTCCAGTACCTAGCAGTTAGCTTCATTAGGCTAAGCAGCTAACCACTCACGCTCTTTGTTCACATAATGGTTGGGTAGCAAGCTAGCCGACGCGCTAACGCTCAACTTGTGAAGTTATATAGTTGGCCAATGACGCTACACAAACGAGATGGATAAAGTATGTATGCTACAAAGACGCATTTAACAATTTAAAACGATTCCTGACTGGAATAAGTTTTATGTTTGGTGTCAAATTTGCTAAATAGCTAACAGTACTCATTAAGCTAATGTTACATCGCTACTGTAAGCTAACGGGAACTCTAAATAAAGACACGATGAGGAACGCTACATGAAACGATGCTGCAATACAAACTTTTTCAATATTTTCCTTATTGGACGCGTTTTACGTTCAGCGTACGTAACGTTACAGCGTCTGTTATTTCGACAAAAATGTCATTTGTTATTCGAGAAAGCTAACAATAAATAAATGTACCGGTGATTTCCTGATTCAGCAGCTCCCTGTCCGTCTCCGGTTTGATTGATTTGAACAAAAGAAGCCGCAGTCTGCTTCACACCACGTGGTTTGCATTAACTATTCATACAGGAAACCAAGGATTCATACCGGCTGGAGAAATAACTCAGAGCTATGACGCTAAATCAGATGCTAATAAAAGAGTGATAACTCAGACTAAACTGACACTGACTGTCATGGATCCATTGACAAATGTGGATAATAGATGTACTGGTACTGAAGGAACCTTCTGTTCAGAAATGAAACTCTTAATACAATAAATAACACTCTTTACACTTATAAAATCTATCAATGACAGTCTGTGCCACATCTCAGTCTCCTGTTTTCTATAAATTGTTTTATATTCTTTGGGTTCCTCTTTATTTCTATATGACGATGTTTTATTGCAATGGATTTTTTTCACTAATTCATATGCAGATGAATGAAAATTAGACCACAAATTCCTCTCCTCCCTTCATGCTAAAAGAGTGACTCAGCATGGAACATTAATTCTTTCTACCATGCACATCTTCTTCAGGTCATTTCTGAAATATGTGATTTGTTGCCTCACTTTTACTTCACTACATTTATATGACTGCTGTTACTTGTCACTTTTCAGCGTAGGATTTTACCTAAAAAGCACACAATAAACCCAAAACACAGTGTACTAAAGACTTAACAAGTGCTTTAAACATCACAACAAAACACAGGCTTTCACCTGTCAATAAATGATCAGCTCTATATAAAGTGAATTCCCTTCTAAACTTCCCAGATGGTTTGATTTGCTGTTTCATTCTCAAAGATATATAATAAAACTCTTATCTCCTATGATGCTTCAATTCCTGATCATATTTCCATTTTCTTCAGACAGACCTACATAAAGCAGTGGGGCTTGCAATTCTACCAACATCAGTGATGGAAGGCTAGAATACTTTCAACAGAATATTAAAATAATTGAATAAACCACATCAGTCAGAAAACAGGGCAGCAGTGTGTGTGTGTGTGTGTGTGTGGGGGGGGGGGGGGGGGGGGGGGTTAATGACATGCAAATGTATAACAACAGGGGGTATACTGTTCATTTTTGTTACAGATTCACTGAATTCAGTAGGCTCTGTAGAGAGATTAATGGTAACAGTCTCTACATGTGACCAATAAGACCTCTAGCACACAAAAACACACACAACCATTGGTTTAAACAAATTAATCTAAAGCATATTTATGAAGATTTTCTATTCAGTATCATTCCTCTGGTACACTTCCCTTTTTCCTTGAGTCAGTCTATTCCAGTTTCTCAGAAAACCTAATTATTTCAACTAAATAGAGAAAATGCTCTTGGCACCAGGTATAGTAATACTCAGGACCCCCCCAACCCCCCACCCCCCCCACCCCCCCCCCACCACCACCACCACCACAAGTGTATTTCAGAAGAATGAGTTATTTAACTTCATTCATTTTCTGTAACCACTTATCTTGTGTAGGGTCACAGGGGGGCTGGAGCCTATCCCAGCTGACTTTGGGGGGGAGGCAGGGTTCACCCTGGACAAGTCGCCAGTTCATCACAGGACCAGAAAGACAAACAACCATTCACACCTACGGTCAATTTAGAGTCTCCAGTTCACCTATACTGCATGATTTTTGTATTGGGAGGAAGCTGGAGAATCCGGAGGGAACCCACAGGGAGAACAAACTCCACACAGAAAAGTGCCAGGTCCTCAAAAGGATTTGAACCCAGGACCTTCTTGCTGTGAGGAAACAGCAATACCCACTGTGCCACCCATTATTTAAGTTGTTCCTGGTAATTACATTTGCTGTAAACTGCACATCTGAGAAAAAGTAAAATTTTCAAATTTACATAAATGATTAAATAAACTGCTTATAATTCAAATGTAAATATTCAAATATCAAAAATCAGTACATTGGAGATGTGTACATGAAGTTTTGTGGAAAAATATAGGAGAGATTTTGAGTTATGCCCCAGAAATCCTAATCTGAGACTAATCCCACAGAGAATGAGTTTGTCCAATTTGGAGCCATGGAAACCAAAAGAAAAAGAAAAAAACATGAAAAAATGTGAAACCTTTTTGAGTTATGCTCTGGAAAAATGAAATTTGACGGACAGACGGATGGGACGAATGGAACCAACTCCTACATGAACCCAAGAGAACCAGAGAATTGTGGAGCCTGGTTGGTCACATATTTGCCATCTATAGCATCGGTGCAATTAGGAGAGAAACCAAAGCTCCTCAAACTCCCCTTCAATAAATGGCCCTCCATTCTCTCTCTTTTGGCATCAGCATCTACCTGTCAAGAGAGCCATTCCAGATACCTTTGGCAACATCCACCAGAATATGTGATATTACTGTGACTCCTACACAAAAGTGGTACCCAGTGGTAAGAGTACCCTGTTACTAGGTATCCAAATGTAAATGACAAAATAAAGTAATTGCTAATATTTAACATAGAGTGACCAGGGACATGAATAAGAATGTAAAACACCAAGGCAACAATATTGTAGACAAACATCTGTTGTCTACTTCACTACTGAACAAAAGACAAGGCAATGACAACACAACATGACAACACAGTCTACTAATTTGATTCAGGAATATTTGTGTTTCTAAACAACCCGAGTGTCTGTATTCCATAATAATATTTTCTCAGAACAGACATAAAAATTAAACATTTCTCAGTGGAATAATCTGCCATATTGTATCACTTTAGCAGCAAGTAAAGAAAGTTTTAAAAAGGAACTAAAGAGGCTGCTACCAGGACGAAGTCAGCAAAATATCATATTTCTTCTGTCTCTTTGTGGTTTTGTGAAATATAAGCATGGTTATAGATACAGCTGTTAGTATGTATATTGTGTAAATGAGCGTGTGTATATCGGCATGGGGTTGTGTATGTATATTGTATATTTTATGTATATATAGAGAGGAATTTCTATTGCTGAAATGGAAGTTGGATTTATAATGCCTATACTGCTTTAATGTGCGTTGGGGGTAGTGATGTAAATGTATTTATGTATGTGAAAACATGTGTATACATTATGTTCTTAATATGGACCCCTTGTAACAGCTAATGGGAATCCAATTAAGCTGCCTCCTCCCTAGTTTCACTTCCCTCGTAGCCCTCAGTGTCCAGCACAATTGGCCCAGCTTGCTTGTGTGTGTGTGTGGGTGAGGAGGTGAGGCGAGACAGCAGTCGCAGAGACTACAGCTGTGATGGCTGCTCCTCAGTGGTCAGGAGACCTTTTGGTTTGGCTCTGTCCTCTGAGGCTGGCTGCTGATCCACAGTGCTGCAAGACACAGGAGTGGGGAAAATGGCAAAAATCACTGCATCAGAGATAGATACGACTTAACATGAGCAGGTTGGTCAGGAATTATACCGTATACAAGTCAAGGTACATAGCTGACACCATACTGAGCTCTATTTACATTATTTTGCTCTGTGTGCATGAGGAACTACAGGAAATGTTTGTTCTTTTCTCAACCACTTTAAAATGGGACAACAACCACTGTGCCCATAAAGGAATAGGACGAGCAGCTTCTGCAGTGACCAGAAGTGTTTTACAGGCAGAAACATTATCGAAGCCTCAGAGCAAGCTTGTAGTTTCTCAAACTACTAATGACAAGCATGAATTACAAACTATTCAGCCCATCTGAAACTAATTTGCATTTCATTAAATGTGAAGAAGGCATTTTCCTACTTGACCAGCAGGGGCTAGCATACTACCAAACTTGCATTAAAAACGACCCAGAGGTTCTCTGTACTCTAACCGTAGCCACCTGTTGGACGTGGTGTTAGGAGTGGGAGAGAGGTGGGAGAGAGCCGGGGTGAGAACTGCAGCCCCATCTGCAGGGAGGAGAGTGTTGAGCTTAGGAGATGGGATCAAGGTCGGGCAGGCCGTTAGTTGTATGCCAGGAGGCTGCATTAGAAAGGGGTGAGGGAAAAGGGAGGAGATCAGTCTCTACAGAGCCTATATGTCGGACAAAGTTATGAGCAACTATCAGAATCAGAAAGCCTTTATTGTCATTGTAAACTCTGCATACAACGAAATTAGGAGTGCTACTCCTCTTTGGTGCATAAAAAAATCTGAATGTTAAACTACAAGTCTTTAAAACAATTATATAGATATACTTCAAAAACATGGGTGTCACCATAAAATGTTGTGCTGCGAAGAATGAAAGATATTAAAGATATTGATGAAGTCCATAAATCACCAGTTTCAAGGCAAAGGACACAAAGTGATAAAATCCAGGGATGGCAACAGAGGAAAACATTTTTAGCTGAAAGAAGAGACCATCCGTGAAAATCAAATACAGACTGACAGAAAATCACCGGTGAACAGTAGAGAAGTTACTACAGAGACTGATCACTCACAGCAGTCATAGGAATGATCCAGTGGGGTGTGATGACAGGTTTGGGCTGCTGCACTCACGGCTGGGAGACAGTCAGAAAACTTGTTGTCACACTCTGTGGACCATTCTAAGTTATTGCTCTCCATGCTTGTCCCCAGATCCATGTACTTTGCATAAATAGATTTTCAGGAATTGACTAAACTAGCTGGCGCTGTGACTTTTACTGAAGTTATGTATGTGGATGTCTTCAGACTGGAAGTCTTATCAAACATATGAAATTGTGGGCAGATTGGACCATGGCTTGTGGAGTTATTACAGTTATTTCCTGCTTCATGACGAACCATCAACATTCGCCGCACAGCCATGGCTTTGAACCAAAACTCAGAATA
Source organism: Chaunax sp. Z400 (assembly GCA_037577475.1). NCBI lineage: Eukaryota > Metazoa > Chordata > Actinopteri > Lophiiformes > Chaunacidae > Chaunax > Chaunax sp. Z400. Next base: position 26,585,140 of record CM075195.1, read on the forward strand.
TTCACACCAACTTGCTTGACTGGCTTCATAAAAGTGGATCAATTTTAAATGTTGAAGTGAGCTTGAGGACAAAGTTTAACTATTTATACTAATGTGCTTGTCATTGGTGTCACAACTTCAGTGACATTTTTACTGGAAACATTTTTAGTCAACAGCGAAATCTATCCCGAGTGAGTGATTATTCTCCTGAGGCCAGTATCACAAAGAGGGTTCGATTCCATGCATTGGTTTTGGATTGCCTGCTTTCACTAAACTGGCTCAGTTTTAAATGGGGAAAATCACTGTGACAAATGAAGACAAAGTTTAAAAACTTTACAACGTTGTCATCTCTAAAGAAAACTTCAGAATCTGTTGTCCTTTCACGTTTTTGTGGACTTTGTTCGACATATTTTGCCACTATGTCGGGGTTTTGTCAGAAATCCAGTCACAGCTTTACTGCGTCACCACCTCTCCTCTGTCTGCTTACTGTTTGCTGCTGCAATAGCATCCAGGACCACTGGTATGTAGTTCAACACAAAACATTGGACTTGCCACATTGTTACTTTGTGGTCCAACTCACTGTGCAGTGGCCTAATGGATAAGGCACTGGCCTCCTAAGCCAGGGATTGTGGGCTCAAGTCCCATCTGGGGTGTTTCATAGCAGAGTGGCGCAGCGGAAGCGTGCTGGGCCCATAACCCAGAGGTCGATGGATCGAAACCATCCTCTGCTAACCACTTTTTGAAAACATTCTGATCACAAACTTAAAATGAATCAAACAACCCTTATTTTTACTGTAACTTGGGGAATGGGTGTGTAGACAGATGTTTATAGTTTTTTTTTCCTGATGTAGTTACATAAAGGAGGAAACATCTCTAACCCGGGACAAATTCCCTAAACATTTCTTTACCCCAGTCCACCCGACACCAGAGTTAAACCATTTCGTGAAGCCTACATCTGTTTAATCAAGATTAAATTTATATTCCACAGCTGTCCTTTTTATTTAAATAAACACATTAGTTGACATTCTAATTTTAACACCATTATTCAAACCATCGTTTGATAGGGTTGCAGGAGTGATATTTGCTCAATGACGGTTTAGAATGCACGTGTCCGTGTGTGCGTGTGTGTGTCCGTTCTGGTCCGTGTGTGTGTCCGCTTGTCCCTTCATCTGTGACTCCTCACTTGTCTCTCCTGTCAAAGCATATTAAAAAATAATTAAGTGAAATTCGATACACCTTATTTATTTCATCTTTGTGTTGAGTTTGCATCATTTTGGATCTGAGTTACAGATTCATGTTTTTAGTCATATCAAACATTAAACAAGCTATTTTTGACATGTCATACAGTTTTTAAGCTGCTGTTATTTTGAAAAGATGGATCGTCGTCTTTCAAGAAATACACTTTCTTGATTTAAGAAAATAAATCTACTTTATTAGAAAACCTCAACGTCAACATTTTTGTCCAACTCCTACATGAGAAATACATCAGAGTTCCATACAGACTCACTCAGTGAAGTGCAGTGATGTCGGTGAGATCATACTTCATTGGAATGTACTTGTGATTATTGAAGGTTAAATAGTAGTATGGTGTATAATCCACAAGATTTTCAGCACCCACAAAAATATTGGCTTGAGCTAAATTGGGAACTTCTATCTCATAAGCTAAATAATGATCATTCCACTCAACTGTAGAGACAGGTTGGCATTCAAAACAACACACTGATGCATTTACAAGATAAATCTTTTTCACAAGTCCAAACTCAGGAGTATGATTGTTGACATTAGGAATAACACATGTATACTTATTTCCATGCAGCGTAATCCACGGTGCAGAAACTATATTCAACTTGCTCATTTCTAAAGAAGTCTTTAATGTTTCCTTCTACATAGTGAAGATGTTTCACCTCAGAGACTGGGCCCATTTCAACTTGAAAGAATTGGCTGTTTCTCATGCACATTGTGGCTACATTCATACAGTTGGTTGTGCTTAACAAGAGATTTACAAATGTTGTTAAAGCTACTTTTCAAAGCCCACTGCTTGAAAAAGCAATGCTTTGACTCAAAGCGCAAACACATATGCCTCACAGTCGGACCAAGTGCCTTAATCTGAGAAGGAAGATGCAGAAGGTAATGCTGCTTATATGATATTTGTATCTGGGAACAGTTGTTTGAAATGTTTTGTTGTGGCAGAAAGTCAAAGAAAGATGAGGAGACTTTAGTTTGCAGTCGACGGGATCATTTACTGTCAGTTCAACATCATCTTCCAAACATGACACATGACATGATCGACACAATAGTGACTCTGCTGCAGTTTCATACCCATCAATACACATGTCAATACACACGTCACGTTCTTTTTGGTCTGCAATACACACTCATGGTTTACATATCACTCTGGCTCCATGACTGGTCTGCATATCTTCCACAGAAGGTTACAACAACATATCTTATAATGTCTTCATTTGTGTGGTTAGAACAACATGTTATTGAAGGATTGAGAGTTCAAACAAGAACTTCTTGAACCATTGTGTCAATACAAGTAAAACTCCCTAAATGTCCCCCCTCTGGGAGTAAACACTCCCCAAAAGACTGCCTTTAAGTTGATGTAATAAACATAAATAATAATAAACATAATAATAAACATAAATAATAACTAAGTAACTATACAGGTTCATTCCATATAAAGATGAAAACCCTGCTTGACTGCATTCATTCTCATTAGCAGGGAAAGTTCTTTATCGTCCTCTTCCCGTTAGAGCGACGGCCTTCTGACATGCAATGAACCTGTATACTCTATGAACATGAACTTATTAACTATAGGACTAAAACTCAAATGAATATGTAAAATGATTCTTTACAATGAATAGTTAGGTAACCTTTAAAAATCATAACAAACAATAACTGCACATTTAAAATGATTAAAATGATTAAGTCAGTAACCCTTAACATGAATATTCAACATAGTCTGAACTGAATTGTACTTGGAACTTTAAATGAAGCTGTAAAATGAATATGGTAATGCAAAATATGATAGACACAGAACTATTTCTATGTCAAAGCAAAAACATATGACATATGGTGATACCACAGAGTCCATGTGTCTCTTTTCCTGAATCCTTTATCCCATAGGAGCATCATCAAAGTCCTCCAGGAAGTTAGGGATAGGGAACAAATCAGGTTGTCGGATCACCAGTTCAGCCATTCTCTCATTTGTCAAATGTTGCTCTATGAAAAGCTTCAGCCTTGACAGGGTTTATAGAGCAATAATAGGTGAAAACAGAATTCTTACTATCTCTAACAAATGCAGAAGCATTTTTGTGTCATCATTTTCTCCAACTGTGTCAATGAGAAATGGCAGGATCTTTAACAACACCAGCATCTGCCCAGCAGACTGCATCAGTTTACTGTCATTTGATGACAGTGTATTGATGGATATGGGACAAGGCTTATCCCTCGCATCCACAGGAGAATCAGGGAAACCAACAACTGCACTATTGAATGTGTCCAACTCCACATGTCCTGAAAGCACAAGATGCTTTACAACACATCTGATTTCATTTTGGGCAACACCTTCGGGAATAACATGCATGATGTCTTGTGGGGTTTGATTTATCATATGGAAGTGTGGAAATTCTGTTCATCTGCTTCTCCTGTTTAGACCATGTCTTTTTGAGTGCTCGCCTTTTCAGTGTCACTGCATTGCCTGATATGACTTGCCTTGGTCCTTTCAACAAATAAATCCTCATTAAATTGTTCCTGCATGTCTTCAAAGTTGCATTAGCAGTGCCTGCATTTACTGTAGGCAAACCTGACTCCTTCCTTAAATCCAGCTACTTCATGTTGAGCTTAGAGTGTCTCCACACACAGACATAAGCGCCACATAAACTGTCTTCTCACCGCTGCTCTTCTGTCTTCAACTGGTTTCTTTTTGACGGTTCAGGTCTTGGACTTGAAGTCTGTATATTTCCTTGTAAACATAAAACATCTATGGAACATTTGACATGTTGAGGGTTTCCTTATGTTTGCCAGGCTGTCGTTCATCTAATGTCCTGATCCTGGATCTGTTTCTCTTCTCTTTATCCTCATTAGGACGGTTCCCTCATCACTGTTCTCATGCTTTGGTTCCTCTGGGATTTGTTTGAAGTCTCAGAGTCTCTTAAAGAAAGATGTAAAAAAAAACAACAGCATTTAGTTGATTCTGAGATAAATGACTCAGACAGCTTTACAGTAAATACTAATGTAAACATGCTGTACAGTGTCTTCAGGACCAACATGGTACATTTAGATTACTAATGATTACCAGTGGATCCTGCTCTTCCATGTGGAGGATGAGGAAGTTGCTTCTGTCGTCTCATTTCTTCTCATCTCTCTGATTGATGTTGTTCCTCATCGGCAGCTTTCATCAGGACGGTTCACTCGTCTGTGTCTGAAGAATCCAGTTTCGCTGCTGTAGTTTGTCCTCATTTGGGGTCTCGGAGTCTCCAAAGAGATGTGATGGAAAAATAAAACAGAGGAATCTTTGGTTAATTCTGAGATAAATAATTCCATTTTCTAGACAGCTTTATTACTGTATATTTTACTTGACAACATAAAATACCTTTTGAGCCTTTTTATGTCTTGGTATTACTGTTGGTCAGGCTGTTGTTGGTCTTATGATCTGATCCTGGGTCTGTTTGTCATCTCCTCTCTCATCCTGTCCCTCATCTCTTATGTCCTACTGGGGTCCTCTGGTGTCTTCTCTTCAGTCTGGGTTCTGGAATCAGAGAGAAAGAAAACAAACAAACAGAATCCGAAGCAAAATTTCTCTCCTGTATTTTACCTAATGACGAAATATTTAATATTTTCTGAGTAGAAACTGTATGGAGATCAGTTTATACCTGGTCACTGTTTATGCAGTGGATTAATATTTGGGCTGTATTGAAATTATACCAGATTTAGTGAGATAATTAACTCCACTGCATTCTGTTTATAATTATCTAGGGATCATTTTTGAAAGTTAAAAACATTTTTAAAGTATTTATCTAACAATCAGCAGACCAACAGCACAAACAGTAAATAGTATAACTTCAATTCAAACTCACCTATCTGTCTCAATATAGCAAGTGAGTCACAAGTACAGTGACACTGACATGTTTGACATGAGTGTTTGGTCAAACATGACATGTCAAGTCAAACTTTTTAGAATTCAAAATTCTGATCAGATCAGATAAATTTAAATTTATAAAATTTATTTATTAAAATAATTTCAGATAAAATCAGATCACTTCAAATTACTTAAAATAAAATCAGATCAGATCAATAAAAAATGCCATAAAATTTCTTAAAATAAAATCTGATCAGATCAAATCATTTAAAAATCAAATCAGATCAATTAGAATAACATCTGATCAGAGTCTATTAAACAAACCAAATATTAGTCCAAATGAACTCAGTTAACATTGAATCCTCTTCCTCCCGCTGTAGGAATAGTGCGGGGAGGAAGAGGAGGAGGGATTAGAAATAGCCAGGGGAGTAGGAATAGGTGGGAGAGGAGGAGGAGAAGAATGAAGGGGAATGGGAGGAAGGGAAAGGAGCTTAGAAAGGAAGCTCAGTCAGTCTCACAGAGGAGTGAGGAGGACCAGCAGTTCTCCTCACCTATGCTGACTGTTCCTCTCCTTGATGAGGGTCCGTATGTTCCTCACCCACTTTGGCACAGGGCCAGTTGCCCACACAAATGGTTTGGTGGAGGACCAAGAGGAGGATTTAGGAGGGTGATAGGACAAGCAAAAAGAGGAGGAGGGAAAGAGACCACGACCTGGGGAAGGAGCAAGAGAAAGGGGAGATCTAGGAGAGGAGGAGGATTCTGCATGTATTAAAGCGATCTGGTTCATCACACCGAGTCTGTAATTCTTCAGAGAATTAGCAACTCTCAAAAGTTGACAAAGAAGAATTTCCCTTACAGTGGGATGACACTGGGAGGAGTAGTGGGATGGCACTTGGAGGAGTAGTGATCAGTGGGACGACACTGGGAGGAGTAGTGGGATGACATTGGGAGGGGTACTGACAACACTAGTAGGGGTAGTGGAATGACACTGGGAGGAGTAGTATTGACCCTGGAAGAAGTACTGGGATGACATTGGGAGGAGTAGTGGGATGACACTGGGAGGAGTAGTGGGATGACACTGGGAGGAGTAGTGGGATGACACTGGGAGGAGTAGAGATCAGTGGGACGACACTGGGAGGAGTAGTGGGATGACATTGGGAGGAGTAGTGGGACAACACTGGGGGGAGTAGTGGGACTAAACTGGGAGGAGTAGTGGGACGACACTGGGAGGAGTAGTGGGATATCACTGGTAGGAGTAGTGGGATGACACTGGGAGGAACAGTGATGAAGAGTAGTGGGACGACACTGGGAGGTGTAGTGATGAAACTGGGAGGAGTAGTGGGACAACACTGGGAGGAGTAGTGATGACACTGGGAGGAATAGTGATGAACAGTAGTGATATGGCACTGGGAGGAGTAGTGATCAGTGGGACTACACTGGGAGGAGTAGTGGGAAAACACTGTGAGGAGTAATGGGACGACACTGGGAGGAACAGTGATGAAGAGTAGTGGGACGACACTGGGAGGTGTAGTGATGAAACTGGGAGGAGTAGTGGGACAACACTGGGAGGAGTAGTGATGACACTGGGAGGAATAGTGATGAACAGTAGTGGTATGGCACTGGGAGGAGTAGTGATCAGTGGGACTACACTGGGAGGAGTAGTGGGAAAACACTGTGAGGAGTAATGGGACGACACTGGGAGGAGTAGTGGGATGACACTGGGAGGAGTGCTGATGACATTGGGAGGAGTAGTGGGACAACAGTGGGAGGAGTAATGGGACAACACTGGGAGGAGTAGTGATGACACTGGGATGAGTGCTGGGATTACACTGGGAGGAGTAGTGATGACACTAGGAGGAGTAGTGATGAACAGTAGTGGGATGACACTGGGAGGAGCAGTGAATACACTGGGAGGAGTAATGGGGTGACAATGGGAGGAATAGTGGGATGACACTGGGAGGAGTAGTGGTACAACACTGGGAGGAGTAGTGGGATGACAGTGGGAGGAGTGGTGGGCTGACATTGGAAGGAGTAGTGGGATGACTCTGGGAGGAGCAGTGACGAGGAATAGTTGGACGACACTGGGAGGAGTAGTGATGACACTGGTATGACTAGTGATGAACAGTAGTGGGATGACACTGAGAGGAGTTGTGATTACACTGGAAGGTGTAGTGGGGTTACACTGGGAAAAATAGTGGGATATCACTGGGAGGAGTAGTGGGATGACACTGGAAGGAGTAGTGGGTTGTTACTGGGAAGAGTAGTGATGACACTGGGAGGAGTAGTGGGATGACATTGGGAAGAGTAGGGGGACGATACTGGGAGGAGTAGTGATGATACTTGGAGGGGTACTGGGACAACGGTGGGAGGAGTAATGGGAAGACACAGGAAAGAGTAGTGGAACGACACTGGGAGGAGTAGTGGGATGACACAGGGAGGAGTAGTGGGACTTCACTGGGGGCAGTAGTGGGACAACACTAGGAGGAGTAGTGGGACAACAATGGGAGGAGTAGTGATTAGGAGTAGTGGGATTACAGTGGGAGGAGTAGTGGAACGACACTGTGAGGTGTAGTGGGATGACAAAGGGAGGAGGAGTAGTGGGACATCACTGGTGGCAGTAGTGGGACAACACTAGGAGGAGTAGTGGGATGACACTGGGAGGAGTAGTGGGACGATACTGGGGGGACTAGTGGGGTAACACTGGGAGGAGTACTGGGATGACATTGGGAGGAGAAGTGATGACACTGGAAAGAGTAGTGGGATGACACAGGCAGGAGTAGTGGGATGACGCTTGGAGGAGTAGTGATCAGTGGGACGACACTGGGAGGAGTAGTGGGATGACATTGAGAGGGGTACTAACAACACTAGTAGGGGTAGTGGAACGACACTGGGAGGAGTAGTGATGACACTGGAAGGAGTAGTGGGACGACATTGGGAGGAGTAGTTGAATGACACTGGGAGTAGTAGAGATCAGTGGGACGACACTGGGAGGAGTAGTGGGACAACACCGGGAGGAGTAGTGGGAGGACACAGGGAGGAGTAGTGGGAGGACACTGGGAGAAGTAGTGGGATAAAACTGGGTGGAGTAGTGGGAGAACACTTGGAGGAGTACTGGGATGACATTGGGAAGAATAGAGATGACACTGGGAGGAGTACTGATGACACAGGGAGGAGTAGTGGGATATCACTGGGAGGAGTAATGGGATGACACTGGGAGGAGTAGTGATGAAGAGTAGTGGGACGACTATGGCAGGAGGAGTGATGGCACTGGGAGGAGTAGTTGGACAATACTGGGAGGAGTATTGGGATGACTCTGGGAGGAGAAGTGATGACACTGGGAGGAGTAGTGGGATGACACTGGGAGGAATAGTGGGACCACACTAGGAGGAGTAGTGGGATGACACTGGGAGGAGTAGTGGGACGACACTGGGAGGAGTTGTGGGATGACATTGGGAAGAATAGTGATGACACTGGGAGGAGTAGTGGGATGACACTGGGAGGAGTAGTGATGACACTGGGAGGATATTGGGTCAACATTGGGAGGAGTAGTGGGAAGAGACTGTGAGGAGTAGTGGGATGACACTGGGAGGAGTAGGGTTGACACTGGGAGGATTAGTGATGAGGAGTACTGGGACGACACTGGGAGGAGTAGTGATGACACTGGGAGGATAGTGGGAAAACATTGGGAGGAGTAGTGGGAAGAGACTGTGAGGAGTAGTGTGATGACACTGGGAGGAGTAGGGTTGACACTGGGAGGAATAGTGATTAGGAGTAGTGGGATGACAGTGGGAGGAGTAGTGGTACAATACTGGGAGGAGTAGTGGGATGACAGTGGGAGGAGTAGTGGGATGACAGTGGGAGGAGTAGTGGGCTGACATTGGGAGGGGTACTGACAACACTGGGAGGAGTAGTGATGACATTGGAAGGAGTAGTGAGACAACACTGGGAGGAGTAGTGGGATTACAGTGGGAGGAGTAGTGGGATGGCACTGGGAGGACTAGTGATCAGTGGGACTACAGTGGGAGGAGTAGTGGGAAAACACTATGAGGAGTAATGGGACGACACTGGGAGGAGTAGTGGGATGACACTGGGAGGAGTACTGATGACATTGGGAAGAGTAGTGGGACAACAGTGGGAGGAGTAATGGGACAACACTGGAAGGAGTAATGGTACGACACTGGGAGGAGTAGTGGGATGACAGTGGAAGGAGTAGTGGGATGACACTGGGAGGAGTAGTGATGACACTGGGATGAGTACTGGGATTACAATGGGAGGAGTAAAAAGAATGGAAAAAAGATGGCGAGCTATTGACCAGGAACATCTCCTATTAAGAGGAGACCTGTTGAATTCATCCTGTCTCTGCCAGAGTGGTAGGACAGAAACTGACAGCGGAACTCACTCATTCAATCCATCACACATTCCAGCCCAATCCTTTTCCTGTTGACTGACTGATTCACGTGACTTTTGGACTATAACGGACATTCCCTGGTGCTGGAGCTACAAACCTTGCAGCCAATTAAAGGGATTTTTTTTTCATCCAATTGAACAGTAATTGTTGATGAATGAATGTTGTTGATGATTGATTGATGATTGTTGATGAAATGATAAGTGTGTTTAGTGTTTATATCTGGGAAATTGTATGGTGAATCCTCAATATCGCTTTGAGTCGAACACTGATATCATTTGAATGGCCATTGTTTAATTTTCTATGTACTGTTTTGTTTTCTTTTTTCATTCCTTCTACAATACACGGTACCTTTTTCAACGGCACTTCTGTCTCCGAGTCTCATTGAATTCTGTACATCAGTTTAATCATTCCCTCCTACCTGTTCCCAGAGTCTTCGAGCCATATAGCCACTAGTCCACAAGCAATGTCAGCTAATGTTACTTATAAATACTATGTACTGTCTACACGGTCACTCTGCATCAAATTCATCATTTACAAAGTTGTTTAATGAGTTGAATGATAAGAGGCTGGGACTTTTCCGTGTGGGGTTTGCATGTTCTCCCTGTATCTGTTAACATTTGATCAGTGGAGCTGACTAATATTGCCATGCTCATCAGAAGTGGCAAAAAGTTTTATATTTTATGGGAATCAGGATTGGGTGTGTTGTACTTGAATTACAGATATCTACAAGTAACATCTCCACTAGTAAGAAATTAATTGTTGATATTGATAAATATCAACATCTTATAACATCCTTTACAGATGCACACGTCTGCATTCCCTTGATACGAAGTCATCAATGAGGTCATCATATGACAGAAGCTGTGCCAAATCACAATTGATGCTTATGATAGCCAACTTTGATATATTGAAAATAAATACTAAAATACTATACCAGACTCAAAAAGATTAAGATGTTACTACTATCGCTCCTTCTAAAAATCTATTATTTAGGATCTTGTTTTCATGAATGACAGTAATGTTATCCTTACAAGAATTAATTTGATGTATTATCAACAACAATAATATCAATGACAGAAATGTTAAAATGACTAATGCAGATCTTTTATGTATGATATGGCACTGCCCAAAGATTACAGAGATTTGCAAGTATATTATTAACACTACCTTAGAAATTGTAGAAATTGATATTCCGCACGATCCTAATTTGTGGATTCTAGGAGATTTGAACCCACTGAAAGTAAAATACTATGTTAAGTACTTCATTTTGCTTGTCAGTACAGCAGGGAAAAAATGCATTTTGGTAAATTGGAAATCTGATCTTCCTCCCTCACAAAGACATTGGATTAATGAATTAACGTCATACTGTACTCCAGATAAGATGTTATACAATGTTAAGAAGAGACTGTTGAGCAAGATCTGGGGGAATTTCATCGATGCCTTACCTGAGCTTAAATGTGATGGCTGATGCTGAATTGTTTTGATATTGCTTTTTCTACTGTTTTTTTTAAAAACTTTTTGTTTACCATACTGTAACTTACTTTCAAGTTTTCTTTTTCAGTGCAAACAACCAAATATATAAATAGGGGTTAGAATTCTTTGCTGTTTTGCTGCAAGAGAAAAAAAAACTGCATGTGTTTTCTTTAAGAAATGGTTTAATTAATCTTGAGCAAAACCTTCCTCACAAATATGATGAAAGGACAACTTAAAAAATACAAAATAAAAAAAATTAAAAGGACAATTATAAAACAAATCCAAAAAAGAAAAAACTTGACTGGACGAAATAATTTGCAAATCCACTGCAACAATGTTCTACGGCAAGATGAGAAGACATTTGGATGTCCTTCATTTGAGACAGGAGGTATCTGTCCATTAGTGTAGAGGGCAGCTGAGATGGGAGGTCTTTCTCCATCCGAATTCTTGACTCGACCAAAGAATTTGCGAATCCTCGAAAACAATTTTCTAGGGCGACCAGAGGATGCTGAGACATCAGAGGTGGCTTCTTCCGGTTTAGCTCCCTTAGAAGAGCTGGCAGTTAAATCTGCATGACTGGAACTCTGACGTAGTCCTCCATCAGATGAGAAGACATTTGGATCTTCTTCATCTGAGACGGGTGGTATCTGTCCATTAGTGTAGAGGGCAGCTGAGATGGGAGGTCTTTCTCCATCAGAATTCTTGACTCGACCAAAGAATTTGCGAATCCTCTGAAACAATTTTCTAGGGCGACCAGAGGATGCTGAGACGTCAGAGGTGGCTTCTTCCGGTTTAGCTCCCTTAGAAGAGCTGGCAGTTAAATCTGCATGACTGGAACTCTGACGTAGTCCTCCATCAGATGAAAAGACATTTGGATCTTCTTCATCTGAGACAGGTGGTATCTGTCCATTAGTGTGGAGGGCAGCTGAGATGGGAGGTGTCTCTCCATCAGAATTCTTGACCAGACGAGAGAATTTGCCAATTGACTCAGATTTTCTCGGGCGACCAGAGGATGCTGAGACATCAGGGTCGGTGTCTTTTGGTTTCGCTCCTTCAGAAGAGCTGGCAGTTAAATCAGCATGATTGGAGCATTGACGTAGTCCTCCATCCGATGAGAAGACACATGGCTCTTCGTCTGGTTTGACTGCATGTGTGTTCAGCATCGTGTACTCCATATCAGTATGTTGAATGTTTCCTGCAACCGTGGAGTTTTTCACAGTGAAATCTCAGTTATCTCAAAAGTGAACCTTTAAGGCTGAATCCTTTTTATAATTCTGAATGTATGCACTAGCCAAGTATTTATGTGGTGAAGTGCACAGCTAACATCTCTGAAGCCTTTTATGGCGTACGTTCGCATATGACGTAGCCTGCTTTGAGGATTTTGTTGCTACGCCCAGTTCTCGTGAGAACAATCGCGGTATGTTCCTCAACCAATCAGAGCAGCCGCAGGGCTTGTGAGGAAACAGAGCTGCCGCAGATCGGTAATTAAACATGCTTTATTCGTGTATTCCAACTTCAAAGTTGTCGAACGTGCAACGTACCAATTTGTATTTTATTGCCGATTTGTAGATGTGTCCTGTGAGTTCACAGTCATTGCTATTAAGCAATGCTGTCATTGGTGAGTTGCTCTAAAGCTATTGTTGTTAGCATGCAGCCATCGCCTTGGGTAACACCGCTAAACCTTATTACTGCATTGCTCTGATTGTTTGCTGTCTCTAATATTATCTATGTGTTGTTGCCAGCCACATATTATGATACGAGTGGTTTGTTTGTGGTACGTTCATATGTTTAATGTAAACTGTTAGCGGCTACCGCTAGTTAACTTAGCCTAGCGGCTAACGCTAAGTCTGTTAACGGAAGTGAACTTTTCTATCCGGATCGTAATGATCCAATGCAAAAGCATTAATGATTAAATCATATAGATTCTATTGAATAATTCTGTTCTTTTAAGGGACAGCAATTGCACTTTTGATGGTCAATCACTGAATGGTGTGAATTTGAAGCGTGTGATCACAGCTGTAAAGTAATTGAATGTATTTTGGTACTTTGTTTAGTTTAAACAAATCCATGTGTATTAAAGCTGGCCTTGTCTGCTTACACAGGACAGGTTTTATTTCCTTTGGAAAAAAGATGGCGAGCTATTGACCAGGAACATCTCCTATTAAGAGGAGACCTGTTGAATTCATCCTGTCTCTGCCAGAGTGGTAGGACAGAAACTGACAGCGGAACTCACTCATTCAATCCATCACACATTCCAGCCCAATCCTTTTCCTGTTGACTGACTGATTCACGTGACTTTTGGACTATAACGGACATTCCCTGGTGCTGGAGCTACAAACCTTGCAGCCAATTAAAGGGATTTTTTTTTCATCCAATTGAACAGTAATTGTTGATGAATGAATGTTGTTGATGATTGATTGATGATTGTTGATGAAATGATAAGTGTGTTTAGTGTTTATATCTGGGAAATTGTATGGTGAATCCTCAATATCGCTTTGAGTCGAACACTGATATCATTTGAATGGCCATTGTTTAATTTTCTATGTACTGTTTTGTTTTCTTTTTTCATTCCTTCTACAATACACGGTACCTTTTTCAACGGCACTTCTGTCTCCGAGTCTCATTGAATTCTGTACATCAGTTTAATCATTCCCTCCTACCTGTTCCCAGAGTCTTCGAGCCATATAGCCACTAGTCCACAAGCAATGTCAGCTAATGTTACTTATAAATACTATGTACTGTCTACACGGTCACTCTGCATCAAATTCATCATTTACAAAGTTGTTTAATGAGTTGAATGATAAGAGGCTGGGACTTTTCCGTGTGGGGTTTGCATGTTCTCCCTGTATCTGTTAACATTTGATCAGTGGAGCTGACTAATATTGCCATGCTCATCAGAAGTGGCAAAAAGTTTTATATTTTATGGGAATCAGGATTGGGTGTGTTGTACTTGAATTACAGATATCTACAAGTAACATCTCCACTAGTAAGAAATTAATTGTTGATATTGATAAATATCAACATCTTATAACATCCTTTACAGATGCACACGTCTGCATTCCCTTGATACGAAGTCATCAATGAGGTCATCATATGACAGAAGCTGTGCCAAATCACAATTGATGCTTATGATAGCCAACTTTGATATATTGAAAATAAATACTAAAATACTATACCAGACTCAAAAAGATTAAGATGTTACTACTATCGCTCCTTCTAAAAATCTATTATTTAGGATCTTGTTTTCATGAATGACAGTAATGTTATCCTTACAAGAATTAATTTGATGTATTATCAACAACAATAATATCAATGACAGAAATGTTAAAATGACTAATGCAGATCTTTTATGTATGATATGGCACTGCCCAAAGATTACAGAGATTTGCAAGTATATTATTAACACTACCTTAGAAATTGTAGAAATTGATATTCCGCACGATCCTAATTTGTGGATTCTAGGAGATTTGAACCCACTGAAAGTAAAATACTATGTTAAGTACTTCATTTTGCTTGTCAGTACAGCAGGGAAAAAATGCATTTTGGTAAATTGGAAATCTGATCTTCCTCCCTCACAAAGACATTGGATTAATGAATTAACGTCATACTGTACTCCAGATAAGATGTTATACAATGTTAAGAAGAGACTGTTGAGCAAGATCTGGGGGAATTTCATCGATGCCTTACCTGAGCTTAAATGTGATGGCTGATGCTGAATTGTTTTGATATTGCTTTTTCTACTGTTTTTTTTAAAAACTTTTTGTTTACCATACTGTAACTTACTTTCAAGTTTTCTTTTTCAGTGCAAACAACCAAATATATAAATAGGGGTTAGAATTCGTTGCTGTTTTGCTGCAAGAGAAAAAAAAACTGCATGTGTTTTCTTTAAGAAATGGTTTAATTAATCTTGAGCAAAACCTTCCTCACAAATATGATGAAAGGACAACTTAAAAAATACAAAATAAAAAAAATTAAAAGGACAATTATAAAACAAATCCAAAAAAGAAAAAACTTGACTGGACGAAATAATTTGCAAATCCACTGCAACAATGTTCTACGGCAAGATGAGAAGACATTTGGATGTCCTTCATTTGAGACAGGAGGTATCTGTCCATTAGTGTAGAGGGCAGCTGAGATGGGAGGTCTTTCTCCATCCGAATTCTTGACTCGACCAAAGAATTTGCGAATCCTCGAAAACAATTTTCTAGGGCGACCAGAGGATGCTGAGACATCAGAGGTGGCTTCTTCCGGTTTAGCTCCCTTAGAAGAGCTGGCAGTTAAATCTGCATGACTGGAACTCTGACGTAGTCCTCCATCAGATGAGAAGACATTTGGATCTTCTTCATCTGAGACGGGTGGTATCTGTCCATTAGTGTAGAGGGCAGCTGAGATGGGAGGTCTTTCTCCATCAGAATTCTTGACTCGACCAAAGAATTTGCGAATCCTCTGAAACAATTTTCTAGGGCGACCAGAGGATGCTGAGACGTCAGAGGTGGCTTCTTCCGGTTTAGCTCCCTTAGAAGAGCTGGCAGTTAAATCTGCATGACTGGAACTCTGACGTAGTCCTCCATCAGATGAAAAGACATTTGGATCTTCTTCATCTGAGACAGGTGGTATCTGTCCATTAGTGTGGAGGGCAGCTGAGATGGGAGGTGTCTCTCCATCAGAATTCTTGACCAGACGAGAGAATTTGCCAATTGACTCAGATTTTCTCGGGCGACCAGAGGATGCTGAGACATCAGGGTCGGTGTCTTTTGGTTTCGCTCCTTCAGAAGAGCTGGCAGTTAAATCAGCATGATTGGAGCATTGACGTAGTCCTCCATCCGATGAGAAGACACATGGCTCTTCGTCTGGTTTGACTGCATGTGTGTTCAGCATCGTGTACTCCATATCAGTATGTTGAATGTTTCCTGCAACCGTGGAGTTTTTCACAGTGAAATCTCAGTTATCTCAAAAGTGAACCTTTAAGGCTGAATCCTTTTTATAATTCTGAATGTATGCACTAGCCAAGTATTTATGTGGTGAAGTGCACAGCTAACATCTCTGAAGCCTTTTATGGCGTACGTTCGCATATGACGTAGCCTGCTTTGAGGATTTTGTTGCTACGCCCAGTTCTCGTGAGAACAATCGCGGTATGTTCCTCAACCAATCAGAGCAGCCGCAGGGCTTGTGAGGAAACAGAGCTGCCGCAGATCGGTAATTAAACATGCTTTATTCGTGTATTCCAACTTCAAAGTTGTCGAACGTGCAACGTACCAATTTGTATTTTATTGCCGATTTGTAGATGTGTCCTGTGAGTTCACAGTCATTGCTATTAAGCAATGCTGTCATTGGTGAGTTGCTCTAAAGCTATTGTTGTTAGCATGCAGCCATCGCCTTGGGTAACACCGCTAAACCTTATTACTGCATTGCTCTGATTGTTTGCTGTCTCTAATATTATCTATGTGTTGTTGCCAGCCACATATTATGATACGAGTGGTTTGTTTGTGGTACGTTCATATGTTTAATGTAAACTGTTAGCGGCTACCGCTAGTTAACTTAGCCTAGCGGCTAACGCTAAGTCTGTTAACGGAAGTGAACTTTTCTATCCGGATCGTAATGATCCAATGCAAAAGCATTAATGATTAAATCATATAGATTCTATTGAATAATTCTGTTCTTTTAAGGGACAGCAATTGCACTTTTGATGGTCAATCACTGAATGGTGTGAATTTGAAGCGTGTGATCACAGCTGTAAAGTAATTGAATGTATTTTGGTACTTTGTTTAGTTTAAACAAATCCATGTGTATTAAAGCTGGCCTTGTCTGCTTACACAGGACAGGTTTTATTTCCTTTGGAAAAAAGATGGCGAGCTATTGACCAGGAACATCTCCTATTAAGAGGAGACCTGTTGAATTCATCCTGTCTCTGCCAGAGTGGTAGGACAGAAACTGACAGCGGAACTCACTCATTCAATCCATCACACATTCCAGCCCAATCCTTTCCCTGTTGACTGACTGATTCACGTGACTTTTGGACTATAACGGACATTCCCTGGTGCTGGAGCTACAAACCTTGCAGCCAATTAAAGGGATTTTTTTTTCATCCAATTGAACAGTAATTGTTGATGAATGAATGTTGTTGATGATTGATTGATGATTGTTGATGAAATGATAAGTGTGTTTAGTGTTTATATCTGGGAAATTGTATGGTGAATCCTCAATATCGCTTTGAGTCGAACACTGATATCATTTGAATGGCCATTGTTTAATTTTCTATGTACTGTTTTGTTTTCTTTTTTCATTCCTTCTACAATACACGGTACCTTTTTCAACGGCACTTCTGTCTCCGAGTCTCATTGAATTCTGTACATCAGTTTAATCATTCCCTCCTACCTGTTCCCAGAGTCTTCGAGCCATATAGCCACTAGTCCACAAGCAATGTCAGCTAATGTTACTTATAAATACTATGTACTGTCTACACGGTCACTCTGCATCAAATTCATCATTTACAAAGTTGTTTAATGAGTTGAATGATAAGAGGCTGGGACTTTTCCGTGTGGGGTTTGCATGTTCTCCCTGTATCTGTTAACATTTGATCAGTGGAGCTGACTAATATTGCCATGCTCATCAGAAGTGGCAAAAAGTTTTATATTTTATGGGAATCAGGATTGGGTGTGTTGTACTTGAATTACAGATATCTACAAGTAACATCTCCACTAGTAAGAAATTAATTGTTGATATTGATAAATATCAACATCTTATAACATCCTTTACAGATGCACACGTCTGCATTCCCTTGATACGAAGTCATCAATGAGGTCATCATATGACAGAAGCTGTGCCAAATCACAATTGATGCTTATGATAGCCAACTTTGATATATTGAAAATAAATACTAAAATACTATACCAGACTCAAAAAGATTAAGATGTTACTACTATCGCTCCTTCTAAAAATCTATTATTTAGGATCTTGTTTTCATGAATGACAGTAATGTTATCCTTACAAGAATTAATTTGATGTATTATCAACAACAATAATATCAATGACAGAAATGTTAAAATGACTAATGCAGATCTTTTATGTATGATATGGCACTGCCCAAAGATTACAGAGATTTGCAAGTATATTATTAACACTACCTTAGAAATTGTAGAAATTGATATTCCGCACGATCCTAATTTGTGGATTCTAGGAGATTTGAACCCACTGAAAGTAAAATACTATGTTAAGTACTTCATTTTGCTTGTCAGTACAGCAGGGAAAAAATGCATTTTGGTAAATTGGAAATCTGATCTTCCTCCCTCACAAAGACATTGGATTAATGAATTAACGTCATACTGTACTCCAGATAAGATGTTATACAATGTTAAGAAGAGACTGTTGAGCAAGATCTGGGGGAATTTCATCGATGCCTTACCTGAGCTTAAATGTGATGGCTGATGCTGAATTGTTTTGATATTGCTTTTTCTACTGTTTTTTTTAAAAACTTTTTGTTTACCATACTGTAACTTACTTTCAAGTTTTCTTTTTCAGTGCAAACAACCAAATATATAAATAGGGGTTAGAATTCGTTGCTGTTTTGCTGCAAGAGAAAAAAAAACTGCATGTGTTTTCTTTAAGAAATGGTTTAATTAATCTTGAGCAAAACCTTCCTCACAAATATGATGAAAGGACAACTTAAAAAATACAAAATAAAAAAAATTAAAAGGACAATTATAAAACAAATCCAAAAAAGAAAAAACTTGACTGGACGAAATAATTTGCAAATCCACTGCAACAATGTTCTACGGCAAGATGAGAAGACATTTGGATGTCCTTCATTTGAGACAGGAGGTATCTGTCCATTAGTGTAGAGGGCAGCTGAGATGGGAGGTCTTTCTCCATCCGAATTCTTGACTCGACCAAAGAATTTGCGAATCCTCGAAAACAATTTTCTAGGGCGACCAGAGGATGCTGAGACATCAGAGGTGGCTTCTTCCGGTTTAGCTCCCTTAGAAGAGCTGGCAGTTAAATCTGCATGACTGGAACTCTGACGTAGTCCTCCATCAGATGAGAAGACATTTGGATCTTCTTCATCTGAGACGGGTGGTATCTGTCCATTAGTGTAGAGGGCAGCTGAGATGGGAGGTCTTTCTCCATCAGAATTCTTGACTCGACCAAAGAATTTGCGAATCCTCTGAAACAATTTTCTAGGGCGACCAGAGGATGCTGAGACGTCAGAGGTGGCTTCTTCCGGTTTAGCTCCCTTAGAAGAGCTGGCAGTTAAATCTGCATGACTGGAACTCTGACGTAGTCTCCATCAGATGAAAAGACATTTGGATCTTCTTCATCTGAGACAGGTGGTATCTGTCCATTAGTGTGGAGGGCAGCTGAGATGGGAGGTGTCTCTCCATCAGAATTCTTGACCAGACGAGAGAATTTGCCAATTGACTCAGATTTTCTCGGGCGACCAGAGGATGCTGAGACATCAGGGTCGGTGTCTTTTGGTTTCGCCTCCTTCAGAAGAGCTGGCAGTTAAATCAGCATGATTGGAGCATTGACGTAGTCCTCCATCCGATGAGAAGACACATGGCTCTTCGTCTGGTTTGACTGCATGTGTGTTCAGCATCGTGTACTCCATATCAGTATGTTGAATGTTTCCTGCAACCGTGGAGTTTTTCACAGTGAAATCTCAGTTATCTCAAAAGTGAACCTTTAAGGCTGAATCCTTTTTATAATTCTGAATGTATGCACTAGCCAAGTATTTATGTGGTGAAGTGCACAGCTAACATCTCTGAAGCCTTTTATGGCGTACGTTCGCATATGACGTAGCCTGCTTTGAGGATTTTGTTGCTACGCCCAGTTCTCGTGAGAACAATCGCGGTATGTTCCTCAACCAATCAGAGCAGCCGCAGGGCTTGTGAGGAAACAGAGCTGCCGCAGATCGGTAATTAAACATGCTTTATTCGTGTATTCCAACTTCAAAGTTGTCGAACGTGCAACGTACCAATTTGTATTTTATTGCCGATTTGTAGATGTGTCCTGTGAGTTCACAGTCATTGCTATTAAGCAATGCTGTCATTGGTGAGTTGCTCTAAAGCTATTGTTGTTAGCATGCAGCCATCGCCTTGGGTAACACCGCTAAACCTTATTACTGCATTGCTCTGATTGTTTGCTGTCTCTAATATTATCTATGTGTTGTTGCCAGCCACATATTATGATACGAGTGGTTTGTTTGTGGTACGTTCATATGTTTAATGTAAACTGTTAGCGGCTACCGCTAGTTAACTTAGCCTAGCGGCTAACGCTAAGTCTGTTAACGGAAGTGAACTTTTCTATCCGGATCGTAATGATCCAATGCAAAAGCATTAATGATTAAATCATATAGATTCTATTGAATAATTCTGTTCTTTTAAGGGACAGCAATTGCACTTTTGATGGTCAATCACTGAATGGTGTGAATTTGAAGCGTGTGATCACAGCTGTAAAGTAATTGAATGTATTTTGGTACTTTGTTTAGTTTAAACAAATCCATGTGTATTAAAGCTGGCCTTGTCTGCTTACACAGGACAGGTTTTATTTCCTTTGGAAAAAAGATGGCGAGCTATTGACCAGGAACATCTCCTATTAAGAGGAGACCTGTTGAATTCATCCTGTCTCTGCCAGAGTGGTAGGACAGAAACTGACAGCGGAACTCACTCATTCAATCCATCACACATTCCAGCCCAATCCTTTCCCTGTTGACTGACTGATTCACGTGACTTTTGGACTATAACGGACATTCCCTGGTGCTGGAGCTACAAACCTTGCAGCCAATTAAAGGGATTTTTTTTTCATCCAATTGAACAGTAATTGTTGATGAATGAATGTTGTTGATGATTGATTGATGATTGTTGATGAAATGATAAGTGTGTTTAGTGTTTATATCTGGGAAATTGTATGGTGAATCCTCAATATCCCTTTGAGTCGAACACTGATATCATTTGAATGGCCATTGTTTAATTTTCTATATACTGTTTTGTTTTCTTTTTTCATTCCTTCTACAATACACGGTACCTTTTTCAACGGCACTTCTGTCTCCGAGTCTCATTGAATTCTGTACATCAGTTTAATCATTCCCTCCTACCTGTTCCCAGAGTCTTCGAGCCATATAGCCACTAGTCCACAAGCAATGTCAGCTAATGTTACTTATAAATACTATGTACTGTCTACACGGTCACTCTGCATCAAATTCATCATTTACAAAGTTGTTTAATGAGTTGAATGATAAGAGGCTGGGACTTTTCCGTGTGGGGTTTGCATGTTCTCCCTGTATCTGTTAACATTTGATCAGTGGAGCTGACTAGCAGAGATGCGGGACTCGAGTCAGACTCAAGTCCCACATTTGAGGACTTGAGACTTGCTTGAATAAGATTTAGCCTTAAGAAAGAGAGGTGCACCACAAGATGTGTTTTTAGTTGTCAGAAAATGTTGGTATGGACATCTTTTGAGTGACATCTTGGATGGATTGCCAGTAATTTTGGTGCAGATATTCAATGTCTCCCCAAAATGTACTCTAGCACAATAACAGCTCCAAATTTTTGTCCAAACTCTTTTTCAGTGTGGTTTTTGTTTCTCCATATGGGAGTAGAAGGAGTTGAGCTGACTAAAACCAGATCCTACATCCAGACAAAGGCCTTTGACATCACAGGGCAACTGCACCAGCTCCAGAGAGTCGCTTCAGGCCAATTGTATGAAGTAAATACCTTACTTGCGCAGGTATTTTACAAGTTGCTCCGTCCGGATGGAGCAGTTAAACCTCTGTAATAGGTTTGTAAGAAGTCACCAAACAGCTGATGGACTTGGAGCCCTCCCACAGCGCTACAGTCTCTAAGGAGCAGTTCAGACAGCTTTGTGATCGCCACAGCCTGAGACTCACCAATGATCAGGTGAAGCCAGTGAATGTGTTTACCACCGCTTCTGTTCTAGTCACTTCTATTCAGAGAATTCAAAGAGCAGACATTCAAGAGAACAAGCACATTTCCAACAGCTCTCTGCTGCTTTCAAGCTGAAACAACACATACTGGCCTCAGTCCACGCTTACAAATGAGAAGATGAATTATAGTATGTTTGCCAGGTTTATTCTTTTGAGCCTGGTGCATTTTCTTTAATTATTCTTATCAAAATCTAATTTATTTTTGCTGATAATCATTGACTGCATGAGAAAAAACAACAGTTCCCACACTGTGTAATTCTCTCTGGGGTATTCACCTCCCAGTGAGGAGGATTATTATGTGTGTGTTTCCTCTTGCTTCTCAGTTTGAGTGTGTGTGGAGTCAGATGCCAGTTAAAGAGCAGAAGAAGCTGCAGCACAGAGAGTTTCTGAAGCGTTTTGGTGTCCTGGGCAGGAAACCCAGCACAGAAGCAGGGGGTCCCACCGACAAGGTCCCTCTGTCTGCCCCTGAGCCCAGAGGAGCAGCCTCAGCGACATCTATTTGTCCAAGTGCCGCTCTACATCGTAGGAAGGTACGACACATGAGGACAGACCTCTGTCATGACTTACTTCATATGATTTTAAATGATCATTGGTATCAAGCTCATCAAAGTTACATTCCTTCTCACAAGCATCACCTGTGTTTATATTCAATCTGGACTGTTCTCTTCCTGTCACATGGCTACGAATAACTCAAATCTGATTTGAAGAGATCAGATTTTTATGTTCACACGTTATCATTCAGCCTGATAATGTGACTGAGATCCCGTCGAACTGCTGGAGGGCAGAGACAACATGGACACAAACCCTTGATAATTAACTTACACTTGTCTCCATAGTGTTCTGATGCCCTCCTTATGACCTTCCTTCTTGCCCCTCCTACTCTGCCCCCCAGTGTACCTCCAGGCATCCTTCCTCAGTGGGGAGGCCGGGAACAGGAAGCCTGCTGGGTAGCATGGAACGGAGGCTGCGTGGGGCGGTGCTGCGCTGCTGGAGGGACATCCAGAGGAACTGTACCAAGGAAGATCCTCAACACAAGGGACACATTAGCAGGACCTGCTTCCTGGGTCACTGGCAACCATACAGACAATCATATATGACTATGACCTACTTCTTCTTCCGGTTATATGATGTACATGCTAATGACTGACTGTGTTACAGAGATCCTCCAATCTCTCAACATCAACATGACTAAGGAGCAGCTTGAACATCTGGCTGTGAAGTTTGACATCATGAAAAATGGCTGCATTTCCTGTCACAGCTTCCTCCGTCACTTCCTCCTGAACCTGAACCCAGCAGAGACAAAGCGGGCATATGAGTGACGACACCTGCCTCTTCCTACTACAATGGTAAAAAGGGGAGGAGAACATTTATTTCTTAGTCTGCCATTCAGTGTCTGCATGAAATAAGCTCTTGTGAGACAGAGATTGTTATAAGCGACATGTCCAGACTTTTCTGGCTGAGTTTGTTCAAGTTGGGCCACTGACTTGTGCAAAGGTGACACGAAGTACAGGCGTGTGCAAAAACATGTTGGAATAGCACTGATTTACTATTTCTCATTTCTTTAAATACATTTCTTACACGCCTGTCATTCTCTTCAAATCAATCATCAATCAAAATCTAATTCAGACATGTCAAAGCTGGTCATGCTTTACTGAGTTCATACTATTTCAGCTACATGTTGAATGTAGTTACAGGTTTCTAGCCCTGCTTTGTACATATTATAAGAGCCATCAAAACCTATTTACATCCCCTAGATTAAATTTTATATTTGGATCCACGCCACATTGTACTGATTTTTTTATTTATTACAATCCATGTGTTCTTCCTTGAGAAATTGATACTGAATCTGCTTTTTGATCCAGATCCTCTCCAAAGTTTGACAGGTTCTCCACCTATTAATAGATCCGGAGACTAAAAGAGCATTTCTGTCATCTATTTTGGAACTAAGGGCTTAATCTAAATAATGTACTTATGCTTTATAGCTTTATTTTATTCCTTTGTATCCAAAGGGAGACATGTTTGGCACAAAGTTGGTATACATAAAGGACTCTACAGGCATAGGGAAGTTAACAGGTAGCCCAGACTGTACATGTCGGTCTAACCTACAGTAAAATAAAGTTTCTGAATGTCCACCAGCAAACATGACCAAAAGTAGGATCATGAAGGTTAACAGTGAGACACGTCTTCACCTGTTTGCAGATCAGTTCTAAGCCATCAATAAGAACGATTACCTCTGACTTCAGTATGCATGTAAACATGTATGATGTAGACATGTAGACATCATCACAGTTAGAGGGACACAGAGCTGTACTTTCAGCTACACAAACCCACACTGAGCACATTTCAGATGAACTCTGCAGCCCTTCTCCTCTCCTCTGCTTCAGCTCTGATCTATAGTCCTTTTATTGCCTGCAAGTATCAGTTGGGGGAGTAGATGGTCGACGGCGGGTTGCCAGAATGTGTAAACTCAGCAGGGACCTCCCACCCTCAGGCTCACGACTATTACCTGCCATGACAAGCAAATTGGACAAGTTTGATGATCTGCAGTACTTTTTTGGCATGGGGAGGTGTATAAGAAGCTTTGAACAATGACACGCGGGTGGGCACGTTCTAAAAGGACCCCCGCTGAGCTCCAAGCTTCAACTTAGTGTGTGGGAGAGGGCCTAATCTGGCAACCCACGAGCTGCAACCCTCCAAACCAAATTTGGAATGAAAAAGACCTGCATTGTCTCAAGAGAAGCCACCATCTGTGTAAAACTGCAGAGACCCCCTGCATGGTAACTGATTCCATGGTGTGTCTGAACACGAGTTTACAGACAAAAACCTCTTCTGATCACACAACACACAAGAAAAAACACTTCGTTCCGAGTCTCAGCTTGTGAAGAAGTGAAATATTAGAGATAACATGGAGGCTCTCACCTTTACTTCTATTTTCTTTCTTGTTGTTCATGTCCTCCTGTTTGGACCGTGTGCCCTGATGGGATCCTGCACGATCCGGTTCAGATGAGCCACGGCGTTCCGAGCAGAGACTGCGTGGAGGTCATGCTGAGGATATACGACGTGGTCCGCTCTTCCTGGACCTCCATCAGACGCTGCTTCCTGATGTCTGACCTGCACTGGACTTATCTCCGTGCAGGACTTCAGGAAGGTGAGGTCAGCTGCAGCGCACCACCTTGTGCACAGCTCCACCTGCTCTGAGTGGTGCTGCTAAACAGAAATGGTTCTTTATGAATTATTGATGCCACTGTTTGAGTTTTCTCCTGACAAAATGTCTGAGGGAGAGTGACTGGAAATCCATGCAGTTGAAGCTTGCACACACAGACACACACACCTGTAGCCAATCAGTTATTTTAATTGTTCAATGAAATTGAAGGTTGAAACAAGAGCACTCTGACATTTTGGCCCTGGAGAGCAGCAGCTGACACTCCTGTTTTATTGTCTCTGCCATTTACCTGCTGCTCAGTTTACAGCTGACAAACGCTCCCTGAGCTAATCGAGAGAGACAATTAACAACCTGGGCTGGGGTGACATCCTAAACCCCCCACCTCATACACTAGGACACACACGTGTGTGTATGCAGAGGGTGCACACACTCCAACTTCTCCTGTTGTTGCCTTGCAGGTGCTGCGCCATTTCAGCATCAGTCTGTTGGAGGAGGACTTTTTCCACCTCACCTCTTATTTTGATGCCAACACTACAGAGAAGATTTGCTACAACAGCTTCCTTTGGGCATTTCTTCACTGACCTTCATTCAGATGCCTTCAGCATGGGGTCGGGTACCGTTCACTTGTGAACCAATGCCCATACGGTATCTGGAATTCTGTATCAGTGCCTTTTGTGTTTTGGTTTTTTACATGTAGCAACAAACATGTATAAATAAAATATACAAATGAGTCAAAAGGATCATTAATAACTCATTATTATTAATAACAATAACAATGCTAGAAATATGTCATTACAGCATCTTATCTGCATTATCTGACTGGGTGATGCTTTGTGATGTATTTACATGACAAAAATGCCACCAGTGTGTAAATAAGCTACCTTAACATCAGCTTTTCTGCCAGTCAACATACAACAGCCTGTTCACTCACGTCAGTCTCTTCCAAGCTCGTTGCTATTTGTCATGAATGGTAGCAGGTCAGGGTGTAACGATTCCCCAAATTCACAGTTCAGTTGAGACCTCAATTTTTAAATTGACTTTATAAATTTAACTCGACAAAAATCAACAAAGAAAACAAAAACAAATTTATAAAAATAACAAGGCAGCTCATTTCCCCGTGTCATCACACCTAAAAGCAGTATTCCCATGACACTTTGACTCCATGACTGTGAAAATCCACCCCTAGAATTTAAAATCACATTGGTATCATTATGAGTTTGATAGTTATTCAAGAAAAAACACGTTTCTGTTCACAACTTTTGGAGTAATCCTGCTATCAGACAAACAAACAATCAACCAAAGCCTACAAAAACACAACACACTTCTATGTAACGTACCGTGGTGAGTGAAGTCAGTCCATGCAGGCAGGTTTACAGTCGGATAAATAATAATATGTATTGAATAAAATGTATTTTGTGGCCTTTTTGTCGTAGGACTGATGAGAAATTGCAGTTAGTTTTCTGACACATCAAACAGGTTTAGTATTGAGACCTCACACCTATAGGAGATATAGCTAAGTATGTAGGAAGTTGGTTCCCCCTTCCTTATTTCCTTATGCACCGATTGATCATTTGTTTGGCTTAATAAGGCAGATAGCTGCCAACAGACACAACACATCTGGGCCCACATCTCGGTCTTCTCTCTGGGCTGCTTGGTGGTTTGATCTGGTCCTACATGGCAGCAAAGGTTTAGTATTTTAGATCTGATCTGCCACTGATGCTACAGTTTTATCAACTGATGACTGATGATGTAAAGATTAACAAGGCGATTGATAATTGATCTCTTCAACCCTCCGTTTGCTGCCGGACTGTTTGATACTAATTTTTAAATAAAGTGCCTTTTGAACAATACAGATGATGGGAAGCATCTTTTGTTCAGGTGGAGAGTGTCAGGGGGAGGTGGTAGACGAGATAGAGGGACGTCTGCCACTCATTCAAAGGAAATGCTACGGCAGCAAGATACACAGCAGCAGTCAGGAAGGGAAACGTGGCGAGCTGAGAATCATCTAAGAGGGACGAGCAGATGGAAATGGAAAAGGGACGATCAGAACTGAGAAAAAGAGCTCAGTGCTGTGGTTGGAGAGGCAGAGTGAGAAAAAAAGAGGGAGCTGGAGGAGGACAAGAGTTTATGAAAGCTAGTTGTATTATTGGCAAAGTAAAACGCTGTCTGCCAATAAATTACCCAGACTCCTCTGGGATTACTGATGTAATTATTTGAACCAGGGTTCTCATTAGAATGTGCAGAGGTGTGGAAGGCCTGCGGAACAAAATGGAAGACGGTTTAGCTACTGGAAATGAACTGGCTGCTCTGGAATCTATAATTGATACGAGACACAGATACCTTTGATGGGAACAAAAGGGAAGAACCAGAACCAGGAGCTTCCTCGCCACCTCTAACTTTTTTTTCTCTCTCGAACAAGAATGAAAGGAGAGACTGAAGGGAAGAGTGAGGATGGAAATAAGGAAGCAGGATCCACTGGTCACAGATAAGGTTTTATTCAATCAGTGAATAATCTCAGAACCAGCAGAATCCCTGAAGACAGAAAGTTTCTTTATATTTTTAGACTCGTCTCCAGGAATAACAGTCAAATCTTTGCAGCTGTTGGGTGTTCATTTTAAATTTGTACAGTTTAAAAAATGTAATAGTCCCCAGCAATAATGACAAAACACCATATGAACACTTTCATTCCAAAATACGATACATCCATTTAAAAGGAGACCTGAACCTTATAGCCATCTATTATAGTTGAAATATGGACGATCCAGCCAATAAAAATGTTAGTTACTAACAATCCTGTAAAAGTACTTCCACAATCTGCTTTCAACTTCCTGCTGTCAGTCATCCCTTTTTCAAACAGTCAATATCTCAGTTTGGAATAAAACTCTTCATATGCAGATTGTCTGAGTAGCAGAAGTCATTAACTCCGTTAAGCATGCCTCAATAAATAAATCCAGAAATACTATAGCACTTTTTTTTCTTTGAAAAAACACAGAAAACACAGCACAGCTACTGAAGCACAGCATCAAAGTAAGACGTCTAAATGAGGAGAGTCGCACCAAAAAGACGGCTTTTCAAGAAACAGAGAAAAGTTCCTCCCATCTTTTGGGTTTAAGTTGCCTTTATTCATCTCTTGGAACATTTACCTTAATTGACATGAATTATGTCTGTGCTTTAGCTCAAACTAAAACACCAAACTATGACTGACTAACCTTATTGAACGTCTTATCGTTTCATGCCTAAAGGTTCTTTGAAGAGGATTGTGATGATTTATTGTGCCAGCGTTCAACAAAGAACTAGAACTTGTTCTTCTGATCCATTAAAACCAATTAATTAATTGTTATTGTTGAGCAGAGATCAAGAAAAAGGTATAAATATACAAACAGCTTCTAGTGACTGAAAGGAGGAAATTCCTTCAGTAGGTAAGCTTATAGGGCAAAGTCACAGTCCTGGACAGATTCCATGATTGAGACCAGTTTCTGTGTTAAAAATACACTCAAACAGCAAAGCAGAGACGAGATGAAGTCTTTGTAGATAATGTCATGTTTATGATGAGTCATCAAACTGAAAACCTCTTTATTTATTTTATTTAACCTTTATTTAAGCAGGAAAAAGTCTCATTGAGATTTAAAATCTCTTTTCCACTGTTACTGCTCTGTCCCTACAACATCTTGTGTTTGGTGTTCATTCCTGCTAACATCTGGTTCCACTAAGACTTTAATAACTAGTGGAACCTGCACTGACAGTATAGTCAGCACCAGTACGTACAGTAGCACTGTATCTACTGTACTGTACTTTTTGGACTTATCTTTTGTAACTGTAGCACAGAACAGGGGTCACCAAATGGTGGCCCCCGGCCAAATCTGGACCATTTTGGCATAATGGGAAAAAAGATAGATCTATTATTAACTTTTCTCTTTTTTAATGAATGAATTATTGGGTTTTTATTTTTATATTGTTATTATTTATTTGATATTATCAGTAGAAGTTAGGGTTAGAGGCCTCAGACCTCAGCAGGGGAGGAGGGTTGACTTACTGGACATCTTGAGTTTTGGTTGAATACCTCAGGTGTAGAACTTATAGTGTATAAACTTCTGCAGCCAAACCATTCCTGCATTTGTTTGTTATTGTATCAGGTCTAAAAAAGATACTATCTGTAACGTTTTGCTTGCAGCCAGTCACCACAAGCATTCTTCATTTTAATGCAAAATACTGGCTTGATATGACTGTTGTTTATTAAGTATGCATTATCACCCAGTTCTGTGTTACACCTTTTTTGCTAACTTTATTTCAACTCATTATCACAATCCAATTGATTATCACAGACGGGTAACTGTTCTTTTTCTGGAAAGGGCAATACTGTGGCCCATTGCCTAATTCCACCACTGTGTCACAAATGCTATTACTGTGAATAAAATACCCATAATTCAGTGAGAGTAAGAATCATTCATTTCATCTGTGAAAGGGGAAGTATGGATTTTTTTTCATATTTCTGACATAACAAAGATGATCTCTTAAATAGTTTTAGTACTTCACCAATTCGACATACTGCATTTAGAAAAGGGCTGCAAATATATCAAAATCTACTGATTTTGATGTTGAGTATCAATCAGTGGTGTTGGACAGTAAAAGTGAAGGTGCTTTTAGTTTTCTTATGCCGATTGTTTGGGTGGGAGATATCGCCTGTCTGTAAAGTTTTCCTCCATCAGCTGATCTTGTTATCAGACCCTTAACTGACCTAACAGACCAGAATGTTCTCTGTGTCCTTGACCTTATGAAATTTAGAAGGTGCTCTCAGATTGGTCAATTAAATGTTTCCTCTATCCCCTTCTCTTTTTTGTAGTTTACTTTTGTTTTTTTATTAGGCCTCATTCCACCCAAAACAGGCGATGCAACAAAAGCGTCGCTCCTCCCATTCATTTGGCGTGTCTGAAGTGTGTTTCAGCTGCAGCACTGTGAGCCACAGGGGCTGCAACACAAAACACATGATGAGGAATACAACCTCATGTTGCAGTGGCCAATCACATCCAGCGGTGATCAGACTGGCTGTTCAACAGTATTGTTGTTCATGTCATTTACAACTTGTCTCTATGATGTTACTTAGTGCCTCAAACAACAGGAGGAGCCAGGAGGAGAAACACTGCAAACGTCTGCCAATGAAAAAAAGCCTCTCTGGAAGCCAGAAGCTGCAAACTGGGCTCTAACCAGGAGGTCACGGACCAAACCATGAGACTTTCCCAGTTGTGTCCTCCCACACCATAGTACAACCCTGCACTAATTGTAGCATGTGCTGCTTTTGTCTGAATGGGATCTTAAGCTGCAATGCTCATATCCTCCACACCCTGAACACCACATCTTAGATTTAATGTAATCCTAACCCTAAAACGTGTTCCTGGAAAAAGTAACGATCTGCCAAAAAAACCTCAATTCCAGGTCATCAAACACAAGCTGCTGCACTAACATTACTAAATGCAGACACTCAGGAATCACTGTGCACGCTGGCATCTCCCACCACTATCCACAGACAGGGTTTTCTTGGTGAGCAGTCCAGCCACTGTTTTTCTCCAATGCCCATTTAGAAACATTAAGACATCAGCCGGCACACCGACTGCTGATGTGCTGAAGATGTGAGAATAAACTGCAGAGAGCAGGGAGATCCAAGTGTGATGTGGTCTTCTAATGCTAATCACATTCAGACTCTTACTGAGGATGGTCTTATTCAGAAAATAGAGCCAAGAGAGAGAGAAAAAAGGACTTTTTTTTAAACAGCTAAAGGACATAAAGAGATAATAATCACCAAACAGGGCTGAGCAGAAAATCCCATAACAAGCATATATTACTAAGAAATAAAGCAAATGTAACAACAGGAGATTTCAAAGCATAGCAACAAATTTGAAATCTTCAAGAAAACAGTTTTTTTTCTTTACATTGACAGAGAACATTTACAGAGACCAGTTACAGTACATGTAATTACAGCTCAGCTCCTCTTGTAAAAGGCCAAAATGTTCCAATCTCTCCCACTAACAACATGAGGGAGGGTCCTGGAGACCACTGCCGCTGCTCTGAAAGAGTCTGCAGGACTGTCCGGAAGCAGCGTTAGCATGTAGCACCTATGATAACCTGCGGTCCTTTCCAAGTCCAAAGAGCCCGACCTCCCAGAAAAACTCTCAGAATGAAAGATGGAGGGAAGGAAAATAGGAGAGAAATTAAAAAATGTTCTGCCTGTGGTTTGAGGGCTGTGATGAGGCCCTTGAACGCAGCGTCAACACGTTGACCTCTTGCTGCTCTCTCACATACACACATACTATGAAACACAGTCCAGCATGCTCCGGGTCTGCAGACAGAGAGAACAACAGGAACTGAAGGTGGCAGTAATGTTAATGTCGCTGCTGTTGAGTTGTGGCTGAGCCAGGACTCTCTTTCAGATGCATTGTGGGGTTTCACAAAAGCCCCGTCAGATTGTCAGCGCAGTAAAAGAGGGCAGAGAAATGACCATTCGTCTGCATTTAAAAGCGTCTCTCTGCTCATCCATTGGTCTGATTTTACACTCATAGTTGAGATGAAGAAATGATGGCACACAACAAAACATTAACAGCATGAGGGAGAGTCCATCCCTCACGTCGTCCGTTCCATCTGGAGGCATGTGCCTGACTTCAAACATCCACTCTGCCCTCTGATTTCACCTGCCTCTCCTGGCTCCTTTCTCCTGATTGGTGGTAGGTGTTTGGGGGCGGGCTTCCTCTAGTCATGTGGACCTGGGGTTTGGAAGGTCGATGACAACGGGGCAGGAAGTTGACGGTGCAGGCTGAGGCGTTGACGAAGGTTGTGGTGCCGTCGATCATCATGCCGTAACCTGGGGAGCAGAGAGAAAAGGTGAACTCCTGAGCACCATCAGCACCATCAGCACAAAATAAAAAGTTGCACCATGTGTCCAATATTCACATGGTGGCTAACGGCTAATAAGCTCAACAGTGATATCATATTTTTTTTATATTCCTGTTAAATTCCCTTTCTGTTAACATGGTTCAGGTCCATCCTAGGATGCGGGGCGATCTTTCTGGTGAAGACTGGGGGGTCAGTGTCTGTACTGCTCTCTTCTGCTGTCTGTGTCTTGCTTCGTTAACACGCCACACCTTTCTCTGAGCTCTTCTTTCCCTGTCACCTACATCTCCTACTCTCTTCCTCTTTTGGGTCAGGATGTCATGGACATAGTCCTGATGCTGTATGCCAAGTAATAGGCTCTGCATCTCTCCACTGCCTGTACTATCTTTGCTTGCCTCGCCTTACCTGACAAAAGGAAAAACACAATATAAAAAGAAAAACACCAAGTTTTTACTGCTTACTATTGAAATGTTGCTTCCCCTAAAGGGATTTGAATTCTCCATAAATATTCCCCAAAACATGATTAAATCATCAAATGAAATCAGATGAAGCACTGGAGTCTGCTGTCAATCAGACGAGTTAAAACACACCCAGAGGTAATCTATTGAACATGCAAATGACAAACAGCATAGTTCTAAGAGCTTAGTATCCGAACACATCTCTGTCCTTTTTAAATCAGCGATGAGCAAATGTGTGACACTAACACCACTACAGTTCAATCTCTGCTCAAAAGGCACTTTGGACCATCGTCTCTTCCAGATGACACATGTAGAAGTGTTACCATTTGGTTGAGCATAAGTAGTCCAAAGTACTACTGTTTAACTTTGCACTATTAGTGACTTTTTAAGTGTGGGTGCTACTTTCATTATCCTTTGGAACAGAACTCTGTATGTCTGTGTTGCTGCTTTCACATTTGGAATACATGAATACGAAACACGGTGGATGTTTTTTTTGTTTTTTTCCTTTCTGAATTCCTCTCACATTAATGAAGAGAGCCCATTTCTCTTTTAAAATCTGATCTACTTCCTAATCTGGTTCTCTCTGATGGGGGGGCCGCTGCTCCAGGGGGGAGCTCTGACCTGATAACCCCAAAAATAAGGCAGTCCTGGGTCCAGGGAGATGGCCTCTGTGCCCTCTCTGGTCTGAAAGAAATGCTGATGGGGATGTAGCAGCTCAGCTACACTCTAATGTACACCTTAATCGCTTTCTTCAGGAGGACTTTGGTAATGTGTTTCCATATTCTCAGCGGTTGCACAATAGGAATTGAATTAAAAGTCAATTGAATTAACTGAGAATTCAGTTTAACAAAAAATAATGCTGCGATCTAACAACCCTGTCTCCTACAAACTATTTTTCTATGGGACTAATTTGCAACAGCACAACGCAAAAAGGAAATATAATGGCTGCATGCACTGTAAATCTTTGGACTGTAAATTTACTGTAATTCACTGGCAGCAGCTTCACCTGCAAAGTACTTTATTTTTAACAGTGTCTCAATACAAGAAATACATATACAGTTTATTACTGTATTGTTGGAAATTTACAATAAAATACTGGTCACAATTTAGTCAGTAAATGACTATATTTACAATATGTAAATTGTATTTTAATCTACATTATGATCCTACATTTAATAATAAAGAATATTACTGTCATGGATTCATGAATACTTGTATAGTGCTGCAGCCGCTCCTATTAAGCTGCTACTACTATTACTACTAAAACTACTATTACTGCTACTATTACTACTAATAATAATGTTATAAGAAAATAATAACATATACTTTGACAAGGCTAAGAGTATGCTATTTCCAAACATTTGAACATAGCAGGGAGAATAAAAAATATAACATTTTAGTTCCCAAACCTTTCTTTCACCTTCCCATGATGCTCTGCTGTTTACAGGTACATTCCTGTAAATAATGGCATTCTCTTAAAGTGCTGTAATCATGTATTATTTCTCCAAGGTGACATTACAGTTTATAGCATGTCCCTGTATGAATACTCCATGAGGCCCATGGGAGCCTGTCTTTAGCGCCTCTTAACTCTGTGAGGAGAAATTAGAGAATCAGTGCTTTCAAATGAGCCCCTGGTTGAGTCTGTGGGTCCTATATGTGGGTCCACATATATTTCCATCGATAAACTATGGAAGAATTCTGACTTCAAGACTTAAATTCAGAATTCTAAAAAGAAAAGCATGTGGCCCTAATCAGCTTCCGTAACGTAAAGATTTGGATAGTCTCACCTTTTGCCTTTGTGCATTGCTCAACCCACACCGTTTGTATATCCATCACTTGTCATTCACCATCTTTGCTGGTGATGTCTACAGTCACATGTCTCAATTGGGCACTCCTATTGGCTCTAGTGGATGCCATCACAGCCAATCAGATTGTCTGATTCAGAAGCTTGGCTGTGTTTACCGGTGAATTGGAGAAATACAGAGCTCAAAGCAGGGAAGTCTCTGCTTCCAGACATGTCAGATGTTCCTGTGTGTCATTATAGACAGGATCTATCATCATATCTAATGTTTAGATATACTTTGGTAGTATAGACAGAAATCGTCCACGGACACAGCCCATAATAATGAGCATTACTCAGAACAGATAAAGCTAGAAACTTCAAAACACTTCTAGCACATCTCAAACAAATATGTGCAACTTTCTGAGTTGATATTTTCTTTCGTTCTTATGGTTACAGAGATTTCATCAATAAAATAAATAAGAATTCAAGGTCTGTGTTTTGTGTTTGTTTTATGGTCTGATATCCCCTATTGAGGTGTTTATTGAGTGACATATATAGGTAGCTGAGGTTGTGCTGAAACTGAATCTGTGAAGTATTTGATGATACTGTAAAAATGACAACTTTATAAGGCAAAACATAAAGATATGCAAAAACACAGAAGCCTTAATGTGCTTCTCAAAGGGTTAATACAGCAGAATGCTGCTCAGATTTCACTGTAAAGTTGTACAGTGCAGTGTTCATTTGACTAAATCAAACACTGCATTTATCTGCACACTACAACACAACATTAATCATTAAAATATGTGATTTTAATTACATGAAATCTGTTTTTCTTGTAGTCTTTTCTTGCATTTTTTCCATTTGACATCAAAAAGGATGCGAACTGTCGATATTCTTAAAAATGCTTCATCAGATGAAAACGAAAAACACATAACTGGTCATGTCATTTAAAAATGATGAAACTATTGTTAATGTTCTGTATGAAAACCAAAAACCACATGTGCTTTGGATGACATAGACTGTCCTACGCGCCTCTATTGTACCTGCAGGACTGTGTGTATGTTGAAGTGATTCACATTCACATGCATGTACCTTCATCAATGTGTCCGAACACGTGTAACTTGGGTTGGACTCTCCTCTGGACTGTGTTGAGCAGCTCCATGCACCCGACACGCTGCATCTTCTTTGGGACCCAGTCTAGGAAACCTGCACAGGAGAGGCAGTGAAGAGCAGAGTGATGCCTTTAAATTGAACCTGTGTGCCCTGAAATGAAAACATGACAAAAACAGACTAAATGACTGTTTTTTCTGTTTTCATGATCAAAGGAGCATGAAGCACAGTAAAAGACGCATCTGCAGGGACATGTCTTCACAACTTAAGTGTTACCATCCAATGGTTCAATTAAAATGTGCTTAAATGCAGTGTTATTCATGTCACATGTCTTCTTTTATGCTCCTGTTTTTCATGTTTACATCAGATTTGTCTGCTAGATGTAAAACAAAAATGACTGGGAACAAAACAATTAGCAGTTAAATCATTTCTGCACAAACTGGCAGTTATACAGTAATGATTCTCATTTCGGTAATGCATCTAATGGCAACCGTGTGATGTTTGCTGGTGTTAGGTTGATTTTCTGTGTGTCTCCCTGAAGGTTATAAATTTCATCTGTCTTCAAAAAGCAATACATCACACTTTAGAACCAAGCTGTCCATTTCAGACTCCTTGTCTAATGGGAAACAGCGCATCGCCGCACAAAAAAGAAATGACTCTTAGAAAGCAGCTGTAGAAAATAAAGATCAATCACAGACACACACAGATGCAGGCTTCACAGTGTGTGTGTGTGACAAGGATGAAGCATGGAGTGTGTATGATGTAGTGGCTGCTCGGTGAGAAGGGATGCTGCTGATGCTGAGTCAATAAAAGCATCAAGTCAGGAAAATAAAATGACTGAGACTCCATCTTTCCTGCCGTCTGTCGCTCTGCCCAGACCGGAATGAGAAAGGAAGCATAAAGGAGAAGACAAAAATAAAGTGAAGGGAACAAAATGTTTCATTTGTGTTTGTTGAAATGTGGGCCTGGGAGTCCTGGAGGAGAACTTCAGTGGCTCGGTAAAAAGAAATAAAACACATCTTTGTGGAAAAAATGAAGATGCATGATTTTTTTTCACTTTCTTTATAGACAGATGTGCATAAAACTCTGACCAGAGATAGGCATAGGGGGTGGAAACAGGAACAACTGATTCCCTACAGTCAGAGATGGATCTAAGATCTGAGTGTTCAGGGTGGAAGAATATAAAGAAGAAGGAATGTAACTTTGATGAGCTTGATACCAATGATCATTTAAAATCATATGAAGTAAGTCATGGCAGAGGTCTGTCCTCATGTGTCGTACCTTCCTACGATGTAGAGTGGCACTTGGACAAATAGATGTTGTCGCTGAGGCTGCTCCTCTGGGCTCAGGGGCAGACAGAGGGACCTTGTCGGTGGGACCCCCTGCTTCTGTGCTGGGTTTCCTGCCCAGGACACCAAAACGCTTCAGAAACTCTCTGTACTGCAGCTTCTTCTGCTCTTTAACTGGCATCTGACTCCACACACACTCAAACTGAGAAGCAAGAGGAAACACACACATAATAATCCTCCTCACTGGGAGGTGAATACCCCAGAGAGAATTACACAGTGTGGGAACTGTTGTTTTTTCTCATGCAGTCAATGATTATCAGCAAAAATAAATTAGATTTTGATAAGAATAATTAAAGAAAATGCACCAGGCTCAAAAGAATAAACCTGGCAAACATACTATAATTCATCTTCTCATTTGTAAGCGTGGACTGAGGCCAGTATGTGTTGTTTCAGCTTGAAAGCAGCAGAGAGCTGTTGGAAATGTGATTGTTCCCTTGAATGTCTGCTCTTTGAATTCTCTGAATAGAAGTGACTAGAACAGAAGCGGTGGTAAACACATTCACTGGCTTCACCTGATCATTGGTGAGTCAAAGGCTGTGGCGATCACAAAGCTGTCTGAACTGCTCCTTAGAGACTGTAGCGCTGTGGGAGGGCTCCAAGTCCATCAGCTGTTTGGTGACTTCATACAAGTGGCCTGAAAGCACTTCCTGGATCTGGTGCAGATGCCCTGTGATGTCAGAGGCCTTTGTCTGGATGTGGGATCTGGTTTTAGTCCGACTCAGGCACCTGTCTGCTGACACCTGCAGCAGTATGAACAGAAGCAGGAGCTGCATTAAGGATTAAGGCAGTCGGTGGACAACTTTAGAACAAGATGGATGTCAAGCTCATGTCTGCTGACGTGGTTAGCCTAGTTTAGCGTAACAACGCTCAAGATCCAGAGACCAACAAGAAGTAGGAACTAACTGACTTCCTACGATGCCTCATGTTACCTGTGACGGGTTTCAAACATTTGCACTTGAACCCAAATAGAAAACAGATTCATACACAACACAAAATATACTTTATGGTGTCATTTCATCCAAACTTAGTGGATCGTGAAAGTCAGTAGGCTTTACCCTCTGGGGGGACAGAAGGAGGTGATGAGCTGAAAGACAAACTGATGGCAGAGAAAAATGAAGCGTGTTGCTGAAAAGCTTCACCTTGTACAGATTAGGTGCTGAGGCAGTGACTAGTTCTTGCATCCTAGCCAGAGCCAAGACTGGGCTGAGGCTGGCCAGAGACTCTATCTGATGCACAACATCAGGGGTTGCAGGAGGACGTTCCAGCTTCTGTGCTGTCTGCTCAAACGCAGACAGGAAATCCATGGAAGATAACCTCTTACAGCTTTCATCCATGGAAACATTGAGCCTTAAGAAAGAGAGGTGCTACACAAGATGTGTTTTTAGTTGTCAGAAAATGTTGGTATGGACATCTTTTGAGTGACATCTTGGATGGATTGCCAGTAATTTTGGTGCAGATATTCAATGTCTCCACATAATGTACTCTAGTACAATAACAGCTCCAAACTCTTTTTTTCAGTGTGGTTTTTGTTTCTCCATATGGGAGTAGAAGGAGTTGAGCTGACCTGCGCAGGTATTTTAGAAGTTGCTCTGTCTGGACGGAGCAGTTAAACGTTTGTAAGAGGCTCAGCAGCTGCTCCACCGTCACTGTGCCATCTCCCCTCGTCTCCAGGTGAGTCAGGGAGTCACTCAGTCCCTCAAAGTTCTCCTGCAGAGTCTGCCTGTGGACAGAACATCATAAGAACATGAGAGTTGTACCGCTCTGCTCTGGTTCTCATCAGACAAGCTTTGGCCTAACTTTAATCAGAAACATTTGAAAACTCATGCAGATTCTGAAATGTCATCTCCTCGAGTCCAACAATTAATAAACATCTAAAGAGAAAATGTTCCCACACTGCAAAATTAGAATAACAACAAATAAGAAATAAATATTGTATTAGACAAACACTTACTTACACATACTTGTCTGTTCTTCTTTCTGCATTGTGTGTTATCGTTAAACTTTAAATTTAAGCACACAATTACACTAACAAAGGCTGTGGAATCAGCTGAGAGGTGGGATATACCCTTGACTGGTTGCGATGTAAATTCCACACAGAATGGCCCCAGTAGGCAGGTGGGTTTTAACTCACACCCTACTTAGTGTGAGGCGATATTTCAAACAGTGATCGTAATCTAGCATCCAACGCTACTACCATCTTCTTGAAAGGCTAAAGCTAGATACCCTGGAATGTACTCCAGCTTTTCCAGAAAGTCACAGACTGCTACACATCCCTGCCTCTCTGGGTCATACCTGTCAGAAAGAAGTTAAACCTGTGGCTGGCACCAGCAGAAACACCTCGGTGTATGCTGGGGTGACTGGGATGTCCCAACTGGGAGTCTCTTACCTCAACCAAAGCTGGTCAAACTCATCAGATCTCATGGGAAGAGCATAAGTGTAGAGGAGTTCTCTCAAGCTCTTTTTGTGGATCCGACTGTGGCCATCTGAGTCAAACTGGCACAACACCTGATATGAGATGGACAAACAGGTTCAGATGGTTGCATAATGCAGAAATCATTCTGGTACATGTATTATGTACATTTTGCTGACCTTTGACATGTCTGCCCACTTGTAGCGTGCTTCACGGGCCAGGAGTTCATGGAGCTGCTCTTGTCTGTCGTAACATACAGAAACTTAAAACGCGCTGAAGAGCCAACTCTCCTCAAAATGAAACATCAGAAACATCTGTAATATCAGACTCACACAGTAGCTGTTTGTGTCCTTTGTTTGTGTTTGCCATTATGTTCAATGATATCAACAAATTCTGCATACTTGAGGTTTCCTCCGGGATGCAGGCCAATCAGATCCAGCAGCCGCTGGTACTCCACCTCCCTGCAGAAGAGTCCCAGGCTGGTGTAGAGCACTTTGAAATCATGGCAGTCGACCACACCTTTACGCTTCCTGTCCATCAGGCGGAATGCAGTCAGGTTGTCCTGATGGAAAGAGACAGTGTTAGCAGACATTTATTGATTAAATAGTTGAATGTACTGTGGTGATTTTTTGTAATTACTCTCCAGTAAAGCTAATTCCCATGCCCCAAGTGTTATGCAAGTCAAATAACAAACAGACAACCCTGGTAATGTACAGTTATATTAGTATTAAAATATGCTGCTTCAATAGACCAGCTCCACAGAGCTGTCTCAGCGCCGTCTCTCTGCTCTGCTCATTGCTGTCTTCAGCAGATTTGGTCCTGTACATCAAATTATAGTATGAACCTACTCCTACATTATCTTTTTTTTCCTCTAGTAAAATAAAATATAGCAGATGACTAGCTTTCGATTGAAATAACACAAATTAGTGGAAAAATAAATCCCTAAATTGACTACATAATATACAGGTTATTAGACCGTCAGCTAAAGCCAAATTACAACAGTTCCCCCAACACTGTTAGTAAATGACTAATATAAGGAAACAACCTAACTTGTAAACTGTATAGTTTAATTCAATTCGTTTGGATTTAGCTACAGTGGTAAAGTAAACGTGCCTGTTCAAAGGCTAGCTCCATAACGCATTTTATTCCTTTACTTTTCAAATTTAGAATGTACCTGAGACGGTGACGGACAAGGTTGGA
This sequence comes from Chaunax sp. Z400, assembly GCA_037577475.1. Taxonomy (NCBI): domain Eukaryota; kingdom Metazoa; phylum Chordata; class Actinopteri; order Lophiiformes; family Chaunacidae; genus Chaunax; species Chaunax sp. Z400. The sequence continues at coordinate 26,625,374 of CM075195.1, forward strand.
GGAAAGGTTCTGCCATTTGGATCCTATCTTCTGGGCGTCGACTCAAAAGGTCAGTTTTTCTATCCTTGACTCTAAGTGTCAGGACTGCAGCTTATATCACTGTGGCTCATGACTTAAACTAATGTGGTCCATGATATATGATCAAACTTTGTTCAGTTTATGTGAAGGTGATGTGTGATAAATTTACGAACCTTTTATTGGAGACACACAGCAGAGGTTCTTTGAGTGATGGTTCCCTCCTCTGAATGTTCATGGTGAAGATAGTGGTTCAGATAATGATGGAGACGTTCCTCTCATATGAATCTGTGCTTCTTTGACAGGTGCTGATATTGATGTTGTCTGCGTGGGACCAGGATTTTTGGAGAGGGAGGAGTTCTTCACCTCTTTCTTTCAAAAGCTTCAAGCCCAGAAGGAGGTCACCGACATACGGGTGAGCCATATGAGTGGTTCATTATATATCATACTATGTTCTTCATACTAGTTAAAGGACATTTATCTCTCTGGTGCACATGACTGACCATGTTTGTGTCTTTAGGCCATCAAAGAGGCGTTCGTCCCAGTCGTTAAGATGAGCTTCGATGGGATTGAGGTAAGATAACTAGAGAAACCAGTAACAACTCTCCTGTCTGCAGAATGCTGCATTAAAGTTTGTGCTGCATGTGTTTTAATGATGGTTTCTGTGCTCCCGTTACTTTCTAGATGGACGTAATCTATGCCAAGCTGGAACACAGGAGCATCCCAGACCGTATGAATGTCCTCAACAATCAGCTACTGAAGGACATCGACAAACAGTCTGCCAGGAGTCTCAATGGTAAGCATCAGATTAAAGAACACAACTGCAGTATTAGTATTTGACAGCTGTACTCGTCAGGAATGTTTTTGTGATGTATGAACATTTTGTGTATCTTTTCGCTGTGACTCTCTGTATTCATCTTTGTCTCCTTCTGTTTCTTAGGCTACAGAGTGACAGCAGAGATCCTCCAGCTTGTTCCCAATGCTGACACCTTTAGGCTGGTCGTGAGAGCCATCAAGCTGTGGGCCAAACGTAAGTGGAACACACACAACTAGTTAAGCTTACCAGTCACTCAAGAAACTGCTGGATGGATATTTTGAACCTGTCCCTTCATTAACTGATAGTACACAAAAAATGTCTGACTGCTCTGTGACCTTCAGTAAAAACAGGTCTGCATGTCACTGTTACTGTTAGGTCACATTGTGAACTAGAGATCTGAATGGTTTTTCTCATCCTCTTCAGGACGCAACATTTACTCCAACATGCTGGGCTTCTTGGGCGGAGTGTCATGGGCTATACTGATGGCCAGAATCTGCCAGGTGTACACGAACGCCACAGCATCGACCCTGGTCATCAAGTTCTTTAAGGTCTACGCCATGTGGTGAGTTGATATTGGATTAGTTTTAATAAAAGTCACCTGACTCTGAGATCCACCATAGTCAGAGTCACATTAATTGATCTCAGTCTAGTTAATGCCCATTGGGGCTTTGCTCTCTATGTACAGACTGTAATTTCATTTAACAGGATGCATTATCATGTAATACACATTGTGTATGGAGTCCTGATTTGTTATCTTCCTCTCTGAGAATGTAGCTGCATGTGAAGGCTTTGTAAAAGTGTTAAATGAGGATCAGCTGATGTGAAAATCTTGTGTTTTGTGTCAGGGACTGGCCAATCCCGATTCGTCTGCAGACAGTAGAGGACCTTAGCTTCAACCTCCCGTTCTGGAATCCAGCGGTAAGGCATCAGCCAGATTTCTGTCAGGATTTTAGGCTACAAATATAAAATCATATCAGTCAGTATCACATTAGATCCGAAGCACAGGGAAGCTGAAAATGTTGTCTTCTTGTGAATTTCCAGTTGAGTCGAGCTGACTGGCGCCACCTCATGCCCATCATCACCTCAGCATACCCACAGCAGAACACCAGTGTGAACGTGTCTCTCTCCACATTCCACATCATCGTGGAGGAGATCAGTCGGGGTACGTATTCACCAAACGCTCGCAGTGCTGCCTGCATAGTGGGCCAATAACAGATAGATGGATTCTAGTTTGGAAACAAAGCTGGTCTCTGTTTGTCTCAGACTTTAACAAGCTTTCCTGTCCTCGTTCACAGGCCATGCCATCGCTCAGGAGATTGAGGAGAACAAAGCGGAGTGGTCTAAACTGTTTGGAAAGCCAGAGTTTTTTGACAAGTACAAGTAAGTGTTCAGGTGGACAAAGATGAAAATGTGGATTGTCTCACACAGAATACACTAACATGCACAGCACTTTGTGAAATATGATCATTTCACCCAGTTTCTATTAGTGATGGGTCGGTCACGCCTGAGTCGGCTCAAACAGCTTCTTCACTAGTTTCTATGTAATTGTTGATCATTTTGATATTTTGAACATACAGCTGCCACTAAATACTTCAATTATTTAATCAATCTTTATATGTGATGTATACAGGTGTTGTCTTATAAAACAGATTAGTCATGTTTAAAGTTCATAATATGATGAAGACTGGTATCCATCTTTGTTGAGTAATGTTCTTGTGCTGTAGCTTGACCTGCTTTAAATATTGATAGAAATTCCTACAAATATGACTATTGTTAAAACAGGATTTATGATTCCTGCAGTTAGATTCCAGCCTGTATACAAAGCTGTTCTGTCTTCTTGTGTCTAGGCATTACATTCTGCTGAGAGCATCGTCGGCTTCAGAGAGGCAGCATCTTGAATGGTGAGTCCAGAAAATGAGAAGTCTCAGGACAACTGGAACCAATGCCTGTGGTCCACTTTGAGGGAGTTTAGTATTTTATTTCCACCTACTATACTGTTTTCCTCTTTCTGACAGCTGTATTTTGTTCACTTTGTCAGGGTCAACATGGTGGAGTCTAAGATCAGACTGCTGGTGGGGGATCTGGAAAGACACATGAACATCACCCAGGCCCATGTGAACCTAGAGTCCTCCACTGCACCCACTGACAAGTAAGGACTCACCATTTAATGGTTGTGTTTGAATTTTGGCAGGAAGTTCCCTCCAGAGAAAATAGTTCATTTCTAAACTTTTTCTGTTAAGTGGTTACTGTGTTTTGTTCTGATGCTACATATTAACTGTCAGTAACTTTGCAGTAAAAAGTATTAAAAACAGTCTTGTTGTTTTGGTGATTCAATGTGTTTTACTTGTCACCTCATTGGCCTGTATTTCTGTTTCAGAGAGGGATTGAGCACAGTGTGGCAGATTGGGCTGCTGTTTGATATGCAGGCACATAAACATATCACAGTAGACCTGACCACCATCCTCCAGGCCTTCACCAACAAGGGTATGTTTGCTTTTTACTTTCTTTGACTCGGATCAAATAAAACAATGCTCTACGACTTTATAAATCATACTTGTATTTTGTGTTGTTGCAGTCTACAGTCTGGCAGACAGCTGTGGGGTCTATGAAGAGGGAATGACCGTCTCAGCCATAGGCCTCACAAAGATGGCAGATCTGAGCTGGGAGGTAGCCGACGGTGACTACAGAAGTGTTTTCACCGTTGCAGCAGAGCCCACAGTGAGCCAACCAGCCCTACTGAATGAGAGAGCAGCTGTCAGCCCAGGTCAACCTGCCATCAAGGGAAAAGACTCGTCTGACCACGAGAGCCCAGCTACAAGACTGGAAGCTGACACGGTACGCCAAACCATTCAATGCTCTGTTGATGAGAAAATGTATTGGTTTTAATAGTTTCTGTGAATCTAAAGTCTGAAATGTTAGTGCTGTCATATTAGGAAGGAAGTGTTTCATATTTTGGGAATACACTTCATAACCTTATGGCCTAGAATTAGAAGATTGATTCATCTCTCATGTCTGTGTAGTTAGCTTAGCTTATCTCCTAATATATGACTTTATTTCATCTGTATACAAATTGAAGTGTGAAAGTGACACGTTGTAGTTTTACTGAGGGTTATGTGCCAGACTATTTCTTGGTTGGGTGCAGTTACTTCCTGGAGTCTCCACTGAATGCCTGAGAAATTCACAATTCTGACAAAAAAACTGAAAGTTTCTGTGGCTGACCAAGAGATAGTCTGGTATATAATCTACGTAAAACCCAAACAAGACATTTTGACACTTGTGTTTTTGTACAGATTATAGACTTTTGTATGGATTACCCTTGGACCATTCCTGCTGGCAGCTTCACTTGCTTCCAGTCTTTGTGCTAAGCAAAAATAACAGTCTGTTGGCAGTAGCTTCATATTTATCACAAACACATGAGTGGTATCAATCGTCTAACCCTAGGCAAGAAAGTAAATAAATAGTAAATTTCCTACTTTGTTAACTTGGCTAATAATTGTTGTAAGATGTATATAAAAATAAACTGCACCAAGAAGCTCTTGCTTAAGTTGTTATATAATAACATAAAATAAGGTTTTCTTTGTTCTGAACAGAAACCGGTGACAGTGACAGAGGGCTCAAGTGGTCAATCATCCATCGATAGACGACACGTCACACCGCCCAGGAGTCAACAGACAGCAAAGAGGCGTCTTCCTCCTGATTCAGCTTCACCTTCACCGAAGAAGCTGAAAGTCAGCGAGGAACCAGTTCAGGAGACTGAAGACACCTCATCTGAAGAATCCTCCGCAGGTGTCTCTCTCAGCCAGAGCCCGTCTCCCACTGTGAGCTCAAAAAGCACTGGGAGACCTGGTGCTACTGGGCATGAGACACCAGGCCAGAAAGAAAAACTTGAGCTGGTATGCTAAACTATCTTCTAAGGTGTTCTATTAAGTTAACATACACTGTTAAACTGATGTAAAGATCTTCCTATTCTGGGACTGACCTCACCGTCTCTTCCTTCCCTTTCAGAGTATGCCCACGGTTGAGCTGTCAGATTCGCCCTCCTGCAACATCAAGACCGTCGCTAGTGTGAAACGGGCCATTAAGCTCCATCTACGTCGTCAGGTACAGCACAGAATACAGAATAGAATCCTCTAAGTTCTCTCTAGCTGCACACACGTCTGCTTTCCTACCATTCCTACCCAAAAGATGTCACATGCTTCTCCATGAACCTGTAAGGTTTACAACCCTGTTTTTCTTCTCTCTTTTTCAACAGATATAAATGCTGCCGTGGCACCGAGTGATGTAGCCGAGAGGACGACCTCCATCCAGATATCCTTTGGTATTGTATATAAATGTTCCCTCCTTCTCTCCCTCTCTCTCTCTCTCTCACCCCAACCGGTCAAAGCAGAGGGCCGTCCACCATGAGTCTCGGATCTGCTCGATGTTTCTACCTTTTTAAAAAAGGTAGTTTTTCGTCACCACAGTCGCCTAGTGCTTGCTCATGGTGAATTTGTTGGATCTTTTTAGAATAATGAGGTTGTCTAGACCTGCTCTTTTTTTATATAACTTTAGTTGTGATTTGGCGCTATTCAGATAAATTGAATTGAATTATATAATTGTGTACATAATGTAAATAAAAACAAGATAAAAACATAATGATGAATCCTGTCATTCTCCGTCTTTAAAATAAGGGGCACCTTCTGTGTTGTGTTAGCTTGCAGTAAGTGATTTTACCTAATCTGCAACATATACATATGGAGGTGTAAGAAAAGATGACCTGGAAGTCAGTCTGTCAGTACTGACCAATAACAGAGTAAAGCCTTAATACAATATTTACAGGTTCTTATGTCTCTGCTCAAAACGTACTTTGGAAAGGAGAAATTTGTGTCTGGCCTGAATTTAAAAGTTGAATTGATCAGAAAGCTAATGTAACCATACTTTAACCATTTCCCCATCTTAACAGGGCCCAGGTGCCGACTTTAGCAATATGCAAGGTTGGCATCTGTTGTAGCACCAAGCTCCAATAATATGATACTATCATCCATAAAAAATATGTCTGTATGGCTTATAGTAAGTAATCAGTCAGGAAATTCATTATTTGATCACCTTCCCCACCAAACAAATGGACTGGACATCAAGAAATAATATATAGAATTAATATTATATTAATAATGCAATCCTGTACTATTTCTAAGCAAAAACTGTAAAGTGTCAGAAAAGGGGCTTTGAGTTTTGGGAAAACTATTGTGTGGACAATTCTGTTTTTATTATTGTCCATTGTGGATTAAGCCCCGATTTGTTAGGAGGTAACATCTGGAATAAGTTCTCTTACTGCATATTTGGTAATGGCAGGTTTAATGACAAGAGCAGCAGTTTGTCAGGCTCTATGATGAATGCACATGAGTGTAAATGTAAAGGAGAAGAGACAGACACACACAAAGAAGTGATGCAGGGAAATACGTTGTCAGTATTTGTCTCTTAGCTGTAATATTTCTTATACTACAGTTATAACATGAAAAAGGTTTCCTCTGATATCTTGGTTGTCTTTGACTCATCCAAACGTGTAGTTGTATTGTGCTATGAGTGTGTATGTGTGGTAGTGATGTGTAGCCTACTGTGTGTGTTTATGAAAGAGCTCCTGACTCAGCTGTGCTTTTTATGTCAAACCAATCACAATCCTTCGAGAGGAGCATCTTCAAACACAAATCCAAATCTCCTAAATCACTGAGACAAACAACTGTTTCTATAAAAGTAGCCACAGCTTTTTTTTTTTAGTCAACATTACCTGCAAATATAAATTGACCAGAAACAGCTTGTTGTTTCTTGTTTTTATTTGTCTGTGACACAGATTGCATTTTCCCTATGGAATTCATCTTTCCATGCTCCACATGTGTCACACATATGAGTTGATTCTTTGATTTCCAAGCAAGCAATGACATGTCTGCTGCTGCTATATTATCAAATTAACTGTTGAGGAGCACATTGTGTGAGATGGGATCAGCGTTTTCCACTACACATGTAAAAAAAAGACAAAATGTTCCTGCACCCCTCATCCTTCCCCTGGACCCCTAATCCTCTCGTCAATACATTCCTGTTAACTGCATATCTCAGAAAAATTTCAATTTGCCAAAGAAAAAAGAGACATAAATAAAATGCTTGGAATGATCTAAATGGCGAAAGGCACCAAGCCCTCCTGTACCTGGTTGTTGTGAGCAGAACATTTCATGAGAAAAAAGTTTTGGAGTTATGTTACAGAAATCATTCTTATATTCCAAGTCTGTTTTTGTCCCCCAGCACAAATGAAGTGAGGAGGAGGAGGATATGGGAATGGGTTCCATTTGTCTTTCCATCATGTTTCTTTTCTGAAGAATAACTAATTATGATATAGAAAAATTTAATGTTTTTACAAAAACGTTCTACACACAGCAACCAAGTACTGAAGTGGTGCCTTTTACTATTTTGAGGGATTTCTTTCTGTTTCCGTGGTTACAAGTTCTGGAGCAGATCTCAAACAATATTCAATATTAAACTTTATGTACATTTCTCCTATGTAATGGAGAGCTGCCTTTTGATATTTGGGGTATTTTAAGCATTTTAATGTTTGTTTGGCTTTTGAAAATGTAACTTTTACTCAGACATGCAATTGACAAGAATGTAATTAACAGGGAGAACTTAAATAACTTCTCTCTACCTGTCTTTCTTCAATGAAATGCAGTTGTTGCTGGAGTCCTGAGCACTTCATGCTTATTTGATCCTTTGGGATGTTTAATTGTGCAGCCACAGATGTTAGAGAAGTGCTGTGTTCAAGTATTTCTATTATCAATGTTTTAAAATGTGTTTGTTTTCAGTTGAAGTTGAATTTGACTCAGTTTCCCAGCATTTAGTCAGGTGCTAATGTTGCACATAGCAGAAATATTGTTGCTATGATTACTTACATTCTATTGTAACTTAATTGTTGATTGGGACAATGTTTGATGTGTCCTGGTGCATATATTTAACACATACTGTACCTGCCAGTTTACACAATGATGTTTACAGTATCTAAAGCTCTAGCGGTTTCCTCACTGAGCTGCTGACCTGTGTGAGGGGAATGTTCAGTATACTGTGTCAATAAAAGTGTTGTAATCATTTAAACGTGATGTAAGTTATTTATTGTAATATGAAGGAAATCAGGTTACCTTTATTATGAAAGTTGTAGTTGTAAGTTTAATCTAATGGAAGTGAGAACACAAAGTTCTATAAGTGTTAAATTATGTTTGTCCAACTTAAGAAGAGTTAACAAAACTTAAGATTTCAAGTTGTATTTGTGATCAAATATAAATTAATCCACCTTAAGCAGAGTTAACAGAACTTAAAATTTAAAGTTGCTCTGGTGTAAAAATATAAGTTAACTGAACACAAGTTAATAGAACACGTCATATAAAGTTGGACAAAATTTAAAAAGTTAGGAGACAAAATTTAAGAAAGTAAGTTCATTTTTATTTTCTCATTTGCATTAATAGCCATTATATTTGTATATTTTTCACATTTCTGTAAACTCAGAGAAAACAATCGACTCGGTTTGGAGCCATTAAAGTAGAAGTTTCTCCTGGTTCTATAAATCTGAAATTCAGCTCTTGTTCTAAGCAACTTATTCAGGTTATTTCTGACTTGATATATTTCCTTTTTCTATTGGCAGTTACTCCATTCCCCTGCTATTCCTGTTCAAGCCTTT
>CM075195.1:26636398-26676398 GCA_037577475.1 Chaunax sp. Z400
CTAAATAATGATCATTCCACTCAACTGTAGAGAGGCTGGCATTCAAAACAACACACTGATGCATTTACAAGATAAATCTTTTTCAGTATGATTGTTGACATCAGAAATAACACATGTATACTTATTTCCATGCAGCGTAATCCACGGTGCAGAAACTATATTCAACTTGCTCATTTCTAAAGAAGTCTTTAATATTTCCTTCTACATAGTGAAGATGTTTCACCTCAGAGACTGGGCCCATTTCAACCTGAAAGAATTGGCTGTTTCTCATGCACATTGTGGCTACATTCATACAGTTGGTTGTGCTTAACAAGAGATTTACAAATGTTGTTAAAGCTACTTTTCAAAGCCCACTGCTTGAAAAAGCAATGCTTTGACTCAAAGCGCAAACACATATGCCTCACAGTCGGACCAAGTGCCTTAATCTGAGAAGGAAGATGCAGAAGGTAATGCTGCTTATATGATATTTGTATCTGGGAACAGTTGTTTGAAATGTTTTGTTGTGGCAGAAAGTCAAAGAAAGATGAGGAGACTTTAGTTTGCAGTCGAAGGGATCATTTACTGTCAGTTCAACATCATCTTCCAAACATGACACATGACATGATCGACACAATAGTGACTCTGCTGCAGTTTTATACCCATCAATACACATGTCAATACACACGTCACGTTCTTTTTGGTCTGCAATACACACTCATGGTTTACATATCACTCTGGCTCCATGACTGGTCTGCATATCTACCACAGAAGGTTACAACAACATATCTTATAATGTCTTCATTTGTGTGGTTAGAACAACATGTTATTGAAGGATTGAGAGTTCAAACAAGAACTTCTTGAACCATTGTGTCAATACAAGTAAAACTCCCTAAATGTCCCCCCTCTGGGAGTAAACACTCCCCAAAAGACTGCCTTTAAGTTGATGTAATAAACATAAATAATAATAAACATAATAATAAACATAAATAATAACTAAGTAACTATACAGGTTCATTCCATATAAAGATGAAAACCCTGCTTGACTGCATTCATTCTCATTAGCAGGGAAAGTTCTTTATCGTCCTCTTCCCGTTAGAGCGACGGCCTTCTGACATGCAATGAACCTGTATACTCTATGAACATGAACTTATTAACTATAGGACTAAAACTCAAATGAATATGTAAAATGATCCTTTACAATGAATAGTTAGGTAACCTTTAAAAATCATAACAAACAATAACTGCACATTTAAAATGATTAAAATGATTAAGTCAGTAACCCTTAACATGAATATTCAACATAGTCTGAACTGAATTGTACTTGGAACTTTAAATGAAGCTGTAAAATGAATATGGTAATGCAAAATATGATGGACACAGAACTATTTCTATGTCAAAGCAAAAACATATGACATATGGTGATACCACAGAGTCCATGTGTCTCTTTTCCTGAATCCTTTATCCCATAGGAGCATCATCAAAGTCCTCCAGGAAGTTAGGGATAGGGAACAAATCAGGTTGTCGGATCACCAGTTCAGCCATTCTCTCACTTGTCAAATGTTGCTCTATGAAAAGCTTCAGCCTTGACAGAGTTTAGAGAGCAATAATAGGTGAAAACAGAATTCTTACTATCTCTAACAAATGCAGAAGCATTTTTGTGTCATCATTTTCTCCAACTGTGTCAATGAGAAATGGCAGGATCTTTAACAACACCAGCATCTGCCCAGCAGACTGCGTCAGTTTACTGTCATTTGATGACAGTGTATTGATGGATATGGGACAAGGCTTATCCCTCGCATCCACAGGAGAATCAGGGAAACCAACAACTGCACTATTGAATGTGTCCAACTCCACATGTCCTGAAAGCACAAGATGCTTTACAACACATCTGATTTCATTTGGGGCAACACCTTCAGGAATAACATGCATGATGTCTTGTGGGGTTTGATTTATCATATGGAAGTGTGGAAATTCTGTTCATCTGCTTCTCCTGTTTAGACCATGTCTTTTTGAGTGCTCGCCTTTTCAGTGTCACTGCATTGCCTGATATGACTTGCCTTGGTCCTTTCAACAAATAAATCCTCATTAAATTGTTCCTGCATGTCTTCAAAGTTGCATTAGCAGTGCCTGCATTTACTGTAGGCAAACCTGACTCCTTCCTTAAATCCAGCTACTTCATGTTGAGCTTAGAGTGTCTCCACACACAGACATAAGCGCCACATAAACTGTCTTCTCACCATTTGTAGTAAAAACTTTAACACCATTATAAAGCTCAATGAAGTCACGTCTAATCCTTTCATTTCAAATATGTTATTGTGAGGGATCTGGAAACTATCCCCCTCGCCAACCTCCAGGGGCGTGTTTTCATGGAGTGCACACATGAGAATGCAGCCACAGCTTTCCAGCAGGTGCCAATTACCTGGTTAGGCTGCACCAAGTAGGTGCAGAGAGGGGAAGTGAGGAAGAGGACATTAAGTTGGGTTTTTATGTAGTATTTCTTCAGTTTATTATACATTTTGTTTGTCCTGTATTAGACTATAGTATTGATAATATACAGTATATAGAAATGTGAGGGTCAGAATAATTGTAAATATAAGATTCTATATAGTGTGGGAGTTTCTATGGGCCCCCACATTCTGTAATAGTTCTGGGTTAGATGGGGATAGTTGGCAGGTGTGAGAGGAGAGGTGGTTTTGTCTGAGTACGGAGTATCCGGCTCGTTATCTCGTCACCACGCATTAATTATCTTGTGGCCATGCATTATTTTTTATTTTTTTGAAATGTCACCAGAGGGGCTCCGTACTTGGCACTGCCAAACCCGCGAACCATTTCCTGAATCAGTCATGTGGTACGGCCGGCTCTCTGTAGCAGATATTGTAAACAGTGGTTCATTTCTGTGTCGTAATTATTGAGACTAATATTCCCTTTTATTATAAATAGTATAAATAATATATAAATATTGTAAATAGTATTTGTCGATAGAAACAGCTGTATTATCGGCACTTAGCATGAAGCGTAGGGGTGAGCTGCCATTTTTTTTACTCTCTTGTTTTAGGACAGGTAGTTAGGTTTATTGAACATGTTTCTGTTTTCTTTGTTTTCCTATGAGGGTTTAGTTAGCATTGGACAAGAGAGTTAGCTCAGGATTTTGTTTGTTATTTTGGCCTTGGTTCACCTTGAAGTCAAGCTTCATTTGCAAAGACTACATTCACCTCTGTAGCAATTATAGTAAACAGTGGTTCACTTCTGGTAGGAATCATTGAGGCTAATATTCCCTTTTATATAACAAATATTGTAAATAGTATTTGTCAACGGAAACAGCTGTGTTTTCAGCACTTAGCATGAAGCGTAGGGGTGAGCTGACAATTTTTTTACTCTCTTGTTTTAGGACAGGTAGTTAGGTTTAGTGAACATGTTTCTGTTTCCTTTCTTTTCCTATGAGGGTTTAGTTAGCATTGGACAAGAGACTTAGCTCAGGATTTTGTTTGTTATTTTGGCCTTGGTTCTCCCTGAAGTCAAGCTTCATTTGCAAAGACTACATTCACCTCTGTAGCAATTATTGTAAACAGTGGTTCATTTCTGTGTAATAATTATTTTAAATATTAATCCTTTCTATATGACAAATATTGTATATCGTATTTGTAGAAAATTTAATTTCAATCTGACGCGAAATAATTAGTTAATTACATGCATGTGTAAACACAAGACAGTGTTACTGCAATTATTGAAGCACTGAGAGGAACGTTCATGTGATCATGATGTCATTTAGATGAGTCATTTTTTTAATCAGTCCTATTGATATGGGAAACTCAAATAAAGGCTTATATTATTATTATATAGTTATTATATTAAATACTGGTAGTATCTATACTAAAAGGATCTGCCCACCCCTAATGATTGTGTGACATGATGTCTTATTACCATAGACTATTTGTGGTGAACACCTGTAGTTTTAATCAGAATATGTGATGGGAGGACAAACACTCTCCGAAAAGTGTCAAAGTCTGCAGATGTATTAAAGACACCGTAATGCTGGTGGACAATAATAATAATCATGTTCTAATGAATACTTGGAGTAACTTGTTTGAAAGCAGAGACTCACACAGAGTAACACAGTTGGAAGTTTGAGATTTCTTTCCCTGCACTGCCCCCTAGTGATGTTTTAGTAAAGTGTTTCATGCACAGTTTCTTCAGAACGTGGATGATTCAACCACAGGATGCTACACAATCCTTATACTGTACAGTAAACAGGAACAGTCCCATCACAGGGTTCATTTATTTTCAGCCTCAGCAGATGGACTTATCATCAATTTAGTGCTGCGAGTAACACTGCTGGTTATTTTATCTATTAAGCATTTAGTTTGTTCAACTGTAAACTGTGAAAATGTCACATCACAATTTCCCTTCACACATTGTGATGTTTTAAATGTCTTGTTTGGATCAGAAAACCCAGCGATGATCAGTTTACAATGATATAAGACATATAAAACTTTGTTTGGCTTTGGCTTCTCATTCTAAAACCTGACAAATTCTGGAAATGTCATGAAGTAAATTTTGAATGATATGGAAAACTTGAAAAGGAAAAAAGCCAAATCTCCATAAAATGATTTAGAAATGAATGGTATTTATAAATCTGAAATACTACTCATACTTTTGCAAATGGTTTAAAGAAACAACATGTATGCAAAAGTAAATTAGGTGTAGCAGTTAACTGTCTCACTACCCCAGTGTGTGGGTTCTCTCAGTGACGGCGCCTTGATGACGGTGTGAAGCGGTCTTTATTTTTAAATGCACACAAATATCAAACGTGACCTTAAATCCAAGCTTTTCAGACTCTTCCAGTCTCATACAGTTTCCAGGCAGACCGCCTCCAGGTCCATCCCGCTGCAAAATGAGGGGGAGAGAGCAATTAGTTCAACACAAAACACCTGGGATAATTAGCTTTCTCCATAGCACCATTCCCTGAACCACCACTACTCCATCCCCTCTGTCTCCTGTCCTGAGCCAATCAAAACCACACTGCCACAGTATGCCTGTAGTAAAGCATACAGAAGCACTTTTATCACCCTTTATTCAAGTAACTGTAAACTTAACACCTGAATCTGCACCTTTTTTTGGGGTGCAGATTCAAAGCAGGCATCAACCTCCAACGTTCAAAGCGGCCATGCCCTTAATTATGTACAACTTTAAGCCTTAACATGAATGAGTTACAGTATATAAAAATTGTGCTCTTGTACATTTTGGCATCTCAGCTTGTTCGAGTCTCTGACAACGAGGAGAGAATTTTTCATCCAAACAGTGGACATGGGGTTAATTGGGCTACCATCCCAGAAGTCTTTGCCTCACACTTCTACCTGAAGTAACCAGGAGAGTCAGAGCTGCCAACAAGCTGACGGCCAGAGCACCACACTGAGATTCACAAAGGCTCTTCAGGTTATGGCTGACATCTCGTCCATGTTTTATTAAGTCTCTGCTGATGACAGATGCACTAAAAATAGAAACCTTGGACTATCCGTATTTCACACTATGTGGAATGACTTGAGTGCTATTTGTCTCTCTCTGGGTAACCAGTTTATGTGAGGCATTGATGACAGCAGTGATTTTTAAGATGTGAGCTCTGTGAATACTGGAGGGTAATAATAATAAGTTGATAATTAACATTGGGTAAATCTCTAGCACTACAAGCAACTTGTTAATGTTCAAATTGACAGTGAGTTTCAGGAAAGAAGTGTTTTGAAAAAGATTTCAGCAGAGCTGAAAGCTATAAGTTTTTTAAGAAGGCAGTAATCCAGTAAGATACAGGACTGTGGCGTCATGAAGCAGAATACCACCACAGTAGTGTGCTACTGTAACCTGCTGTAGACTTACAGTGCACTTGTCAGACTTTTACAGGAGGCTGGTTTCAGCCATTTAATTCATGCAGCAGTTACAGGACAATGCAGCACTGGCCACTGTGTTTTACTGTGGGATCAGTTAAATGATGTGGATATGACACATTTATATCCAGCCTTAACTTTTATTTCAGTTTCCTTCCATATTTTCCATGATGACTAAGCTAGAAGCCTCTCAGAGCTCCACACTCTGTTTCCATCTTTTGTGTTCACTGTGTGCCCTGAGTCAAACCTGATGTCACTCTGCTCGATGAAGATTAACAGTGGTTATGACCAAAAACATTGCTGCTGCAGTAAATTAAATGAAATATTTTTTTAAATATTTTATTTTCAAATTATCGAAAATTAATTAATGATTAATTAACGAAACATAAATTTACAAAAAGATGGCTCTAGATCCCTCCTTCACCCACCCATATACAACGTCACTAACGGAGGACCTTACTCAAAAGGAGTAGGTAGAAAAGTAAATTGATTTAAAAATAAATAAATAAAATAAATAATAATAATAATAATGACAATAATAATAATAATATGAAGCGGCCATGTATGCAACTAATGGGGTATCAATTCTGGTGACATATCAGATCTCATATAGTTTAATGTCAGTATAGGTCAAATAAGGTTGCCAAATTTCAAGAACGGTGTCATATTCATTTCTGAGAGTATATAATATCTTTTCTAGTGGGATGCAGCTGTTCATTTCCATTAACCATTTAGCTATGGGGACATAGGACCGACTTCCATGACACTGCAATGCACTTCCTGGCGATGCACAAAGCTATTTCTAAAAACTCCTTTTGTGAGTTTTTAAATGTGCACTAATGGTTGTTAAATTCCCCAATGAGCAGATTTGTGGATCCAATGGGAAGATGAATCCCTTAAGTTTTGTCATGATATCATTGAAGTCATGCCAGAACGTATTAAGCTTTGTACATGACCATGTGCGATATGAAAATGAGCCCTCCTCCATACCACATCTAAAACACATTTGATATCTCGGGATTATATTTATGTAATTTCTGAGGTGTAACGTAGAGTTGGTCAAGACAGCTTTAATGGATCAATATGTTTCTATAGCATTAACAGTGGCAGACAAACGTTTTTCACATAATTTTGATCAGAACTCCGTATCAATTGGGCACTGTACTTTTTATCAAATGTCACTCAAACTAGAGAAAATAGTCCATTTGTTTAGGACTAATTTCAACAGCGGATTAATACATATTTTTTTGTGCTTGTTAATATTTTCAGCAGGTACGTGTGATCGACTGAAAACAAGGAGTGTCTGGTGTGCAGGTGAGGTGAACGTCAAGTAATAACACTGGTTTAACTATATTCTCCAGTAGCCTGGTTGCAGTTCAACTACATTTATGTTTGCATTTTATATCTGCATTCAGGTAGTTATTTAAATTAATCCGTATTGTATACCTGTATCATATCATTCTACAGTTTATACTCTAATCCATAGCATATTCACAGTGTATTCATTGTACATCACAGCCTATTTGCACTAATGTAATGCAATGTCAATAAAGTTGAATCTAATCTAATCTAATCTATGAAAGAGTGTAAAAATGTAAAAATGTATATGATTATTGCCTCCACCAAGGAGCCAGTACTGTGTTGTGCTTGAAGAAAGCAATGCTTGGCTACGGAGCCCTTCTGGTGACATTGGGAAAAATAATACTAACGCGTGGCCACGAGTTAAGTATCTCGTGGCCACGAGTTAAGTATCTCGTGGCCACGAGTTAAGTATCTCGTGGCCACGAGTTAAGTATCTCGTGGCCACGCGTTACTATGTTGTGGCCAGAACATATTAGACCTGTTGTCATCTCCATGCAGTCACTCTTCATTGTTGCTTTTGCCACTTTGCTGGGTTCTTGCAGACTTGTTACCTTATTTGACACCTGCACGATGTGATCAAACTGTATATTTGCTGCGCTACACCTGCTCCGTTCGCAGCCCAACATGCGGGACGCACACTCACTCTGCGTCTCCATTCATCTGACTCCCTCGCTGTCTCTCCCATCTACACACACCTATGCTACGACAAGCACACTGGCTGAAGTCACCATGCACACCAAGCGCACAGATTGCGCACCGAGTACAGAGGATTCAGAGCATTCTTGTAACACTACCCCCACTCTGGATGATAATTACACACTAATTTCAATCCAGCACCGTACCAAAATTAAAACACTGGAGTGGAAGGATAAAATGCAGCCTCTCGGTGATATAAAGAGTCCATTTCCTCATTGTGCGCACCTCATATTTATACATTACAAAACCTCTAAAGGAATTACACAGGATATTATTCATATATAGCTGTAACATGGCTACGGAGTAGTGATGGGAGGTCCGGCTCTTTTCAGATTCGGCTATTTTGGCTCGGCTCCCTTAGAAGAGCCAGCTCTTAGGGCTCCCAAATGACTCTTCATTTAGTATCACTCGGAGCCTTCTATTTTAGCCTAATTCAACGACACATCACTATGAGAGGGTCAGTTTGAAATCCTCTGCTGCTAAGATCTGCTGCACCTGCAAAGCAACTCTGTCATCACTGCAAGTCTTTGGTGAGAATTGTGGATCTTTGGTTATTTTATGGACACAAAAAAAGGAAAAAGAATCAGAGCTCTGAAAAAAAAATCTGCTTGTCTAGAGCTGCTTATTTCTCCACCACACTCCACCTCAATCCCGCTGGCTCTCATCCTGTTTGTAGGGGTTCATTACCATCAAAACCTTACAGTTATCAATACCACAATGGGACAGATCTTTTGATTTTACAATGGCAAGCAGACGAATGGCAGCAAGTTGATGTGTATTTTGCATTGATGTTACCTAGGGTGTAATAAATCAATAACAATTTGTTTTTAGTTGCATGGGATCTAAGAGGATTGCATAATTCAATTTCATCAGTCTATAAAATTAACTGCAATACACTTTTCACATAACATACCGTCTGTTTTGAGATGATAAGCTCTGGTTCAATGGGTTGAAACAGTTCTTTGATTGTCTTATCCTGCAAATGGGTTGAAGCAATTTGACTGAAAGGATCAATAAACTGGTCAAATATCCCCATTGTGTCACTTTTCAGTTGATCCAAGTCCCCAGTATGTCTCAAGAAATGAAATCACCTAGTCCTAGGAAGAACTAACATACAAAAATATATTGGATATGCATTTAAGCTAATTAGAGGAATTATGAAAAAGGCCATTCAAAAGTTTAAAATGGGGCTCAAGCAGAGAGACTTGTGTTCCCTTTGGGAGAATCAGGTGATAAAAAAAGGCAAAGAATATTATCAGCCAACCTCATGTTCTGTCTCGTGAGTATCCACCGCTAACATGTAGGCCTACCTCTGAGGAGAACAAACCGATACTCCAAATTTGTTATTCCTTCTATCAGGTTACTAAAAGCAGACAGTAGTCATTTTAAATGACATTCTTGATGACATGTGTAACAATGTCTATTTATCTATTGTATTGTTATTTATTTTACCTCATTTTATTTATCTTGCTGTCCTTCACCGACCTGCATTTGTTGATTTTAGCTTTCTGACATGAAACATATGAATTGCCCTCCTTGGGATCAATAAAGTTGTCTGAATCTGAATCTAAGAAACTGGAGAGCTTGAATTTGTGTTATTTTGTTAGCTGCAAAGCTGGTGTTTAAGTTTGTATCATTTAGCTGTGTTAAATAAAGACTGTTACCAACAGTCATCACTGAGCAGAACCCACAAGTGGTAGCATTGCTTCACCTTGTTATGTCAAAGAACAAGCAGTTGATGTAGGTGTCACTAGTTTTGCAAGTAGCCTACTTGGTCATCAGCCAAAGTACAAGATAAATTATCATATAGTCCTGATGATGGCGCTTGACGAAAGTTCATCAGACGACCAAAGGTATCAGGTGGGTGACACTCTGGAGACCATGAACAATTTACATGTGTTTATTGCATAAACACATGTAAATTGCATATTGTAAATTGCATATTGTAAACTGCATCAGACAGTACCAGTGGCACCAGCAGCCATGTGCATTTAAGAAAAAATTATTTTGTTTATTTTTTTAACATAGCATGGCAAAAATAAAACTGCGACAATAGCAGTTTCTGCCTTTAGAATCATTATTTATTACCTACCACCAATGATACCACATGCATGCAAGCCATAGCAGTTCAGCAAAGTAGTAGTTATGCACAAGGAGAGGGATGCAGACAGTCACTTGGTGTTTGGACTGTAACAGTAAACTGTTACCTATGTGGGTTCTCTCATTAAAACGACAGCACCAAGAACTTTTCCAGTAACTTCACAGAGTTCCAGCAAGAGAGCTGCCTCCTTGTCCTTTTGGCTTTGAAGGCACAACTTCATGAACTTCATTCATAGAACAAGTTTATATGGGTCCATTTTTAGACAAGACATGTTATGATTCAGGAAATGCAGGACTCAAATGCAGACATGCATTAAAAGTCCAAGAGGATCTTTTAGATTGATTGAAAATGGCAATGAAAGGGGCTCTGGAACTGGAAACACGCCTGGAGAAGAGGGACAAAGAAACAGGGCCTTTCTCAAAGAGGATTTTTGTTTTGATTAACGTAGTCTAGGATATGCCAATGATTAGCAACAACATTGATTTTGATGCATTTTTTATGAGGTATTAGATTAGAGATCTTATCTTAGAGGACAAAACTGCCAAAAAATATTACATATATTATTTTCTACTTTGATAGAGCTAATTATTTTAACAACATCATCCAAGATCATTTATTCAGTTATCAGGATTTTAAACATTTCAATTTCAATGTGTTTATACAATACTCCTGTTTATTTTTAAAAAAAAAAATTAAAAAGTGGGTCCAGGGTCCACTTCCTAAAACTGCCATAAAATACTATGTATTAATATTTTTTCTCTATTTTCACTGCAACAGTTATTTTAGCCAATATCAGTCCTGATTATAACCAAAGATGCATTTATTTTCAGGATTTTAACAGTTTAAATTTCAGTTTACATTATGCCCCTATTTATTGCATAAAAAATATTTCTACACATACACACAGAGTAATCTCAATATACTGTTAACTCATACAGAATTTCGCATTTCATTTACTGCATTCTGTTGAATATGAGGTCCTGCACGTGCTTGCAAGGGTATGCAAGTGGAAAATGTGAGTATTGTGCATGCATGTGTGTGACAGACAGAGATGAAGAGGGACAGAGAGGGAGGAATAGTAGCTGCTTCACAATATTATTTCTATCTGAATACTCTTACAGCTAGTCATGAAAACACACACACACACTAATTGCACTAAATGCACACAAAAAATCCCTCCTATAGGACATAAAGGAAATAGTATTTTTTTCCCTTTCATACCAGACAATAGAAAATGTCACCACCTGGTGGATAATAGCAGAAACTACAATCTTTGATGGAAGAATGAAAGTCTAACATGACACATGGTTTTAGGTTCTGATACCACACTGTAACCAAAAATTACACTTTTAATGGGTTTCATTTGAGACATTTATGGCTGCAATCAACCCCCCCCCCCCCCCCCCCCCCCCCCCGTGGGTGAGGGTTGGAATGTAGATGCTGGTCTCTCAAGAGCCTTTCCTTCACCTCTTCAACCAAACTCTGGTACAACAGCATCGTTACTGCACCAAATGGCCCGTCCATCTCACACATTTGATGAGAGCATACTCCCTCTCTTGGGCCAGCTATTCATCTCCAACCAGGAGGCAGAAATCCACCATTTCCCAGCAAAGAACCAGCCTCTGGATGGATTGTAACAATGCATTGATACCAGTGGCGTGGGGAAAATTTTTGAGGACGCCAAAATGCAAAGTAAACGACACAATTGATGATAAAAGAAGCATTTATTCACAAACTCACAAAGTATCAGAAGGCTTTATGTACAGAAATACCTTCCATACTTGATTTATCATTTAAAAATAGGCCAAACATTCAAATGATGCTGATTTTCTATGCGTAACTGTCTTTGGTGTTTATTGTTGGTGGGTAAACAACCACAATAAAAAAAAAATAGGCTACTTCAGTGGACTAACACATGCAGCTAAATTCTAGCAAAGCACAAGTATCATAACCCCATCAAACCTGCACACATTCATGGATATTTAGTCAACAGAAAGCCGCAGACAGAGAAGGGGGCCTGCATCACTCTATCTGAAGAAGAAGGCCTCGAGTTTCATCAGAATATCACGATCCTTCTTCACCTGTTCATCATGCCTCTTTACGCTAATATGCACTGTCAGCTAGCCACTGCGTATGCACATATAACGCACTCATTAAAATTCCTAAATCCCTTTCGTCTCCTTTCAAAAGTTTTGGTGTTGGCCTGCCTGTTGCTCAAGGTGTAATTTCAGGAAACTGTTTTTAACCCTCTTTTTGTTTCTTACTGGTTTGGTGTTTCCTTTCAAAAAATCACCTCCATTCTAGCTGATTATAAATCCATAATAATACATATTAACTAATGTTGTCATTTTATCAACTAAAGTTCTTGTGAACGTTACAAGTTCCATTTGCTATTTATGGCCTGTAGGCCTCATTGACCTGAGTTCACATCACTAGGCCATCATGCTGCAGAATGAGCAAAAAAGCTTTATACACCAGAGCTGTGAGAAAGTTGTATCATTGAAACAATGTTGTGATTGTTTTTGACAATTGCCAACAGGTATGCAAAGTTCAATAAAACATCCAAAAATGAATGCAAATTCTCAAAATGTATTTTGTGTGTTCAGATGCCATGTGTGAACAAAGTCATGGAGCCTGATGACAAACAAATGAAATTAACTACATTTTTTTTGAGAGACAACTTGTAAATTTGACCAGAACACAACAGAAGGGTTAACCGAAAACTCTAAGACGCCGCTCTCCAGAACTGCACGTCCTTGTGTGTGTCAGATACAGAATAGCTAACAATCACAAACATACAGTACATTGTTCTGAATGGAGAGGATGAACTGGCCGACAGTTTGGCATATATCACATTATAGTGACTATGTAGCCTCATCTGATTGGTTGATAATCTATTTATTTTTTGCAAAGGGATGCCAAGCTGACCTGGCTTCCTCACCCCACAGACGGTCTACAGTAGGCACATTCACCAAAGTTAGAGTGGCGCTGTTTCACTCATTGTAAAATTATCAGAGATGAGAAATGGGGAAAAGATGACATGGCAGTGCCAGTGCAATTCTTTTTATTAAAATGACAACTAGGACTGAGAAAACAGGGAAGCCTGGCTTCCCTTTGCTTCTGGGAGAAAACACCACTGATCTATGCACCAAGGCAACTCACACAATACCCCCTACAGGCATCCTTCTCAAAGTCCAAAAAGACACATGTAACAAACAACGTGTGGGTTTGTTACATGTGTTAAACACGTTTGTTAAAGTGTTTCATATTACATGTGTTACACATTGTCACACCGAAAAGTGGAGAACAACCTCCAACCAACCCTGTTTGAAAATGGGAACCACCACCTCAGTCTCCAACTCCACAGGTACTGTTCCTGACCCCCACTCGACTTCCTTCCTTCAGAGTTTTCTGGCAGAGAGCAGAATTCATGTTTCCCTCAGTTATGGTAAGTCGTCCTGGTGCTGAAGCAGCAAAGCATCCCCACAACATCACACCGACACCTCCATGTTTGACCGTAGGTATGATGTTATATTTTTGGAACGCTGTGTTTGGTTTACACCAGCTCCAACAGGACCTCTGTCTTCCAAACAGCTCATCTTTCGACTCATCAGTCCATAGAACATTCCCCAAGGAGGGGGGAATGTTCTATGTTCTGAGGGTCATCAAAGTGTGTTGTGGTTAAATTCAGACGAGCCTTGATGTTCCTCTGGGTTAGCCGTGGCTTTCACCTCACCACTCTCCATTGATGCCATTTTTACCCAGTGGAGCCATGAACACTGACCTTTACTGAGGTGACAGAGGCCTGCAGTTCTGTGGATTTTTTCTTTGTGACTTCCTGAATGAGCCTTCACTGTGCTCTTTGACTATTTTGGAGCATTGGCCACTTCTGTGAAGGTTCACTTATGTTCCAAGTCTTCTTCATAGATACTAAGATACCTTCCTCCTCATAGTGTCATAGTGAGCTACTGGTGAAACCTATTAGCCAACTTCATGCTTCTTGTTTTATACATTTGGTTTCTAAGGGGGGTGAATAACTTTTAAAAGCATCATTTAAAACTTGTATTTTGTGTTTATTCAGTTTACCTGGCTAATTTGATAAACTCCCTTTAGTTAGTTACTCTAAGCTTCCGTTAAGTGCATGAGCATACAGAAAAGTCAGAGCCTACCTCTCACGAAACACAGTTGCATTGAAGTGACCCTCTCAATTATGGGGAGAACTCCAGTTCAGGACTGGTCTGAGATGTCTGGAGTCAGCAAAGCTAGATTCTTTCTGACGCACCTGACTCCAAAGCCTCTCTCTATGTGTTGACTTTGATTGAAGTCATGAAGTCTCTTCAGCATATAGTTCTTTCATTTTGTTTCATCACAGTGCGAGTACTCATGAAGTTTTCAGACAGAGAGACATAGGCTTACAAAATTCACATTTAAATGCAAAAATATCTTTATTACGTCTTTTCTGTTATCCTCTGTGACCCACATCTTTAATCTGCACTCTGAACCATCCTTCTGCTCATTCCTCCTTAGAAATAATGACACATAAAGCTCAAACTGGAGATTACAAATCTGTTGGCACGCTCATACTAAAAATAGTCTTTACAGGCTGATAGAGCCTCTGCATGCTTACCATCATTAACCCCCAGCATAGACCAGCACTGGCACTTAATTGTACCTCTGCTCTTCATCGTTACTCATTTGAAGAGGTTCATGTTCCCACATCCCTCAAGAGGAAAGATAATTTATGTTAGCAGTGAGAAGATGGAGCATGTAAAAAATGGGGCAAAATCAAGTCTGCAAAGACTTAAAAAATCTGTAATGAAACTGCTGAAACAGCAAAATGGACTGGACCAAATAATAAATAAAATCTGGTAATAGATAGACTGGAAAAACTGTTTGATGTCCCCTGACATCAGATTTAAAGAAGTTAGTTTTGTTAGGACAAAACACAAAATAAAAATATTGATATTCTCAGAGGCATGTCCACATATTGTTAAAAGGTTTTTTTTTTAATAATTGAGAGCATGATAGATAAAAGACTGCATAGAATATGATGCTTGTTGCCATGACACCATATACTGTACCAATATACTGGATGATGTCATTTAGATAGAGTCCTTGGTGTATAATAGTAATGATTTTTCAAATAACCTGTTAATAAAACAGACATAAATATTTCTGTTACCTGTGAAAACTTCAGAATGTGAAATGGACAGAAGACACTCAGGCTCAATTTTGTTGTACTTGTACAATGACAATAAAGAGATTCTGATTCTGATTCTGATTCTGTATAATGTGTCTTCAGCAGACTTGATTTTATGAGCAGACATCAAATGCAAACCTGAGCATGTAGGCTTGGTGGGGAAGGCTCTGTGAGTTGGCAAACGCCATATTCTCTGATGTAAGAGAAATAGTATTGCTCCATTGGATTACAGCAGGCCTCTGGACTGATCATGTCTGCAATAGCAGAAGGAATTGTTAGTTTAGAAGGAAAATATCTTGGGCACACTGAACCTCTAAAAAGCTGAGCACTTGAGAGGTTAAATAGTTATTTCTATCATGTGAAAGAGGTCAGACATGTATTCTGGTTTGTTTTTGGAAGACTGTTATTAATCCATTTTTGGTTTGGGTATATATTTCCAAACCTGTGAAGACCTCTACAGGACAGAACCAACCATGAAGTTATGTGGCTTTACTGGCCAGCTTCCACTGCATACTGTTGCTACTTCTACCATAGGTACATGTGTTGTAGACACATTATGGATTTCCCTTGCTAGTATTATATTCCCTGTAGTTCCAGCACATTTTTACATGTACCACTTCATCTCCAGCTAGAATAACTTCACCAACCTCAGTCTTAATGAGGAGGACTGCATGTACCTCCCAAAAAATGTATAATAATAACACATTTTATTGATCACTGTCTCTACAGTCAGTGCTGTACACCGAAGTATACATGGCTACATTCAGTCAACACAATTCCTTTTCACAGTGACGCAAGCCTAAGCAAATTTTCCCAAATCAGTCTTTGATTCTCATGATAGCTCTTGGACATTGGATCTTGGATGTTGGAAGGTAAGGCTGTGGCATTTTCACCTTCCACAGTTTTCTCTGGCATACCAACAGAACCTCAGCAAGCATTTCATTCAATCCATGTCACCTTTTCCCTTCCCCCATCAGTCATTCCCTTCCTCTTCATCTTCCTCTCTGCCTTTGCTGAGGCGCTGGAAGCAGTGGACTGTGGAAGCAAGAAAGAAGCTGGCCATGATGGCCACCACTGAGACAGAAATGCCGGAGAAGATGACAATGAGGTAGTCAGTTAGGGTGAGGGCACCACGGCACTCCCGAAAACTGTCTTCAGAGAGTAAACTGAGGGGAACACGGCGCCCATCCAGAGGCAGAGAGCACTCTATTCCTTCCATACCTGGGAAAAGAGAAAACAATAACAGAACCAGCTGATAAACAACCGAGACACTAAACTTTATCAAAGACATGTTTGTATGAATAGTTTGCCCTAAGAAATGAATTAACAAGGTCAGAGAGCAACCATACCAAATCTAGGACTGTTGAAAAATAAGGTGGCATACCTAATGGTACCACATAACTGTTTCTGTTACCAGCTAAGTGACCTTTGTGTCATGTTATAAGCCTGTTTCTTACCATGTTTCCTGTCTCTCTGCTGACTGACAAATAAAGGCAAAATATGGAAAAATTGTCTTGGGCAAAACACTGAAACCCAAATAGCTCCTGATGGTTGTTCCATTGATGCGTGGGTGTGATGTGTGAATGGTTATTGCTCCTGATCAGCAGTTGGTGCCTTGCACAGTAGACTATCACACATTCATACCACTATATGAAAGTATTTGTGTGAATGGGTGATGGTTTGTTTTGAGTCAGACTAGAAAAGCTCTTTATAAGTAGAGCCCATTTACAGGCAAACAATTAAAAATAATCCAGACACTGTTGAAATAATATGTACATTAATGTTAAGGTTTACTCTTTTCTGAAGAACTGCCCAGCAGTTTATTTTACTGAATTTCACATTCCAGGAAAAGCTTTATGGACTAGACATGTGATTCCCAATTATGAAGCGGGAGCTTAAGTTCAGTCAGGAACACTAAACCTTTGCACACCTGGGCTATACTTTATTCATCATGCTGTTCTGTTATTCACACCTCTCACACATGCTCAATCTTATGTTCCTGCATCACGGTCTGGGCCGTCAATTGTTATCAGCTGTTCTCATCAGCTGGTCACATCTATCCAATAGCGCAGTGACACACCTTCATTGTCAACCTATCATCTTGCTGCTGTCGTTCCTCTAGTTATTTCATGTTGCTGTTTTTACACCCTCCACCTCCCATCACCACCCAGTCTTCAAAGATTCACCAACTTCATCATTTATCAGCTTCACCAGGGTAATCAGCCACCACCACCACCAGTGTCTGGACTCCAAAGTGGGATATATATCTTGCTGCTGCTCAGGACAGATGCCCTTCGATCTCAGTCTCCCTGAAGAGTCTCAGCGCCAAAGACTTTCTGACACCAAAGCGTTTCAGACTAATCATCACATATCATTTGATGTAGTAATCATTCTTATTTACTTCAACCACTAGTCTCTCTTGTTTGAAATAATGATTATGAGGGAGATGGAAGAACTTCATTATAGTTTAAACGCCGCCGACTTCTCACTTCTCTGAGCTCGTCTGAGATGGACTCACACAAAGGGGAAAAGTGTCCTTTGGTCTGATGAGTCCACATTTGAAATATTTTTGGAACTCATGGACGTCATGTCCTCTCAGGTAAAAAGTAAAAGGACCATCCAGATTGTTCAAAAGCAAGTATCTATGATGGTGTGGGGTGTGTTAGTGCCCACGGCATGGGTTACTTACACATCTGTGAGGGTACTCTTAATGCTGAAAGGTACACACAGGTTTAGGAACAACATCTGCTGTCATCACAATGTCTTTTTCAGGAACATCCCTGTTTAATTCAGCAAGACAATGAGGCCAAATTCTGCTGCCTTTCAACAGGGTGGCTTCAGAGTAAAGAGTTGAGGTACTAAACTAGTCTGGCGCATGAAGCACCAAATATAACAGAGACCTCAGACTGTTGTGCAACTGAAGTGGTATATTAAGAAACAATGGTACAGAACTCGACAATGAAGACTTCAACAATTAGTCTCCTCTCTTCCCAAACACTTACTGAGTGTTACAGTAAAAAGAAAAGGTGATCTAAGACAACAGCAAACATGAACCTGTCCCATAATGAGAGTATATTTACAAAAAAACTATGAAGTTGATCAGTTTTAACAGTAAATATCTTGTCATTACACTGTATTTTTACACTCAATTGGATTTATGTTGATTTGACAATCATTGCATTCTGCATTTATTGACATTATACATGATGTCCCAACTTTTTTGGGATTATGGCTTAAGTCTTTTTACTGCTCTATATTTACATAATTTACACCTCATGTCATGGTTTGGTTATTACCTATTTTATTTTGTAAGTTTCATTATGCTCCCTTCTCAGTTTGCTTCTTTGTCTTCGTACTGCGCATACAGCATCCCAGCCCATGTTTGTACCTGTGATTTTGGATCATTTGCATGTTTCCCTGAACTTTTCCTGCTTGTTGGTTTTTGATTTTGCCTGCTCCCTATGCCTTTTTTTAGATTATAGCTGGTTTGACCATTACCTGCCTCTAGTAAGCCTTTTCTGACAATTTGTGTTTCGATTATTTAATCATCGACCTGCATGAATCCTTGCCCACAGGACACAACAAAAATGGTATCGGTATTGTGTTAAAATGACAGAACAAAATAAATATCTAATAAGATTATCAATACAGTTTAGAAAGTTGGGATTATTAGCAAGATTACAAAAAAGATTACAAGATTGCGAGACTCACACAATCAGCACATCAAACGTTCTCAAGCCACATGTTCATGTTCACACACAGTAAAAAACAAACCTATAATTGATAAAGCCATGAAAGGAGGACACATAGACAGACAAGTCAGTGATTGTTCTGAGGCCAGCATATCACCCAGTTTACATTTTAACTTGAGAAGGATTTGAGGAAATTATGATGTGAATGGTGGGTGTTCAAAAGCTGATGCTAAACTGCATTGCTGGCTTGAAAATGAGAAAAAGTCCATTAATGTATTGCTGAAGGAGACAAGAAGAAAATAATGTGAGTTTTCAGCTATCTCCACCATCCCAACCATTCCTTTATAAAACTCAACATTATTTAATATCTAAGATTCATTTATGTTTTAATTAGGGCTGTCAATATTAACATGCTTACACACATAATTAATCTGGAAATTTGAATCTGTTTTTTATGCATTTAATAAAATCTCCAAAGTTGACCTTATTTTCCTCCCATAAGCCCAGCATGGATGATGGTCAGTACAGTGATGCTATGACCCACCCTACTCTACCTCTCAACACATACAGAGTCACATGTATGTGTCGAGAGATGCATGGATGAACATCAGTCTCATCTGCTGAGAGACGTTCAGATGAACATCAGTCTCATCTGCTGAGAGACGTTCAGATGAACATCAGTCTTATCTGCTGAGAGACGTTCAGATGAACATCAGTCTTATCTGCTGAGAGACGTTCAGATGAACATCAGTCTCATCTGCTGAGAGACGTTCAGATGAACATCAGTCTTATCTGCTGAGAGACGTTCAGATGAACATCAGTCTTATCTGCTGAGAGACGTTCAGATGAACATCAGTCTTATCTGCTGAGAGACGTTCAGATGAACATCAGTCTCATCTGCTGAGAGACGTTCAGATGAACATCAGTCTTATCTGCTGAGAGGCGTTCAGATGAACATCAGTCTTATCTGCTGAGAGGCGTTCAGATGAACATCAGTCTCATCTGCTGAGAGGCGTTCAGATGAACATCAGTCTTATCTGCTGAGAGACGTTCAGATGAACATCAGTCTCATCTGCTGAGAGACGTTCAGATGAACATCAGTCTTATCTGCTGAGAGGCGTTCAGATGAACATCAGTCTCATCTGCTGAGAGGCGTTCAGATGAACATCAGTCTCATCTGCTGAGAGGCGTTCAGATGAACACCAGTCTATGTACTGTATATGTTGAGAGGTGTTCAAATAAACATCAGTCTCATGTATGTGTTGAGAGATGTTCAGATAAACATCAGTCTCATGTATGTGTTGAGAGATGTTCAAATAAACATCAGTCTCATGTATGTGTTGAGAGATGTTCAAATAAACATCAGTCTCATGTATGTGTTGAGAGGTGTTCAAATAAACATCAGTCTCATGTATGTGTTGAGAGATGTTCAAATAAACATCAGTCTCATGTATGTGTTGAGAGATGTTCAGATAAACATCAGTCTCATGTATGTGTTGAGAGGTGTTCAAATAAACATCAGTCTCATGTATGTATTGAGAGGTGTTCAAATAAACATCAGTCTCATGTATGTGTTTAGAGGTGTTCAGATAAACATCAGTCTCATGTATGTGTTGAGAGGTGTTCAAATAAACATCAGTCTCATGTATGTGTTGAGAGATGTTCAGATAAACATCAGTCTCATGTATGTGTTGAGAGATGTTCAGATAAACATCAGTCTCATGTATGTGTTGAGAGGTGTTCAAATAAACATCAGTCTCATGTATGTGTTGAGAGATGTTCAAATAAACATCAGTCTCATGTATGTGTTGAGAGGTGTTCAAATAAACATCAGTCTCATGTATGTGTTGAGAGATGTTCAAATAAACATCAGTCTCATGTATGTGTTGAGAGGTGTTCAAATAAACATCAGTCTCATGTATGTGTTGAGAGGTGTTTACATAGCATCAGGATGTAGTTAGTCTGGCTTAGCATGGAAATTCAAAGCAGTGAGAAACAGCAAGCAGACTGTCATTGAATTATTTTTCTGTTTGTTTACCATCTCTGTGCACGATACAGACACTTTGTCTTGATGATGAAACTTAATCAGCTCTTGAGTTTGATTTATGCTTCTTTTAAATCCACATTGGATTTAATGCATTAATAACGTCTCAGCACTAGATCGATGTGTTGTACATTTTCACTCTTCATCATGGTACAATTCAGGGATCAAGGTGTTTATTTTGTTTATTTGTCCTGGTACAACACTTGGTTAAATCAATTGAATTAAATACCCCAAAGTAATCATACCTACATAATTTCCTGCTTGTTGTGAAATACAAAGAAAATGGAAATGCTTACTGTATCTCACAGCTGAATTGTACAATCAATGATAGAAACGTTTACATTTAAAAACAAATCAAAATTTTATATCTCTAGCCATCAGGCCTGAATCATGGGGACTGTTCTATAAAGTGTGCTGAAAAAATTTGTGAAGTCCAACACTTGACTTGAATGTACCTCACAAATTAGTCGGGTTAAAGCAAGTCCATAAATGTCTATTCAAGCTCATGCGACAACACGAATTTGAGAAAGGTTCAGGTAGTCAAGATAAGTGTGTATGCATGTTATTCTCACCAACTTGAGTTGTCAAAAATAGATCAAATCAATAAACCATCTTTTCATGCTCCTTCTTCCTGGTGTTACTGTCAGCTGGGATTGCCACATCTATCACAGCTGCCCTCTTCTGCTCCTTGTCAACCACCACTATGTCCGGTTGGTTAGCCAGTAGCCAGAATTTGCTTAATGGAACTGAATCAAATGAAAATCAGTCACACTAACCAGAATAAACCAGTGAATGACTTTACTTGACCTGACTTGACAAGGACTGACATTAGAAATAGCCATGGAGTGACACCTGGAGATGAAAGCGTCTTTATGAATGTTAACAACTGTTCTCATTAAGTGTCATCCAGTCAATGATGTAATTTCTAGGAGATAGGGTTAATGAACTAATGACACAGACAGTAAGATTAGTTTATGTCCATGACAGGTTTCATGGTTATGAGTCTTATGTAAACTTCTTAACTTAAGAAATATTAACTTCATTAAGTGATAAAACATCATATCATAAAACAATTATATATATGTATAAAATAATAATAATAATAATAATAATAATAATAATAATAATAATAATAATAATAACAGAAGTTGGTGCATATCCCCAAACAAAATTTACTCTTTAGTTATCACAAATTTGTTTACTCATAATTAACAGGGCTCCTAGTGCAATTACATGCTTTGATGAATCTCTATAGCTGCTTTAATCCTGACATCTAATTACAATTTTTGAGGAGTTGCACGGTATTGTTGACAATGACCAATGGAATCTACCTGTGTGGGCTTCATTTCGAAACTATACCCTCTAATGTACCAATTGAAATCCAGCTTTAAACAACATTTATTCAGCGGTCTTCAATGAATCCTCATGTTGGAAGCCACCAGAGCTATTATTATACAACTGTTTTAAAACAAGCTGAGAATCAAAAATAGTAATAAAAACAAAACATTTTTTTTCTAGATTTGTATCCTTTATAGTCTCTGCAATCCATGGTTCACATTGTTTTTAATAATCCAACAAATAGATACTGGTTTTCTGTACCAATGCACAGCAACAACTTGGCAACATTTTGTCCATTGTGTAGAGAGAGGCTCTTCCATTTTATCCTGACTTTTCTGCAGAACTGCTGTATCCAAGAGTCACTAGACATCATTATCAAGTGTGTCTTTATGTGTATGTGTCTGGTTGTTCATGCGTGTGTGTTTGAGTCACTGTAATACCAGAAGGGGGCCTCCACATGAAAAGGGACTAAGTGACCTCATCACTTGGGGATATTTCAGTCACGTGGCGCCACAACAGGCAGCCAGACTCATGCTCACACAAACATGCAGGAGAGACACAGACAGACACAGCTCACACAGCTTAAGTAGATGGAGACAAAAAAAAAATTATCCAATAAAAAATAAAACATTAGACATTTGCACAAGAGCATGACCAATAAAATGTATATAAATGGTACAATAACAGAGACACAGGATGCAGGAACACACACACACACACAGGCGCAAGAACACTTTGATTCATTTGGGTACTATATGCCCTGAAAATGGACATTAAAACACACACATGCATAACAAATTATGTGTTAGCAAAATTACACATGCAGAAAAATGTGTTTAATGTAATGTGCAAACAAATGGAGGACATAATGGCACACATGCATATTTTGCACACAAGCACGCACAAAGGATTACATGAACATCGATAGGTGTTCACTTGTACATGTCGACAAAATGGCAACACAATAAACAGGGATATACAATTAGACACGTACAGTTTGGCAACCATTGCCATAGTAATTGATATCCAAGTCAATATTCAAATGCTTTTTTTAATCTTTTCTAAGAGGAAGGAGACGTTGAACCATGTTGCACCAAAACAAAAAAAAGGCACTCAAAATGCACATAAAAACTGAGCATGTGCATGTGATACAAGCTCACAAAATAGTATCCGAAGCTTTTCTACTCCAGGTTCATTAATGCAGTTCAGTGAATAAAGGGCTGAGGCGGGACAGATGTTGTATACTCTCTTGTCCTCATCTCTTAGGCTCAGGGTTACATAATAGCAAAACATATGTGTAAACAATGACTCCAAGTCTGAAGAGAGTATGATAACTTCAAGGGCTGAATATGACTTCAAACCCAAAACAATATCAGACTTCAAATAGTACTTGCAGTGTAATTGAATATGTTACCCAAACACGACATTTCAATCATTGCTTCAAGGACAAAACACATTTAGTACAGTATTGGCAATAAATATAAATCTATATTCATATTATGGTGCAAAAGAGGGGAGGCACTTCAAATACCTTTTTAACAATCTCCCTCCCCTTTACAAATTCAATTTTTAATCATGATTTCGTTACCAGAGGGTTCTCAGAGAGCACGTAGCTCCACCAGGCGAATCGACAAATCCTACTATGGTGACGCCATTACCCACCCAACTCTGCCTCTGATTGGTTTGACTTGACGATGATACTTCTCACGTAGTTCCTCACTAATAGAATGGGTTAATTTCTTTCTAACATGGTTTTTCTGTACAAAAACATTTAAAAAATGAAAACTGAAAATGGGCTGGAAGCACATCTACTTCTGCATCTACTCGATTTGAGAAATTCTAGATTATGACTGGTGTTCCCCACCACAGCTCTTTGCAGT
This sequence comes from Chaunax sp. Z400, assembly GCA_037577475.1. Classification (NCBI taxonomy): domain Eukaryota; kingdom Metazoa; phylum Chordata; class Actinopteri; order Lophiiformes; family Chaunacidae; genus Chaunax; species Chaunax sp. Z400. The sequence continues at coordinate 26,660,567 of CM075195.1, forward strand.
AGGTTCAATGGTGGAAGAGCTGTGCACATTGACGTAGAGCATAAATGGGCCTTTTTTAAAGACAGATGGGAATAGGCTCATAGACCATTTTCATGACATGATGCTCAGGATGGGAAACTTAAATGCTGTGTTAAAGACATACTTTTGTGTCTGCACGCTGCAAATAAACCCAAAGAATCTGTCAGACAGTTTTAATTCCAATTCTTCCCGATTGATCAGAAATTGAAAACACAATAGATAGTGAAGTCTGGAAGGACATTTACCTTGAAAAATGGCTCAAACATCATATTTAATAATCCAGTAGTTAACATTTGCTTTCAGCCTCTTCTTAGACAATATTACCATTTGATTTAAATTAGTATGCTTCATTGTAAAGATTAGGGATTAATAAAGTTAAGCCATAACCATAATCATATAAACAGAAATATATCCATTATATGAACAAAAGCCCAGACATTGTGGCCAATGTTTAGAAAATTGTTTTTGTGGTTGTGGTTGTTTTAATTTACAAGTAAATTTGTGTTGGCAGCAGGGGAGATCTCCTCTCATTCTCCTTCCATTCAGCCCTGTCTCCTCCTAAAATACACCTGTGACTGAAGTGATAATCAGGTATATAATCAAGACTGAGACATATTGCAGACGTAAGCTGTAATAAGGATGTCTTCATTTCTTAGTTCAACTAAAAAAGATAATTATTTTTCAATGTTTTCAGTGTTTTGAATTTTTACCATAACTAAAAAGATAAAAGATTTTCAAAACATTTGTATTTTCTACAGTAATTTCCCCTGACATACATTTAGAGTGCATGTCTGTAAAACACTACATGTGAGGTAAATCTAGCTCATTTAGCATTAATGCAAGTGATACTAAGTGTGCAGCTGTGGCTTTGCCCCATCCATTGTGTCTGGTGCCACAGCTCTGCATATCCTGATTCTGATGACACCAACAAAATGATAACTCTAGCACTAGATAAGATGTACAACAACAAGATGCAACTGTCCTCTCACTATAGCCAACCATTTTGTAACAAATTGTGTTGCTGGGATAGTGTGTCGTTAGAGTGTACGTCTAAATACAAAGATGGTGACCTGCTCTCAATCACTATAACTGACAAGATTTGTTTTTATATTGATGTGATGCTTTTCATTGGATTACTTTGTTCTAGTTGTTCTAAATGCTCAATCAAATGTTAAAAATGAATGTATCTCAGAAAAAAAAATTATTGGAAGGAATAGGACAAAGACCGCAAGTCTGTATTTTAAGCAGCTAATGTCTTACCCTTTGGGAGCTTGTTCCGGTTCTCCATCAACCATACAAACATTTTGGCAAAGTGGCAATTACAGAGCCAGGGATTACCCTCAAGACGTAGCATCCGGAGGGATGGCAGGGATTCCAGGATGTTGACATCTAGCTGTGTGAGACCGTTCCTCTCCAGCTCCAGCTCCCTCAAAGACGTCAACCCGGTGAATGCATCCCTGCCTACCATGTTTAGATAGGGGTTATTCCCCAGTCTCAGTTTGATCAAACTCCTGGACTCCCCAAATGTCCCAGAGGGGATTTCTGTCAGATTGTTGCTCCCCAAGTCCAAGAACACTAATCTGGAGGAGGTGCTGAGGGTCCCTGGATCCAGTTGAGAGAGCAAATTATTCCTAAGGTCAAGGTAGACCAGATCACTGTAGAGGACCAGGAAGTCTGAGGGGATCCAGGGAATCCAGTTGTTGGAGAGCAGGAGACGTCGAACATCCAATGGGATGGAATCCGGGACTCTGGTTAGACCTCTGCTGGTGCAGTCCACAGTGTGGTGGTCTGGGCACAAACAGCTGGATGGACAGTTGTGGCCTCGCGTAATCAAGGTGGAGGAGATCAACGCAAGGAAAGGTTTTAGCCAGTTAATGCATGGTAACATTGTCGAGGGGGCGGAGGCATCAATAAGGAGACACGGGGTGAGGGTGTCTCGACAGCGGGTGAGAAGGGAGTTCAGGGAGATGGACGGTAAGACAGCTTACGACACAGGGCACTCACAGAAGGGGAAAGGGAAGGAAAGGTCAGACGATGGCGATTCAGCGTGGCACTGGCATCCTTCCATGCTAAGCGCACTATAATGTGAGAACAACCCCAAAAGCCATCGAGTAGCGAGCATTGTATTCCAAGAGATCATGAAACAAACAGCCTGGATCGAAGAGCAGCCTGCTGGCTTTAAGGGAAGACAGGGGAGGAGCAAAAGAGAGAGCATGCGAGAAAGCAGGGAGGAAGGGAGGAGGGAGGATGTGCAAGAGAAGAGGATTAACACTGAGGTAAATAGAGGCTAACAAACTAGAGGCGACGGGGGTGGGGTTTGTGGGATCAGCCATGAGACATGTGTTTGTGTGTATTTGTGTGTATCTGTGTGGACTAGCTGGGAAAGCCCTCCATGCTTCATTAGTCAACAACTGAGGTAAACCAACTACCCTTGTCATCAGTTAAATCAGTGAAGCTGAACACCAGAGCAAGTCCTTAATGACTGAAATCCTTTCCATGTAGCTCAGTGTAGGCAGACCAAAAGTGAAGACGAGGATGCCATCATCAAATGACACTCATGTCTGCCTTCTATGGCATCACTCACATTCACATTAATAATTCAAAAGGCAAAACACAAACTAAGAAAAAAAATGCAGCTGATGCAATCCAGCAATGACCCTACAAGAAATATTGCCATTATGAAGCTTAGTAATGTCAAAATGTCCTTTTGTTATGACTGTTATGCTAAGGCTGTAGGTTTAATATGACACAAAGTCTTCACAAGCACAGCCAGCTTTTTGAGGCAGGCAGAAATATCCATTAATAGTTTATTATTAAGTTTATTAAGTTTATTTACATTAGGGACCATGTACAAATACATTAGTCTCAAGGAAGAGAGAAGATGCTTTGCACCAGATTTAGCTGCTAGCTAATTTCCATCTGCAGTCCCTGATATGGACATACAGCTTATATCAAATGATATAATTTGAATGTGCATGCAAGTGTCATCAGTATAGAATCATGACAGTCACACTAAAAGAGTCCCTGCTCTGAAAATGTTGCATAAAATGCAATACCTCTCTTACCTCATTGTGTTTAGCCTTGTAGAAAGAAAAGTAGGTCACATCAAGGGCCATATCAGTAAGAGGCAGGGCGGAGCAGCATGGTTGTGCTGCATGAAATCGACCTTTAGTCCTTTTCCACACACATATGCTGTGACACGGTTTGACACGGTTTGACTTGCGGCTCATCTGCCCAGAGGAATTTGAACCTCCATAACAACAGGGCTACCTGCTTGAAGGTATGTATTTACCTGATGATGAGCTTGTCTTGACTTGAAGCATTGGGCTGATGCATGTTGTGACTGGTGGTCAAAAAAGTGGCGGTGAAATGGATGGATCATTTCCAAAAGTCTTCTGTTTCTTTATTTAAATGCTATTATTATGAAGCAATTGTAAGCCGACTACTTCCTAAATGTTTCATTCATTTTGGCTGTTTTAAATAATGCAAATTTTTTTCACGGGATGAGTCATCCGACATCTAGGTCCAGCTTTCTCAAATGTGGTGCTGTGGCACTCTGCTGTGCCATCTGGCTCTGTCAGGGGTGCAGCGAAAAAAATATTCTGATGCTGACATCATATAATTAATGAAAATAAAATGAATGTGGGTTCATGAGAATCTGCATTTCTTGAAATGTATTTCTTGAGAACAACCCCTACAAATCTGCATTTCTTGAATGCAGATTTCTTCTTGTCAGGACCCAATTTCCATTTGGGTCCTGACTAATAAGTGACTGAAACATGATAGACTAAATATAAATCCCTTGCATCTTACTTGCATCATCTTACTATATGTCACAGAGTGTGCAATTCCTAGCAAAAGGAAATTAAACCAGCCCTAAATACAGTTGCACCTTGGACTTTAGACCAGGTGCATCAAATAGTTTAAATAGAGCCCAATATGTTAATGACTAACCTTTAGAAGTGCTGTTATATTTTAGACCATTTACAGACAACAGAGCCAGGCTTGCTGTTTCCTCCTGCTTCCAGTGTTTATATAAAGCCACATTAACCATATTGTAACTCCAGCTATGTACTAAATACACATCTGAATCCACCTGATCATCAACAACCGTTAAAGCAAACATACACATTTCCCGATATGTTCCTTTAGAGTGAGTATGTGTGCCATGTCAACATTTGTCTCCAGGAAAAGGCAAAGTGATGCTAAGGAACATTTCATCTTTCTGCCAGCACCGAGGAGCCGTCAGTCTGACGGAGCACAGCACAGAGAAACTGAAACAATCACAAAAACATTTAATGTTTGCTTTAAAGTGTACATAGATGTCATATTAAAGGAATCAATGAACTACCACAATATCCCCAGACTTCCTTCTATAGAGAGCTGATGACTCAGGAGAAACTTTGCTAAATGGCAAAAGCAAAGTTTAACTCATTTGTTCCTTCTGGAATTAATTGGAGATTTGTACCTAACATATGAAGATGTTTTTTTTTCTTGTAAAAGGGTGTCAGTTTGTTGCGGCATCACCAGCCTGTGTGTCTTAAGTGCAGCTTAGCTGCCAACGTTTAGCAGTTGTTTTAACACTGTTTCAATGGATTTCAACATTTACACAAAATTTATGAAAGAAGACAAGATTTTATTGATGGTAAACATGTCATACTTTACAAATACAGTAAACAATAAATAATACAGGCGACTTTTTAGGTGTCTCCAGACTCCCTAAAAAAATCACTCAGCTTTGTGAGTTAAGAGAAAAATGCTGTCTTTGACAAATCCTTAAATATTTGGGTCTTCTTGGCAATCAAAGAAATGTTACACATTAAGTTATTTCTTTCTTGTCATTGTGTCCATTTGTCCCAGTGATGTGTTTATTTGCATATAGAGTGGGGAAGTCAGATCTAGTCACAAGTAGTCACTGAAAGATGCATGTGTGGAGACGTGGAGACACATTATAAAGCCAGGTGTGAACAGCTTGACTTGGAGCTGTGATCAGATCACCCAGGATGGATGCTAATACCAAATCTGAACAGGCTCTTTAAAACACATAGGACCACTAGTGTCACACATACAGTATGAAAGAAGTGGTGCAGACTGGCATTGAAAAATCAGACTAAACAAATTTTTATTAAATATCAAAGGAAAAAGGAGGATGTGAAAAAAAGAGCTTCAAAAGAAGAGACATAGAAGCACCTTTTTTGGCTGCAGTCATTTAAAAATTCCTAAACAAGTTGTGTGATTCCAGGAGGTTTGACACAGAGCACAGGGCACAGCCACAGTGTGCAGCTTGTGTCTGATGTGCTTTTGAGATGAGCTCATCTACCGCACACAGAGTGTTCAAACATAAACATGCACAATTACATATTTACAAGTAAAGCAGTTCAGTGCATTTCTTCAAACTCTAGCTTCTATCTTCACTGTGCACCTTTACGTTATGGAGGCCTATTTCATCCAATGTGATGAAAAAAAAGGGTCCTGCAAGTCATTATAATGACTTGGTATCTTAAAATGATGACTTACTGTCTCAGAATAATGAGAAACTTCAGTCATGTTCAGTCATGACTGTGTTGTTTCATGGAGGACTGTCAAAGCAACAGGAGGACATGGGTGAGACAAAGTCAAACGCAAACCAAATGAATAACATAATTGAAGACTATTTTAGATGTGGATTCACAAACCGTGAGACTTTGGCAGTCTTGGAGGAATCACATTATATCAAACTAAGCATTCTTCATTTACCAACAACTGCAAATGTCCGGCTACAGATTGATGCACCAGAAATGTTGAATGGCCTGTATAATTACCAACAAAGAAACTGTGTGTCATTTGATTAAGACAGGTGGGCAGGAATGGAGTAGATGTGTGGGCGCGCAACTGTTTGAGACAACGTATATATGTCAGTCATGGTCCAAACTGTGTATGGCATATAGATGCTTATGACAAATTAAAGTCTTATATCATATATATATCAGTGGATGCATTGATGGCTTCTAAAGAAAAATGATATGGCAAATCATTATTTTGAGATATAATGACTTACAGGACCTTTTTCTTCATCATATTGGCGGGAATGGGCTGTAACAATCAGAAAAGGGGTGTAAAGGTGCAGGGTTGGATCAACCAACAACCACAGCTTCCTGCTTTGTCCAGTTGGTAATCCAGCTTCGTCAATTCACACAATAACACAAGTTCAAACCAAGTTCATTTTTGTTATGGTACCTCAATAATAGTGATTCAGCAAGTATATTGTGAGGAGGAGCTAGCCCATTAAAAACAGGAGGGAGATATTTACTCCCTCCAGACTTTAACCTAGCATTGACATGTCAAATCATCAGCTGAAGACATGTGAAGTATTTGTTGGTGCTATTGGGTGCGATCACAAAAGCAAAACGAATCAAGAACTTTCTGACCATATATGAGACCCACGTTCAATGGGTTTCAAGGTAACAACTCATGTACAGCACATTAACAGTGACCTTGTAAACCTGTGATTTGTGCTATAGTGCAGTAGAAGGAAGAGGTTTAACATGCTTAAAAAAAAAGTATCACATTGATATCACATGACCCAATTTTCTGTACTGTGAAGTAGAAATTATTGTCATAACCACATTTATAAAAAGCACACTTTTATCAAAATTCACATTTTTCAAAAGCAACAAAATAGAGTTCTGAGAGTGTATTGCTTTGTGATGTCTAAAAATCATCTTCACTTTAGAAGCTCAACCCACAGGGGTTTCTGCAACAGCTTGTTGGAACAACACTCGCCATGTCACCTAAGCTTGATCATTTTAAACCATAAAGGGATCATACACATAGAGAGATAATCAGAGCCGAAGTCCCCATAGTTCATGGTGTCAGTATGGATGCATGGATCTGTAGGTGCGACAGAAAACCTGAGAGGATTAATGCTGATTTGGAAGGAACCCTTCTGTCTTACGACTCACAAGAACAACAAATGCATAGTACAGCCTGTGTTTAAAGCTCTAATGGCCCTGTAGATGCAGAATAACACTGCTCTACCATGGTAGTCAACAAGTGTTACAGTGGTTTAAACTGGTTTTGGAAGTTACTGCCAATCAGGAAATCCGATAACACAACTTTTGTCATTTTGGAAGGTAGTAACAAATGACATATCCTCTGACTTGTTATTGTTCTTGTGAAAACTCCAAATCGAATATTTAGGCGATTTCCCCAACCACTTTGGCTTGGATTTTTGAATAGCGTTAGGATGTACACTGAATTTGTACAGAGGATGTCTCCAGTGAAACATCACTAATGACAATGACACTGACCCTGAGAGTCAGGAGTTGATATTGAGGGTTCCCTTCTTGATTGTATCAGATAGACTGTCTCAAAGCAGAAAAGCTAACTTGCTCAAAGCGAATAGGAGGACTCCTCACCAGCTCACCATTGGCGTCACTTCCCACTGTCGCTCTGACGACAACCTCCACCTGTCTCACCCAGCTGAGAAAACAATGAGGCAGATCAACTCTCACATTCCTGCCGGGCGAGTGTCAAACATGCAGTACTTCTCCAAGCTGGTTTTAAAAGTGTAACATGTCTGTGGCTTAGCTGTGTTGAACATATCAAGGTTGTAACAGAGTTGGCCTGCTAGCGTAGAGGCTGTATGTCTGGATGGTACAACAATTCCAGCGGACAACTTTCTGTTAATGTTGTGTCACCATCACTTTTTAGAACTTGGTCAGGATTTTAGTCATCAGACATCTGGATCTGTAGTTATCAAAGAAACAAGCTACTAACATTTACTTCTTCTGAAAAGTCTTGGTGAGTGACTGATCTTTAACGGTAAACTGATGTATTCACTGTTTATACTAGTGTTAATTACTCATTCCTTTTGTGTTAAAGAGGATAATTTCTCTCTAAATAAAAACCTGGTGAACAATTAACATCGACTGAGTCCTAACCTAGAAACAATCTGAAGTAATATTAGGACCAAATTGGCTTGGATGTGACATATTAGACACTATAGAGGTTAAATATTAATAATGCTGTTTTTGTTGCTAACCATTTAGCTGATGCAGTGTGATGGAAGCCCTTTGTAATCCAGCCTTGAGCTTTTTTGAAGATTTTGTAAAATAAATCGAGAATTATAAATCTGACACTGAATTATTTATCCAGTGGTCTGTGTTGAAAAATGTTATTTTAGCTGTTCACTGACAACCCCATAATGCTTTGTTTGAGTCTGTATCTTATACTGTCCCCCCCCCCATCACAAAGTTATGTTGGCAGAGGCTTCAGTGGTTGAAGGCTGTCAGCCATCTTGAACAACTGAAAACATTAAGCGTAGTATTTTCCCCTCCGTAACACATGTGGCACTAAGAACGCTTTGACTGCGACATATTGTTTCCTGACCCAGACTTGAACTTTAAACAGCTTTACAATAAAGGAGACAGTGAAATCAGTGTGAATGGCAGACAGTATATGACCACATCATTTACATTTGGTCCATCTCAGGTGAATAAAATGTTATTTTCTCAGTAATAAAAGGTACAAAATGTGAACATCAACCAGCTGACTTAAAAAAACAAAAACAAAAACAAAAAAACATCAGCTGTCATTGCATGTCATGTAATTTTCACATGACCAGCTAACACAGGATGGATTAAGGAGGACACGTCCATGCGTTGACGTTAGCAACATGCTGTCAAAACAGCGTCTGCGGCCTCCGACAACACAGACGGTGAAAGATGTGGTGACCTTTTAAAGAGCACTTTTGAAGGGCAAATGTCTCCACTCCATTCTCTTCTGGGAGCCAATAAGCACCAGTGTGCTACAATCTGACCAGTGTGCACAACATTAGTTTGAAGAGTGCACCTCAACAATCAAATCAGGGGCTTTCATAGAGTGAGCTGCTGCCCTGCCACCACCAACCTGGACACAGGACACTGCTTCACATAGATCTTAACATGGCTATTTGCAGTTACTAATTTCCTGTGCCTTTTGACATTGAACACTGTCAATAAACTTTGACTCTATTCAGATATTATTACATTTTGAATTATTATATTGTTTTTTAATGAATTGCTATATATATATATATATATATATATATATATATATATATATATATATATATATATATATATATATATATATATATATATATATATATATAAAACACTGTATAAAACACTGTATTCATTTTTAATTAAAAGTTTCTCAGTGTCCTGACAACACATCGTCTGGATGTCACAGGGATTGTGATGAATGCAAATGCAGACCCCATTGTCCTAATTACATAGCATGACTCAACTTTTTAATTGCTGTTACTGTTTTTACTTATTACTGAAAGCCTTCGGGAGATTGCATAAAAGAATAATAATATATCGCCTCACTTTCAGTATAATATTGAACGTTAACCCCTGTGTCATGATATGAATCGTATCACCAGATTCTTGCCAATGCACAGCTCTAGTAAGGAGAACACACAGCTTCAGTCTGCTTCAAACAAAGTATGTCTGAAAAATCTGTTCTTAATGGTAAAATCACATAGCGGTTGGATCCAAATATGTTTGTAAAGTTCCAAAACAGACAGTCCGAAAAGCACACTCACTTTACACAGTTCTGGTTGATTTGATGGCACTTTTATCTGTATTTTTGATTCTTAATACACCAGTTTTTGAATTTGATTTCTTACTGAATATTTAATTTGGAAGCAGAGTGAAGTATAGTGTATTATTATTTAATAGAAAGAAGAAAAAAAAGAAGAAATGGGCTGAGCTGTTTGAAACCTGGGTCATGACTGTTACCTGAACATACAGGAGCTACAACAAAACCACCCAGCATCTGTGTTGGGCTGCAGACTGATGGAACCTCCTTGAGAGAGAAAGTCTGGAGGGAGAGAGGGTGAGGCTGACGTTGAACTGAAGTCAGTCTGTGTGCAGGTCATCAGCCCTCCTCAGAGGTTCCAAGAAAACGCAGGGTTGGTGGCTGCTGGGTTTCCTACAGTAAGCAGAGCCGTTCTGCTCCTGGTATCACACCTCCACTGAGGTGATCTGGTTCAACTGAGCCCTCATGGACTGGATGCTGTTGAGGATCTTCTTCTGGTGACCGGCCAATATCACTCCTACTCCGTGGATGTCCCTGAAGAGAAACATGTGTCAGTTCCACTTCAATGAAATTTATGAAATTCTGTCAGATCCTTTTTCCTGGATGCTGAAATCCTCGTCTAAATGACGATTTCTAGGTGATTTGTGTGCTGTTAGCTACAGTGAGTGGAAATGGAGCTCTATTAGGACCCAAGCATGAACAGTGCAAGGATCCTATTGTTGTGCAAGGAATTCTTCTTCTTCTGACAAATGAATCACATTTTTAGAGGCCTGAACATGCTCTAAAACTCAAGGGTAGGAGACATTTACATGTGATACGTTGATTGGAAATGGGCTTGGCAAAATGCCTCACTAGCACCCCTCAAAATGAAGCCCCTGCCTCTAGTTTACCGTACATGTTTATTTATTAGCATGCTAACTTTAGAAGATATATCTGCAATACAACATTGTTGATAATTTCAACCTTTCAATATTCTAAAATTAAATTCATACAAACATATTACACAGGGTTTCCCAAGCATTCCATGTTCTATGGTAGCCTGCTACAATTTTAATTTTGCTTACCACATATTATAATTTTGTATTTTTGGAGCTGTGCACCACCATCTTACTCACTCTTTTTCATACACATGGACTTTACAGACTTTACTGGAGTGAACTGACCAGGTATAGGCATTAACAGCTGGCCAAGTATGTTTAGTGACACATTTCCGCATTTTTTACATTGTTTTGTTCATATGAGAGAAAGATGCCATATCGATCGGTTGCTCTAATGTACCTCCCCCCAGAAGGGGAGATCGCACATACAAGGAGACAGAGAGAGAGAGAGAGAAAGAGATTTGATATTACTGTATCTTTGAAATACAGTGTGTGTTGCAATCTCCTCTGTTAAATGTAGAACAACTCATGCTGTTGTTCTAAGTTCTAAACCTGTTGCCATGTATGTCGAAAGAGAGATTTGGAGGATTTTCAAGTGAAATTCCCTTTCGTTTCTCTTTGCATTCATTAAATAAAACTGCTTATGACTGTTAGCTTGTGGGTCTTAGTAGTTCATTTCTCCTTTTTTTAAAAACCATGTATGATCAGTATCATCTCTCTTTGAGTGATTCTTAACACTGTAAATAGTAATATTAAATAAATACAATATAAATATAGTGAATATTAAAGTATTGAACATACTCTATGGTCATCTGAGATACCAGCTCAAAGCTGGTGAAGTCTCCGTTAGCAAAGTTCTCCTTGTACTGGCCCATCTTAATGGCATCCAGCCACTCATCCACTGTGCTGAAAGAGGAGAAGTCTGGAGCGCTGCGATCCAGTAAAGGTAAGTGAACACTGGTGGACATAAAGAAGACAAAAGAAGGAGAAAACAGCCAGTGAGATTGTCTATTTGTGAGAGTGTAGGTCATCACCAGTGTGAGAGTGATGGAGGCCATACCTTGATGACAGTGGTGTCATGGCCTTGAGGCTGTTAGGGTTGCGGATCATCTTGTCCAGGTTGCTGACAATCTGACTGAATTTGGGCCGGTTGTTGCGCTCTTTCTGCCAGCAGTCCAGCATCAGCTGATGCAGTGCACTGGGACAATCCATAGGGGGCGGCAACCTGTAGTCCTGTTCTATGGCATTGATAACCTGAAGGAATTTTCATAAAAAGTGATTCTGGGTCTCCAAACATGACATGATTCCGTCCATACACTCAACAGATAAAAATCAAACCAAATTATGTCGTAGGCTGACGTCAGCGATAGACAAAACAGACTTCTCTGGAAATGTGATTGTTTGGGTTGCCTTCAGTCTCTACTCTGTGGAGATCAGATGTGGGACAGTAGTACAGTGCTGTGTTGGAAGGTGTATATTTTCACTTTGGACAGAAAAAGGATAGCTAAAGTATTGACACATTTTAGCTAGTTCCATAGGCCTACATTATTTCCATTATTTCTTTTTTTTTTCTTTTTCTCTACCAGCAACCGAGGGGTAAATTTTCTAAAATCAAAATTATTCTTATTATTCTTATTATATTCTTATTTAAAATATACACCTCTCCACCTGATAATAATTTGATAACATTTGCTGCAGCTGTTCGACAGTAAACCTTATGTTGTTTGACTGAGCAAGGCTAACACTAACCCCTTTTTTATATTCTCATGTGACTCACCTGCACAAAAAGTGTATTTTTGATGAATGACTCTTGGATTTTATCCATTATTGAATCATACTTTGAAGATCAGCTATTTAAATTTTTTTTGTAATTTTTTAATTCTACATAATCAAAATTAAAATGTATTTTTAATTTATGTTTAGATTGAATGTGTAATTAATTTTAATTGAATTCAATTGTGTCATTTTATTTAATTTCATTGGAATTGAACAGAATTTAAAAAAAATAATTGAATGTGTTATTTATCTATCTATCTATCTATCTATCTATCTATCTATCTATCTATCTATCTATCTATCTATCTATCTATCTATCTATCTATTTATCTATTTATCTATTTATCTATCTATCTATCTATCTGTCTATCTATCTATCTATCTATTTATCTATCTATCTATCTATCTATCTATCTGTCTATCTATCTATCTTTCTTAAATTTAATTAGATCTTTACTATCACCTCCTCCTCCTCATTTAAATATCAGTGCATTTACTTCTGTGCAAATGGTTTATTGATGGGACAAAGGAAACGGCCCACTGGCTACACACTAGTGCCACTCTTTAAATAGCAATGTGCCATTTCTAGGTACACCTGGCTTTTAAAGGGCATGGGAGATGGCACGATGAATGATTAATAGATTAAACTCTTTGCATCTCTTGCCTTACATTTCAACCAGAATACGTGCTGTTTAGTTAGACACACCCTGAATCCACCTGCACCATGAACTATACTGTAGATCATTTTCATTGGGCCCTTTATGTTGGCCTGGTAGAAAGCTATATCTGACTGACTGTTGCCTTTTATTATGAAGACATAACATTATTTCTGGAAGGCTGATTATTTTAGCATTCTCAATAAAAATAGCCTCTATTAGTGAGCATCTGTTAGTTGTTTTACATGTAATCTAAGTTTATGAATGCTATTGAAACTGCTTACTTTTCACAGTTGTAATATTACTGTTATTAGTTTTACACAACCACAGATATAATACCTCATCACTGTGCTTCCTGCAAACAGCTTAAAAGAAAAATAGCATTAAATATGTTGCATGTTCCTTTTACTAATTTACAAAACAAACACATGGTAGTCAGTTCAAGGCCTCTATTATAGGAGGTGGTGATGCTCATATTGCTTTAAAAAGAGTAACCATTGATTATACCTGGTTCAATTGTTTGTTCATTTATATGTTTTTTTAATTAAAGGATAAAATTGACATTTTTTCAAATAATCATAAACAGTTTAACACACAAGAGCTTTAAAAATGAATTAAGCACAGGGTTATGAGCTTTCAATGACAGCTCTGTGATAAAATAAAATATAAGTTATATTTTCTGCAAACATAAACTTTTCTTCAGGCCTTTACTCACATCCTGATTGCTCATGTCCCAGTAGGGCCTCTCTCCGTATGACATCACCTCCCACATGACTATGCCATAGCTCCAGCAATCACTGGAGGAGGTGAACTTCCTGTACTGGATAGCTTCGGGAGCTGTCCACCTGATGGGAATCTTCCCTCCCTGGAAAAAAAGAATGGAGGTCAACAATAGATGTAGAAACAAAGACAGGTATCACTCTATTATGCTTTTATAGATGCTTTTATAGAAACTTATTGACCCATGGTTCTGCCAATTTATTTGTTTGTTCCATTTCCTGTGTCCTGATCATAAACTAACTAAATATTTTATTTCACATTCACTGACACAGACTGTCAACCAGTCACTGTGAATGAATTTAGAAACACGCTGTGGCTGAGAGAGCTCAACACAGCACAACTTCAGAAAACACAGACAGACACAACTAGCTGACCCACCATGCAATGTGTCTACAACTGTAATATCAGCCAAGCAACATAACAAATCCACTCCAAAATCTGATGGGTTTTTCCCTGGCACAAGCCCAACCCTTCCACCAAGCTTCATAAAATCCTTCAAGTAGATTTTGTGTAAAAGACAATAAAACAAAGAGATGCTGGTAAAATCATTGCCTCCTTGGCAGAAGTAAAAAAAAAAGGCAGAGTTTTGGGAATCAACTCATGCCCCTGCTTCACCAAACACATCACAAAGTATCAGTAGGCTATGAGTATCAAACACATGACTGACAAACTGTTGTATATGTGCTTGTCTTGACATACAGATATCTTCCATACTTCCATCATGTAAAAGTAGGCCAAACTGCTCATATTCATGGATAGTTAGTCAACAGAAAGCCCCAGAGATGGACGGGAGTCTACTTCACTCACTCTATGTGAAGAAGAAGGCCTTTCTCCTGTCTTTGATACACATTGAGTTGTGGTCAGAAAGTAAGGTTGAGGATGAAAATTCTACTTTAAATCAACATTTTTACTTTTTCAAATAGTCACAGTTTATATGCTGAAAAAATACCATACAATCAATTTTCTGTATGGGTTATGTTTTCAACACTGATAAACAAAACATTGACTCAGTATTGTCTCAATGTAGCTGCTGCCACACACCAAAATATTTTAAAATATCTAAAACTTATTTTTGGAGAGAAATGAAGAAACATTCAAGCCCTCCATTATATAAAAAATAAGTATTTAACTGCAACAACTGATATATCTGCCCAAAAGCTTCATCTTTTCTCACTAGCCTGAGGAAAAAGAGGTAAGTTTTAATCATGAAATTAAGGAAAATGCTTAATAGTCATATTATAGCTGCACTATTGGAAAATTTGGACATTGATTATAATAGCTGTTAATTTCTAAAGGTGATCTGGTTTGGAGACAACAAACTAATTACATGAAAAAACAAGTAAGCACTCAGAGAGCGCAGACCTCCACAAAGGCTGCTCAGTTTCCCCATGTTGGCATTTCAGTCCAAAGCAAAAGGCCCATGATGTAACCCTCTGAATTAAGTCATTAGAAAGTTTGACAGGAAAAATTAAAACAAAATCTTTGCAATTTACTAAAATCTTTATTTATTGTGGCTCTTAGTTGTTCTTATTTTCATCTCACATAAATAAACTGCAATGCCACAACAGGTAATTGACACTTGTAACACTTTAAGAGTTGTTACAAAGCCACACACACAGGTAGGAGAAAAGGAAGTAGGCTATATTAAAGCGGGGTTATGTTACCTCTGATCAAGAAAGATGCGGCTTTAACCAAAACAAGCATACACACCTACGTGATCACGCTCTACTGGTCCCCACACATAAAACTCCAAACCACACACATGCACACACCTACATGATCGTGCTGCAGTCGTCCACGAACAAAACTCCAAACCACACACAGGCAGGAGAAAAGGAAGTATATTAAAACGGGAAAATGTTTTGGACATGAATCAATTAGATACATTTGTCAGGACCGAGACACTTTACATTACAAGTGTACATGTGGCAGTTTAATCCTACAATAATAAAAAATAAATTCCTGGATCCAGATGGTGATCTGGATCACCACCAAAATCTAATCGATTCTTCCTTGGGCCACTTCCGACATCTCCTGAAAATTTCATCAAAATCCGTTGGTGATTCTTTTATCCTATTCACAAACCAACCAAACCAACCAACAAACCACCCAACGCCGGCAAAAACATCACCTCCTCCCTTGGCAGAGGTAAAAATA